>OY740787.1:7041731-7375739 GCA_963514005.1 Raja brachyura | reverse complement strand
TTGAAAACAAGTTGCCAGGACTTGAGGGACTGAGTTATAGGGAGAGGTTAGCCAGGCTAGGATTTTATTCTTTGGAGAATTAAAGATTAAGAGTTGATCATATTGATGTACATAAAATCACGAGGGGTCGTAGATACGGTGAATGCACAGCTTCTTGTGTCTAGCTTGATCAATTGACGATGTTAAACGTTAACCATTCACACTCAAGTGTTGTCGTGCTGTGTCTAATAGCATTAAGGGCCTGTCCCACTTGCCGTTTTTTTTCGGCGACTACCGGCGTCATATCAGTGTCGCCAAAAGATTTTGAACATTTCAAAATCCAGCAGCGACAAAAAAAATGTTGCGGCACTTGAGGGACACCACGGGTCACGCCGCATCACCGCGCAAATCTTTCGGTGACCTGATACGTCAGTCAACGATGCCGGCAGTCACCGAAAAAATCGGCAAGTGGAACAGGCCCTTTCGGTTGACTACGAATGCAAGTCAATGTTACTAAATCCCACTAATTATTATTGCTTTGTGTCTTTTTGTTTTGCACAGACAATTAACGCCCTTTTGATAGTCACTTTTATTCCAGTCTTTGACATGGGCATTTATCCACTCTTTGCAAAATGTAAAATTAAGTTGACGTAAGTATTTGCGCCTTCAAGTCAAGTCAAGTCACTTTTATTTCTATAGCACATTTAAAAAAAACACTCTCGTTGACCAAAGTGCTTTACATTGGTGGAGGTACTAACGTTACACAACAGTGGTTCATAGATTAAGTACTTACTTAAATACATCCATATAGCCCTCCCTCAGAGGACGTCAAGAAAGGCTTGAGAGTCTCGACTTAAAATGGAGGGGGCAGTTCTGATGGGAAGAGGGATGCAGTTCCACAGTCTAGAAGCTGCAACCGCAAAGGCGCGGTCGCCCCTGAGCTTATGCCTAGACCGCGGGATGTTCAGTAACCCCAAGTCGGCCGATCTGAGGGACCTGGAGGTGGTGTGGTGGGTGAGCAGACTTTTGATGTAGGTGAGGGTAAGCCCGTTAAAGGCTTTGTAGACATAAAGAAGGATCTTTGAATTTATTTGGAACCGCCAAGAGCCATTTCCATGCTTTAACCTCAACAACATGTGGCTGTGAAGCGTGGGAAGGCGTAAGAAAGGTGAAAGGGGAGAGCCAGGACAAAGCGTGGCAGGTACTAGGTCGTCATAGACGACGGGGGTGTTTGAGAAGCAGATGGTTGGAAGAAAGGCCAGAGATAAGAACAAAAGGTATGAGACGGGATTGAAGAGTTGTTGATTGTGTAGCCAAAGGGAAGAAAGTATCTGTCGGGGGGATGGGGGGGCTGGGGGAGAAAGAATCTGGTGGGCGTCCATGTGGGCACAGTTGAGGCATCAGGTTAGAAGGATCTTAGCCCAAAATATTCTCTGTCCATTCCCTCCACAGGTGTTGCCTGACCCACCAACTTCATCAATCACTTTGTGTGTTTTCCTGAAGATTCCATCTTTGGCCGTTTCTTGTGTTTCCAACTCCTAAACTTTTGGTGTAAGGCGGAGATTGACAGGTTCTTGATTAGTACGGGTGTCAAGGGTTACGGGGAGAAGGCAGGAGAATGGGGTTGAGAGGGAAAGATAGATCAGCCATGATCGAATGGCGGAGTAGACTTGATGGGCCGATTGGCCTAATTCTGCTCCTCTCACATGGACTAACACAGTGTTCGATAACTCTATGACTGTCCCTCGAGGGCTTGTTTAAATCTGTGGCAGTAACCATGGGCGGTTACAGTGGCTCAGCGGTAGAGTTGCTGCCTTACAGCGAATGTAGCGCCGGAGAACCGGGTTCGATGCTGACTACGGGTGCTGTCTGTACCGAGTTTGTACGTTCTCCCCGTGACCCGCGTGGGTTTTCTCTGAGATCTTCGATTTCCTCCCACGCTCCAAAGACATACAGGGTTGTAGGTTGATTGGCTTGGTAAATGTAAGAATTGTCCCTGGTGGGTATAGGATAGTGTTAATGTGCAGGGGTCGTTGGTCGGCGCGGACCCGGTGGGCCGAAGGGCCTGTTTCCACGTTGTATCTCTAAAAGCAAACTAAACAAAAGAGAAGGGTCTCGACCCGAAACGTCGCCTATCTCCTTCACTCCTTAGATGCTGCTGCACCCGCTGAGTTTCTCCAGCTTTTTGTGTAACCCTAAACAAAAGACTTCATGTTCCTCCAGGGACTGCAACAGTGCTGTATAACTATGAATGTGTTCTATGTCTCTCTAGGGCTTGTTACACTGCTGTATACCTCAATTACTCTAGGTCGCACTAGGCTTGTATGAATCTATGGCAGTAAACCTTTGTCCCTCCATGGCCTGTTACAGTGCTGTATAACTCTATGACTGTAACCCTATGGTCCCCTACACCCCACTCTCTATGCCAGTGATATGCTCCTAGCCTCAACGATGTTTCCCTCTTGGGATCATGTACACAAATGATAGGAGCAGAATTAGGCCATTCGGCCCATCATGTCTACTACACCATTCAATCATGGCTGATCTATCTCACCCTCTCAACCCCATTCTCCTGCCTTCTCCCCGTAAACCCCTGACACCTGTACTAATCAAGAATCTATCTATCTGTGCCTTGGAGATATCACAATGTCTCTAGCCGACTATCGGCCTAGCGGGGAACCTCGTCAAGTTAAGTCAAGTTTATTTGTCACATACACATACAAGATGTACAATGAAATGAGAGTGGCAATGCCTGCGGGGTTGTGCAAAACAACAGAGCCTGTATTTGCATTTTTTTTTAAAGACACAACAGTAAATTAGTAAATTAGTCCATGGTGAGAGAGTTTACAGTCCTGACGGCCTGTGGGAAGAAACTCCGTCTCATAGAAACATAGAAAATAGGTGCAGGAGTAGGCCATTCGGCCCTTCGAGCCTGCGCCGCCATTCAATATGATCATGGCTGATCATCCAACTCAGTATCCCGTACCTGCCTTCTCTCCATACCCCCTGATCCCTTTAGTCACAAGGGCCACATCTAACCCCTTCTTAAATATAGCCAATGAACTGGCCTCAACTACCTTCTGTGGCAGAGAATTCCACAGATTCACCACTCTCTTTGTGAAAAATGATTTTCTCATCTCGGTCTTAAAAGACTTCCCCCTTATCCTTAAACTGTGACCCCTTGTTCTGGACCTCCCCAACATCGGGAACAATCTTCCTGCATCCAACCTGTCCAACCCCTTAAGAATTTTGTAAGTCTCTATAAGATCCCCCCCTCAATCTTCTAAATTCCAGCGAGTACAAGCCGAGTCTATCCAGTCTTTCTTCATATGGAAGTCCTGCCATTCCAGGAATCATCCTCTCTGTTTTCGCAGCGTGACAGCGGGGGCGCTTGCCAGACCGTAACAGCTGGGACAGTCCGTTGCTGGGGTAGTATTGGTCCTTCATTATCTTGCTGGCTCTGGATCTGCACCTCCTGGTGTATAGGTCCTTCAAGGGGGGGGGCGAGTGTGGTTCACGTGGTGCGTTCGGGCGAACGCACTACTCTCTGCTGAGCCTTCCTGTCCTGGGCAGAGCTTTTGCCAAACCAGATTGAGATGTTGCCGGACAAGCTGTTTCCTACAGCCCCAGAGTCGAAGGATTGAAGGATCCTCAGAGAGACTCTGATTTTTCTCAGCTGCCTGAGGTGGTAAAGGCGCTGCCTTGCCTTTCTCAACAGTGCTGCAGTGTGTATTGTCCATGTCAGATCCTCTGTGATGTGGACTCCCAGGTATTTAAAGCTGCTCAGCCAATCCACAGTAGTCCCATTTATCCCCAGTGGCGCGTACGTCCTCGGATGTTGTGCCCTTCTAAAGTCCACAATCAGCTCCTTAGTTTTAGTGACATTCAAGAGGAGGCTGTTGTTCTGACACCAGAGTGCCAGGTCAGCCGCCTCCTCCAGGTAGGCCTTCTCATCGTTATCGGAGATCAGGCCCCCTGAGGTTGTCGTTGCCTGAGGTCATCTGTTGCCGCCCCCGAGTTGTCCTGGTTTTCAATCGCGCTTCGAATTTCTTACCCATCCCCCCCCCCATCCTCCCACTAGAATCCGTCTGAAGAAGGGTCCCGTCCCGACCCGAAAAGTCACCTGTGTATGTTCTCCATAGATGCTGCCTGACGTGCTGAGTTACTCCAGCACTTTGTGTCTGTCTAATCCCCCGTGATCGTGCTTTAACTTTCTCCCCCCATTGAAGGCCTGGTGAAACGGTTAATTATTTCCTTCTCTCTCTCTCTCTCTCTCTCTCTCTCACCGTTCCCCAGGCCTCTCAGAAGGATGACGGTCGGCATGCTGCTGGCTTCCGTGGCGTTTATAGCCGCGGCCGTTGTGGAGCTCCAGGTGCAGGTAGGTTCGAATCCCGCACTCCCACCCCTCCGCTCCCCATCTCCCTCAACGTGTGGCATGAAAGGCCAGGGGTGACCACCTTCCATTCTAACTCTCCACCCCGTCCCTTCCCTGGCCTCCTGCCTTGTTACCGACACAACGTTGAGGAGCAACACCTCATCTGGGCCCACTGGAGGCTTCTTCAATGGGCTGGCACGGTGGCGCAGCGGTAGAGTCGCTGCCTTACAGCGCCAGAGACCTGGGTTCAATCCTGACTACGGTTGCCGTCTGTACGGTTTGTACGTTCTCGTCCGTGAGCCGTGTGGGTTTTCTCTGGGAGCTCTGGTTTCCTCCCAGTCTCTAAAGATGTACAGCTTTGAGGGTCAATGTGACTGAGGTAAAAATTGTAAATTGTCTCGAGTGTGTAGGATAGCGTACGTGACTATCGCTGTCGATGGGCCTGGTTCCAAACTATATCTCTAAACTATGCTAAACTAAATTAAGCTAACCCAAATTTTCGTCACTAATTTCTCCCATTCCCTCAATAGCCAGATAACCATGTTTGCCAACTGATTAGAGTGTGAAGAAGTGTTCTGACCCAAAATGTCAGCTATTCCTTCTCTCCACGGATGCTGCCTGACGGATGAGCTGAGTTACTCCAGCATTTTGTGTCGATCGAACCATGTTTACGGCCTATTGCTATGGTCACCCTGGTTTTACCATGTTGGGGACTTCTCCCCCTTCTTCACCGAAGATATAGACACAAAAAGCTGGAGCAACCCAGCGGGACAGGCAGCATCTCTGGAGAGAAGGAATGGGTGACGTTCCGGAGTCCAGACGCATCTTCGGACTGAGAGTCATGGGAGAAAGAGGCATAGTGATGTGGAAGGGTAAGGTGTGAAAAGGAGAGATCAAAGGGGACGACGATGAGGAAATGCAGAATGGTTCATTGTAAGCTGTGGGGAGAGTGACTACGAGGCAAACAATCAGTAATATTTCAGTTTTAACTTTAGAGATACAGCGCGGCAACAGACCCTTCGGACCACCGTGTCCGCACCGACCAGCGATCCCTGCACATTAACACCAACCTACGCACACTAGGGATAATATTTTACATTTACCAAGCCAATTAACCTACAAACCTGTACGTCTTTGGAGTGCGGGAGGAAACCGAAGAACTCTGAGAAAACCCATGCAGTCACGGGGAGAACGTACAAACTCCATACAGACAGCATCAGTGGTCAGGATCGAACCCGGGTCTCTGGTGCTGCAAGCGCTGCAAGGCAGCAACTCTACCGCTGCACCACCGTGGCACCTCTTTAATTCCCTTTCTTTTCGTCCCATTCAAGCTTCTTTCATCTCATTCCCAGCTCTGATGAAGGGAATTCAACCTGAAATGTTAACCCTGTTTCTGCTGATGCAGCCGGAGCTGCCGAGAGTTTCCTGGTTCAAGCCTGACCTCAGCTGCTCCTCCACTGTGAAGTTCACACATTCTTCCTGCACATTCCCAATGTACCGTTCTGGATTTTGTTGAGGCTATCCTTTGATTTTTTTTAAATAGTATCTTCTTCTTATAGAGTTTCGTGTCGTTTAAGGATACAGGCTCTTTGGCCCACTGAGTCCACAAGTTCATAAGTTATAGGAGTAGAATTAGGCCATTCGACCCATACGGGACCGCCCTTGTCCCGTATTTGACTGCTATTACTCGGGCCGAGGGGACTGTCGGGTCGGAGCGTAGCATTCGGCCCCGCCTCACCCGTCCCGATGTTGTGCAGCCCATGGAGTGCAGCAGCAGCACCTCGCCCGTGGCCCCGTCAGTCGGCAACCCGGCCGGCTGACGGAATTTGCGTGCGACGTTGCGTGCAATGTCCGGCACCCGGGGCCAAAACTCCTCAGCTGGCCGCCGGCTTGGCTTTGTGTGCAGTCCAGCACCCGGGCCAACTGATCATTCACCCAGTCACGGCCAAGTCAGTCAACGAATTCCCGTCTGGAATTTATCCCTTATTTTGACCTTTTGCCCCTTATTTGGGAGTGAGGAAGTTGGCAACCCTAATCATGGCTGATCTCTCCCCCCTAAACCCATTCTCCATTCTTCTCCCCATAGCCCTTAACCCCCGTTCCAATCAAGAATATGCCTATCTCTGCCTTAAAAATATCCACTGACTTGGCCTCCACAGCCCTCTGTGGCAATGAGTTCCACAGATTCACCACCCTCTGACTCCTCACCTCCTTTCTGAGAGCACCCTTTAATTCTAAGGCCGTGACCTCTGGTCCTAGACTGTCCCACCAGACTCTCTCCACATCCACTCTATCTATGCCTTTTATTATTCTGTAAGTTTCAATGAGGTTCCCCCTCATCCTTCTAAACTCCAGCAAGTACTGGCTGTCAAGCACTCATCCTATGCTAAACCACTCACACCTGGAATCATTCTTGTAAACCATTCTTCCCTCAACTTTCTCTACAACTTACAACTAACTTTTATGGGGGGGGGGGGGGGGAGAGTGACACAGTGGCCTAATAGCGCCAGAGACCCACACATTAACACTATCCTACACACACTAGGGACAATTTAAATTCTACTAAGCTCAATTAGCCTACAAACCTGCACGTCTCTGGAATGTGGGAGGAGACCAGAGCACCCGGGGAAAACATGCACCCAGGAGACCATTGCTCACCCATTCATGCTAATTCTATATTATCCCAGTTTCTGTCCATATTGCTGCTTTCTAGAATGCCATTAAATATGCTGACACAAAATGCTGGAATACCTCAGTGGGACAGGCAGCATTCCCTCTCTCCATAGATGCTGCCTGAGTTACTCCAGCATTTGGTGTCTATATTTGGTTTAAACCAGCATCTGCAGTTCTTCTCTCTGAAGAAGTCTGGAGAAGGGTCTCGACCTGAAACGTCACCCATTCCTTCCCTCCAGAGATGTTGCTCGTCCCTGCTGAGTTACTTGAGCCTATTGTGTCTATCTTCAGTTTAAAACAGCATCTGCTGTTCCTTCTTTCACATTTCATCTGCAGTTCATTCCTACACATTAAATATGTTGATATCTTTGTGTTTCCCAGAGCACTCTGGTGCCGGAACCCCGTGTTAAAGAAAGTTACGTTCAGTTCCTAAACCTGGCTGATAAAAATATTAGCATCTCGCTCCAAGGTCAAGATGGCTTTCCGACCACCATGGCACCCTCTCAGGTAAAGTTCTAGGAGCAGAATTAGGCCATTCGGCCCATCATGTCTACTCTGCCATTCAATCATGGTTGATTTATCTCTCCCTCCTAACCCTATTCTCCTGCCTTCTCCCCATAACCCCTGACACCCGTACTAATCAAGAATCTCTCTATCTCTGCCTTAAAAATATCAATTGACTTGGCCTCCACAGCCTTCTGTGGCAGAGAATTTCACAGATTCACCACCCTCTGACTAAATAAATTTCTCCTCATCTCCTTCCTAAAGGAACATCCTTGAATTCTAAGGCTGTGGCCTCTAATCCTAGATTCTCCCACTCATGGAAACATCCTCTCCACATCCACTCCATCCAGGGCTTTCACCATTCGATAAGTTTCAATGAGGTCCCCCCCCGCACATCCTTCAAAACTCCAGTGAGTTCAGGCCAAGTGCCGTCAAACGCTCGTCATATGTTAACGTAATAATTCCTGGAATCATTATCATAAACCTCCTCTGGGCCCTCTCCAACCCCAGCACATCCATCCTCAGATATGGTGCCCAAAATTGCTCACAATACTCCAAATACGGTCTGACCAGTGCCTGACCAAGCCTCAGCATTATATCCCTTGCTTTATATCCGAGTCATAGACATAGATCACAAAACCTACACCAACCCCAAACCAATTAGGAGCAGAGGAGGGCATTCGATCCAATTTGTGGTCAGAGCCTCAAAGACAGATGTCTACAGCAATTTGTTCTTTCCACGCACTATTAAAGCGTGGAATAATCTCCACCAAGCCACGGTTGCCCAGCCAGATGCAACTAAATTTAAAGTGGCACTTTCTTCCCAATAACCGTCTCTAGCTAAACCCCTCCCTTCACCACCTCCAGTTTAAATTCTAGTTGGAATATTTTGGAGGACCAAGTAACCAAGAACCAAGAGTCCCCTCAGAATAAATGCACCCTCTCAGCATTGCATTTGCCTTCCTTACTACCAATACAAGTTGTCACCTCGCCATGCAGAAAAGTGTGATGTGTTGCATTTCTGGAAGTCAAATCTGGGCAGGACCTTCACAGTGAATGCAGGACCATGCTGAGCGATGTAGAGCAGTGGGATCTAGGAATCGGCTTGCCAACTGTCCCATATTAGCCGGGACATCCCGTATATTGGGCTAAATTGGTTTGTCCCATACGGGAACACCCTTATAATAATAATAATAATAATAAATCCTTTATTTCGAACA
The DNA here is from genome assembly GCA_963514005.1 of Raja brachyura. Next base: position 7,366,988 of record OY740787.1, on the reverse strand, counting down.
GACTAAAAAATAAAAAGCAAGTATGAAACAGCATCCAAAAAACAAAAACAAAAAAAACAAGAATACTGCCAAACCAAAACAACCACTTCTGCAGTTGTATAGGGCCCTGGTGAGACCACATCTGGAGTATTGTGTACAGTTTTGGTTTCCTAATTTGAGGAAGGACATCCTTGTGATTGAGGCAGTGCAGCGTAGGTTCACGAGATTGATCCCTGGGATGGCGGGACTGTCATATGAGGAAAGATTGAAAAGACTAGGCTTGTATTCACTGGAGTTTAGAAGGATGAGGAGGGATCTTATAGAAACATATACAATTATAAAAGGGTTACACAAAAAGCTGGAGAAGCTCAGCGGGTGCAGCAGCATCTAAAGAGCGAAGGAGATAGGCGACGTTTCGGGTCGAGACCCTTCGTCAGACGAAGGGTCTCGACCCAAAACGTCGCCTATCTCCTTCGCTCCTTAGATGCTGCTGCACCCGCTGAGCTTCTCCAGCTTTTTGTGCAACCCTCGATTCTCCAGCATCTGCAGTTCCTTCTTTAAAACTTCTTTTACAATTATAAAAGGACTGGACAAGCTAGATGCAGGAAAAATGTTCTCAATGTTGGGCGAGTCCAGAACCAGGGGCCACCGTCTTAGAATAAAGGGGAGGTCATTTAAGACTGAGGTGAGAAAAACCGTTTTCACCCAGAGAGTTGTGAATTTGTGGAATTCCCTGCCACAGAGGGCAGTGGAGGCCAAGTCACTGGACGGGTTTAAGAGAGAGTTAGATAGAGCTCTAGGGGCTGGTGGAGTCAAGGGTTATGGGGAGAAGGCAGGCACAGGTTATTGATAGGGGACGATCAGCCATGATCACAATGAATGGCGGTGCGGACTCGAAGGGCCAAATGGCCTCCTCCTGCACCTATTTTCTATGTTTTCTATGTCTATGTTATGTTTCTAATAAAGTGTCATAAACAATATTTATAAATTAATGAATCGTTTGTGTCCGAAAAGAAACAGGAAGAAGCCAAAGCTTATTAATTCCCACCTTAATTCAACTGCTTATAATTATCTTATACAAATTTAGCATCTATAAACACCTATTTCCATATGTACACCAAATTATTTACATTTATACACTAATCAAATATTTGCAAAGCCATACAAAAAAAGAGAGAAAAAAAAGAAAAAAGAAAAAACCCTCATATACTATACAGTATCTCTTAGTCATATATACAACCCATCACCCTAAAATCGCCCTTCCCAAGACAACCAGTATAACAAATATCCCACTCACAATCACCTATCCTCATCCCAATAACCTTTTAAAAAAAGTGTTTTTGTACATCTTTTTAAACAGAATTATGTTTGTGCTAAGTTTTATCTCCTGTTCCAAACCATTTCACAAATTCACCCCGCAGATTGCTATACACATACTTTTAAGAGTTGTTCTGACATTGAGTTTTTTTTAATTAAGTTTCCCTCTCAAATTATACCGGCCCTGTCTTTCCATAAACAGTTTTTGTATATTTCTCGGAAGTAAATTATTTCTTGCTTTGTACTTTATTTCTTGTGCAGTCTTAAATTTAACCAGATCGGTGAACTTCGATGTATATGACTTTAAGAATATCCAACGTTATTGATTATTCTTATTGCTCTTATTTGTAATGTGCATAACGGCTGTAGGTTTGTTTTGTAGGTGTTACCCCATATCTCCACGCAGTAACTCAGATATGGCAATATGAGTGTATAATACAGAGTATGTAATGATCTGTAGTCCAGAATGTGTTTTGATTTTCCCAATATTGATATAGACTTTGCCAGTTTTGCTTTGACGTGGTCTATATGTAGTTTCCAGCATATTTTGTGGTCTAAGATCACACTAAGAAATTTATCTTCATATACTCTTTCTATACTTATGTTATCTATTATCAATTGTACTTGAGGGTTTGTTTTGTTTTCCAAATAGCATAATCTTAGCTTTGCTTAAATTTAGAGACAATTTGTTGACATCAAACCACCGTTTTAATTTATTTATTTCTGATGTGATGACCTCCAAAAGCTATTTCAAATTATCACCGGAACATATAATATTCGTATCATCGGCAGATATAATCAATATTGTCCCTTGTCTCGTATTTGACTGCTACTACTCGGGTCTAGGTGACTCCGGCCCCGCCTCACCCGTCCCAACGTAGTGCAGCCCATGGAGTGCAGCAGCAGCAGCAGCAGCGCCTCGCCCGTGACCCCGTCGGTCGGCAGCCCGGCCAGCTGTCCGACCTTCAGACCTTCGCTTACCAGCGATACCACCACCCCTCCTTCTCATGGCCGATCATCGGTTCATGAGTTGGATGGGGTGCTGGACCTTGCGCGCATCATCGCGTGGCCTGGGGCCAAAACTCCTCAGCTGGCCCCGCCGGCTGGGCTTTGTGTGCGGTCCAGCACCCGGGACGAATCATTCACCCAGCCACGGCCGAGTCGGTCAACGAATTGCCATCGGGAATTTGTCCTTTATTTTAACCTTTTGCCCCTTAAGAAAGTTGGCAACCCTATCTAGGAGCGCACTGCATTGGTCTTTGATAGAGGTAGATGGGATAGTCCAGAAGGCACTTGTTTGGTACTTTGGCCTTCATCAGTCCGGGCTTTGAGACGAGATAGAACTGCAGACGCTGGTTTATATCGAGGGTAGTTGCAAAATGCTGGAGTAACTCAGCTGGTGAGGCAGCATCTCTGGAGAGAAGGAAAGGGCGACATTTCAGGTTGAGACCCTTCTTCAGACAGTTGTACAGGACATTGTTAAGGCCGCATTTGAAATATTGTGCTAAGTTTTAGATCACCCAGCTGGAGGAAGGGTTGTCACTAAGCTGGAAAGACTGCAGAGATTTACTAAGATGTTGCCAGGACTTGAGATCTTGAGCTGTAGGGAGAGATTGGACAAATTAGGACTCTATTCCTTAGAGCGCAGGAGGATGAGAGATGATCTTGCAGAGGTGTTTAAGATCATGAGGGGAATAGATAGAGTAAATGCACAGTCTTTTACCCAGAGTAGGGGGGTCAAGAACCAGAGAATATAGTTTTACGGTGAGAAGAGAAAGATTTAATAGGAACCTGAGGGGCAACTTTTTCCACACAGAGGGTGTTGGGTGTAGGGAACGAGCTGCCAGAGGAGGTAGTTGAGGCAGGTGGTATAACTATATTTAAAAGACATTTGCATTGGATAGGACAGTTTTAGAGGAATATATGGGCCAAATGCGGGCAGGTGGGACTAGTGTAGATGGGGCAACTTGTTTGGCATGGAAAGGTCAGGCTGTAGGGCCTGTTTCCTTGCTGTGTGACACTATAACCCACTAAGATACGGTGAAAAACGTTGTTTTGCTTGCTATTGTGGCAGATCAGGCAAATGGTTATGCAAGGAATAGAGGAAATGGGTCCTATAGAAACATAGAAAGTAGGAGCAGGAGTAGGCCATTCAGCTCTTCGAGGCAGCACCTCCATTCAATATGATCATGACTGATCATCTAGAATCAGTACCCCGTTCCTGCGTTCCCCCTGTATCCCTTGATTCCGTTAGCCCTAAGAGATATATCTAACTCTCTCTTGAAAACATCCAGTGAATTGACCTCCACTGCCTTCTGTGGCAGAGAATTCCACAGATTCACAACATCAGGGTGAAAACGTTTTTCCTCATCACAGTCCTAAATGGCCCACCCTTTATTCTTAAACTGTGACCCCCTGGTTCCGGACTTCCACAACATCGGGAACATTTTTCCTGCATCTAGCCTGTCTAATCCCTTAAGAAATGCACATGTTTCTATAAGATCCCCTCTCATCCGTCTAAATTCCAGGGAAGTTTAGTTTAACTTGGCATAATGTTTGGCTTGGACAAGACGGGCATGAGCACATCAGGTAATGCAAAAGAGAAAAATAAATAGTGCAGAAAAATAGAGTTGCAGCTACAGAGAAAGTGCAGACAGAAAAAGCGCAATGGCCACTTTGAGGTAGGTTGGAACATAGAGAACAGAATAGTTCTGTGCAAGAATAGACCCTTTGGCCCACAATGTCCATGCCAAACATGTGCCAAGTTAAACTAATGTCCTCTACCTGCATGTGAGCCATATCCCTCCATGCCCCGCATATCAATGTGCCTATCTAAAAGCCTCTTAAATGCCCCAGTCACCACGCTGAGTTCCAGGGACATATAACGTTCTCTATGAAAAAAATCGCCTCACACATCGCCTTTAAACTTTGTCCCTCATGTCTTAAAACTATGCTCTCTAGCCTTTGAGATTGCCACACTTGGGAAAAAAGGTTCTGACTGTCTACTCTATCTCATTATTTCATATACTTCTATCAGGTCTCCCTTCAACCTCTGACATTCCAGAGAAAAGACTCCAAAGTTTGTGGAACATCTCCTTATAGTTAATTCCCTCTAAACCAGGGGTGTCAAACTCGCGGTCCACGGGGCGGGTGCGGCCCATGAAGGGGTCGGATCCGGCCTGCGGGAGGATTTTCCCGATGCCAGATTTCCCGGGCAGCAGCTGTCCATGGTACTGGAGCGGACTGCGTTCGCTGCGTGATCCAACGCGCATGAAGTTGCATTTTGCCCGTGACCTAAAATGAATTAAAATGCGTTTGGCACCCCTGCTCTAAACCATGCAGCATTCTGGTAAACCTGCACTCTTTCCAAAGCCTCCGCATCCTTCCTGTAATGGTGCTGTAAGAATGACAATAAGAAAGACTAGAGGCATAGAGGCATGCAGCAAGGAAACAGGCCCTTCGGCCCAACTTGCCCATACTGGCCAACATGCCCATCTACACCAGTCCCACTTGCCTGTGTTTGGCCCATATCCCTCTAAACCTGTCCTAGCTGTGTACCTGTCCGAATGGGCGGCACGGTGGCACTGCAGTAGAGTTTTGCGCCTTAGAGCGACAAAAACCTGGGTTTGATCCTGCTGTCTGTACGGAGTTTGCACGTTCTCCCCGTGACCTGCGTGGGTTTCCTCCGGGACCTCTGGTTTCCTCCCACACTCCAAAAACGTACAGGTTTGTAGGTTAATTGGCCTGGTATAAAGGTAAATTGTCCGTAGCGTGTTTAGGATAGCGTTGGTGTGCGGGGATCGCTGGTCGGTGCGGACTCGGTGGGCCGAAGGGCCTGTTTCCGCGCCGTATCTCTAAACTGAACTAAAAATGTTGCGACTGTGACTATAGAAAGAATGCAGGAAAGGTCAACAAGACCGATTACAATTTGTCTGACGATATTTTACAATGTTATGTTGCAAAATTATGGAAATATAAATGTTATCAAATCATTGTGCCTTTATAAAATCTAAAATATTTATTTTGTGTCACAGGACCCAGATAATTACATCAAGTTACAGCTTGATTCTAACAACCAATCCTTCGTGTTTGATCTGACCTATGAAGGCAGGAACACAAAATGCCAGCAAACGCTCAGTGAAGCCAATGCCTACAGCATTCTGTTCTATAAGGAGAGCACAAACCTACGTTGCACATTGGTAGGTATTAACCATCACCTGGAACCTTTAAAGGACCTGTCCCCCACTTGGCCAATTTTATTTCAGCGACTGCCGGTATCATTGACTGACGTATCAGGGTCACCGTAAGATTTTGAACATTTCAAAATCCAGCGGCGACAAAAAAAAATGTTGCGACACTTGAGGAGACACTGCGCGTCAATACGTCATCACGCCGCGACTTTTTCGGTGACCTGATACGTCAGTCAATGATGCCGGCAGTCGCCGATAAAAAACGCCAAGTGGGACAGGCCCTTTAAACACACACAAAAACCAGACTAACTCAGCGGGTCAGGCAGCATCTCTGGATAAAAGGAATAGGTGACGTCTCGGGTCGAGACCCTTCTCCAGGCTGAGAGTCAAGGGAGAGGGACACACAGAGATATAGAAGGTACGCAGAACAAATGAAATGAAAGATAGGCAAAACGGTGACCAAGGAAAGGTGGAGCCCACAATGGTCCATTGTTGGCTGTGGAGTGGCATTGACGAGTTAGACAGACAGTGGAACTCAACTAATTATCACCTCATAAATTATAGGAGTAGAATTAGGCCATTTGGCCCATTGAGTCCACTCCGCCATTCACTCCTAATCCCATTTTCCTGCCTTGTCCCCATAACTCTTGACACCCTTTCTAACCAAGAATTTGTCTATCTCTGCCTTAAAAAATTATCCACCTACCCCGTAGCCAACGCTTTTTGTGTCTTATCTTTGGTTTAAACCAGCATTTGCAGTTCCTTCCCACACCTAAAACCTCTATACTTGGCTAGGTTGAGGTTTAAGTTTATTATTGTTTTGTGTACCTAGATACAGTGAAAAGCTTTTGTTTGGGGTGAGAATAAGGGGTCGGCCATTTAGGACTAAAATTAAGAAAAGCTTTTTCACCTGGAGAATTGTGAATCTGTGGAATTCTCTGCCACAGAAGGCAATGGAGGCCAATTCTCTGGATGTTTTCAAGAAGGAGTTAGATTCAGCTCTTAGGGCTAAAGGAATCAAGGGATATGGGGAAAAAGTAGGAACGGGGTACTGATTTTAGATGACTAGCCATGATCATGTTGAATGGCGGTGCTGGCTCGAAGGGCCGAATGGCCTGCTCCTGCACCTATTTTTCTATGTTTCTATGGTAACTGTCTTGCCTTTACTCCCCCAGTTGGAAGACGAGAAGTCCAAGCCACAGAAGGGCAAGGCCACCCTGAGGTAGGACAGCTCCCCGCTAACCCCCTCCGTCTGTTACCAGCCGGCAAACCCATCGTTCCACGTCCGACGCAAGACCTGGCTTCTCCCCGCAGGTTCGTGAACGTCTACGGCAGAGACCTGAACTTCACGCTTGCCGGTGAGGAATTCGGCACGGTGGAAGCAAACTACAGCAGCTCGATGTACAAAGTCATCACCCGGGGCCAGTAAGTGGAGATGGACATAAAACGCCAGAGAAACTCAGCGGGACAGGCAACATCTCTGAAGGGAAGATAGAAACATGGAAAATAGTGCAGGAGTAGGCCATGATCACTGTGCTGGCTCGAAGGGCCGAATGGCCTACTCCACTTATTGTCTATTGCCTTTTGGCCCTTCAAGCCAGCACCGCCATTCAATATGATCAGGACTGATCATCCACAATCAGTACCCCCTGTTCCAGCTTTTTCCCCATATCCCTTGATTCCTTTAGGAGGGGAAAGGGAAACTATGGATATATCAAAATTTATTCGGAACCGCACAGGGAGCCAGTGGAGAGAGGCCAGAATCGGGGCGATGTGGTCCCTTTTTCGGGTGCCCGTCAGGAGTCTCGCTGCGGCGTTTTGGACCAGTTGCAGGCGGCACAGGGAAGATTGGCTGATGCCAGTGTAAAGGGAATGCCAGTGTTAGATTGATGGGTTCGCTGGTCGGTGCGGGCCGAAGGGCCTGTTTCCGCACTGTATCTGTAAACTAAACTAAAGTGGACTCGTACAAGGTGGACATGATACTCTTTCAGAGGAAAGAGAGTCTGGCCTTGCACTCAACAGTTATTCCTCTTGTACATAGATATGGAACCAGCTGTAAACCCTCAGATCAGTTCCTCTCTACTTAAGGGCGCAGCTGGTGGAACTGCTGCCTCACATCGCCAGAGACCCGGGTTCGATCCCGACTACGGGTGCTGTCTGTATAGACTTTGTATGTTCTTCCTGTGACCGCATGGGTTTCGGTTTCCTCCCACACTTCAAAGACGTACAGGTTTGTAGGTTAATTGGCTCCTGTAAATTGTCCCGAGTGCGTAGGATAGCGCTGCTATAAGGGGTGATCGCTGGACGGCGCGGACTCGGTGGGCTGATGGGCCTTTTTTTGAGAATGATCCAGAGAAGGATTGGGTTAACATATGATAAAGGGGAATAAGAAAAAGAATAAGAAAAAGGGGAGGCCATTTCAGACTGAGATCTGAAAAAAACGTTTTCACCCAGAGAGTTGTGAATTTGTGGAATTCCCTGCCACAGATGGCAGTGGAGGACAATTCACTGGGTGAATTTAAAAGAGAGTTAGATAGAGCTCTAGGGGCGAGCGAAATCAAGGGATATGGGGAGACGGTAGGCACGGGTTATTGACTGTGGATGATCAGCCATGATCACAATGAATGACGGTGCTGACTCGAAGGGTCAAATTGGCCTCCTCCTGCATCTATTTTCTTTGATGAGCATTTGAAGGCACTGGGCCTGTACTCGCTGGAGTTGAGCGGGGACATTGAAACATACGAAATAATGAAAGGCTTGGATAGAGTGAATGTGGAGAGTATGTTTCCACTAGTGGGAGAGTCTAGGACCAGAGGCCACAGCCTCAGAATTAAAGGATGTACTTTTAGGAAGGAGATGAGGTGAATCTGTGGACTTCATTGCCGCAGACGGCTGTGGAGGCCAAGTCACTGGATAATCTTAAGGCGGAGATTGACAAGTCCCTGATTAGTGCGGGTATCAGGGGTTATGGGGAGAAGGCAGGAGAATGGGGTTGAGAGGGAAAGGTAGATCAGCCATGATTGAAGGACGGAGTAGACTTGATGGGCCGAATGGCCAATTCTGCTCGTAGAACGTAAGACCATACGCTTCTATCAAATCTCTTCTCAGCCTCTGACATTCCAGAAAAAAAAAACTTATGAACATGAACATTGCACATTGATTCTCTAAAGTAAAAATGTAAGATCGACACAAGATGCTGGAGTAACTCAGCGGGACAGGCAGCATCTCTGGCAGGAAGGAATGTGACGTTTCAGATCAAGATCCTTCTTCAGACTGAGGGTCTTGACCCGCCCGAAAAGGTCTCGACCCGAAACATCACCCATTCCTTCTCTCCAGAGATGCTGCCTGTCCCGCTGAGTTACTCCAGCATTTTGTGTCTATCTTTGGTTTAAACCAGCATCTGCAGTTCCTTCCTAGACCTATAGGAGAGATGTCCCAGGCAGCTATAGACAATAGACAATAGGTGCAGGAGTAGACTATTTGGCCCTTCAAGCCAGCACCACCATTCAATGTGATCATGGCTGATCATCCCCAATCAGTACCCCGTTCCTGCCTTCTCCCCATATCCCCTGACTCCGCTATCTTTAAGAGCCCCAACTAGCTCTCTCTTGAAAGTATCCAGAGAACCAGCCGCCACCAACCTCTCAGGCAGAGAATTCCACAGACTCACAACTCTCTGTGTGAAAAAGTGTTTCCTCGTCTCCGTTCCAAATGGCTTACCCCTTATTCTGTGGCCCCTGGTTCTGGACTTCCCCAACATCGGTAACATGTTTCTGCCTCTAGTTCATCCAAACCCTTAATAATCCTATATGTTTCAATAAGATCCCCTCTCATCCTTCTAAATTCAAGGATGTACAAGCCCAGCCGCTCCATTCTCTCAGCATATGACAGTCCCCCCATTCTGGGAATTAACCCTGTAAACCTACGCTGCACTCCCTCAATAGCAAGAACGTCCTTCCTCAAATTTGGAGACCAAAACTGCACACAATACTCCAGGTGTGGTCTCACTAGGGCCCTATACAACTGCAGAAGGACCTCTTTGCTCCTATAGTCAATTCCTGAGTAGATTCCTTGCTCCTCATCCTAATCTGTTGCTATTCCTACAGCTACCAGGGAATGTGTGAAGATGGTGCGATCCAATACCCTGTGGATGTGGGACTGTTGGACTTTGGAGCGGCGTACACCATCATTACAGACGTGGTAGTAAGTGCCTCCCCCCTCCCCGGTACATGGGATATACGGAAAATTCCTGATGATCTATGACCCCATCCTTGGGAAATACCTAGCTACTGGTGGTTTAGTTCAGTTTAGTTTGGAGATACAGCGCGGAAACAGGCCCTTCGGCCTGCCGAGTCCAGCCAACCAACAATAGCTCTATCCGACACACACTAGGGACAATTTGCAACTGTACTAACACAATTAACCTACAAACCTGCATGTCTTTGGGATGTGGGAGGAAACCGGAGCATCCAGGGAAACCCCACGCAGGTCACGGGGAGAATGTACATAGAAACATAGACATAGAAACATAGAAAATAGGTGAAGGAGTAGGCCATTCGGCCTTTCGAGCCTGCACCGCCATTCAATATGATCATAGCTGATCATCCAACTCAGTATCCTGTACCTGCCTTCTCTCCATACCCCCTGATCCCCTTAGCCGCACGGGCCACATCTAACTCCCTCTCAAATATAGCCAATGAACTGGCCTCAACTACCTTCTGTACAAACTCCATGCAGACAAGCACCCGTAGTCGGGATTGAACCCGGGTCTCTGGGGCTGCAAGCACTGTAAGGCAGCAACTCCACCGCTGGTCCACCATGGCCACCTTCTATGGCTGGCACTCAAATAGTCACCAGGCTCGGGCACCATCTTGGAATCATCAATTTGGGGAACGACTTTAACCCGCTGTTTTCTTCCATCCTCAGCCCGAAGAACGCAGGTTGAAGATCTGGAAGACTGAAGACATCAGAGCGAATACAATCCACATCGCATGGCAAATCCCGCAGTACGTGCTCATGTCTGCTGGAGAAGTGATGTTCTCAATTACTGGGGTGGAGTTTTCCTACTCTCAGGTACGGGCTTCCCCTGATGTCCACTTATTCATAGAGACCCAACTTGAACTTTGAGTAGACAAATAGGAATAAGAATAGGAATAGGAATAGATTTTTGAGTGGAAAAATGGGCTGAAAGATGGCAGATGGAGTTTAATGCTGATAAATGTGAGGTGCTACACCTTGGCAGGACAAATCAAAATAGGACGTACATTGTAAACGGTAGGGAATTGAAGAATACAGTTGAACAGAGGGATCTGGGAATAACCGTGCATAGTTCCTTGAAGGTGGAATCTCATATAGATAGGGTGGTAAAGAAAGCTTTTGGTATGCTAGCCTTTATAAATCAGAGCATTGAGTATAGAAGCTGGGATGTAATGTTAAAATTGTACAAGGCATTGGTGAGACCAAATCTGGAGTATGGTGTACAATTTTGGTCGCCCAATTATAGGAAGGATGTCAACAAAATAGAGAGGGTGCAGAGGCGATTTACTAAAATGTTGCCTGGGTTTCAACAGCTAAGTTACAGAGATAGGTTGAATAAGTTAGGTATTTATTCTTTGGAGCGCAGAAGGTTAAGGGGGGACTTGATAGAGGTCTTTAAAATGATGAGAGGGATAGACAGAGTTGATGTGGACAAGCTTTTCCCTTTGAGAATAGGGAAGATTCAAACAAGAGGACATGACTTTAGAATTAAGGGACAGAAGTTTAGGGGTAACATGAGGGGGAACTTCTTTACTCAGAGAGTGGTAGCGGTGTGGAATGCGCTTCCAGTGGAAGTGGTGGCGGCAGGTTCGTTGGTATCATTTAAAAATAAATTGGATAGGCATATGGATGAGAAGGGTATGGAGGGTTATGGTATGAGTGCAGGCAGGTGGGACTAAGGGAAAAAAGTTGTTCGGCACGGACTTGACGGGCCGAGATGGCCTGTTTCCGTGCTGTAATTGTTATATGTTATATGTTATAAATATTCATATCGGCAATGGTGGATTTAATTCAGACCAAGGCAGGTACTGTTGCAACCTTTATGAAACATGGAGTTGATCGGGTGGACGCCTAGAGTCTCTTGCCAAGAGAAAGGGAATCAAGATCCAGGGGCCATAGGTTTAAGGTGAAGGGGGAAAGATTTTATCGGGATCTGAGAGGAAACATTTTCACACAAAGGGTGGTGGGTGCATGGAACGAGCTGCCGGAGGAGGTAGTTGAGGCAGGGACTATTGGAACATTTAAGAAGCAATTCAACGTGCATCGATAGGACAGGTTAGGAGGTGTATGGGCCAAACGCAGGCAGGTGGGACTAGCGTAGATGGGACATGTTGGTTGGTGTGGGCAAGTTGGGCCAAAAGGCCAATTTGCATGGGGTATGACCATGCTGTCTGACCCATTGACACTCCAGCATTTGGTGTCTATCTAAAACAAAGATTGTTAGAAACCCTCATTTAAACTAACCCAGAGTGAATGGGAGTAGGTGCAATAAGTTATCCAGAGGGCAGATAAAGGATCTTAACTGGCCTGAATAATGGAAAAAAAATGGACTAGTTGAACTGATGGAACTAATCCTGTAAGTTAGGGACAGTCCTCTGGGCAAACGACTATGATCTATTCATCTAATGATTTTATACACCTCTATAAGATCACCCCTCATCTACCTGCTCTCCAAGGAATAGAGTCCCAGCCTACTCAACCTCTCCCTGTAGCTCACACCCTCGAGTCCTGGCAATATCCTTGTAAATCTTCTCTGCACCCATTCCAGCTTGACAACATCTCTGTGTGTCTACCCGATCTATTCCTCTTGTGATGCTGGAGAAAATGGATTGGTAACGTTTAGGATCTGCACCCTCCTTCCGACTTTTTATTTTGTTATTAAACCTTTGTTGAGGTTAGCCTCTAACACAAAAGGTCGCAAGGAAACACATTGAGATATATATAAAATAGACAGTAGGTGCAAGAGTAGGCCATTTGGCCCTTCAATCCATTCAATGTGAGCATGGCTGATCATCCCCAATCAGTACCCCGTTCCTGCATTCTTCCCATATCCTCTGACTCTGCTATTTTTAAGAGCCCTATCTAGCTCTCTCTTGAAAGCATCCAGAGAACCTGCCTCCACCGCCCTCTGAGGCAGAAAATTCCACAGACTCACCACCCTCTGTGAGAAAAAGTGTTTCCTCATCTCCGTTCGAAATGGCTTTCCCCTTATTCTTAAACAGTGGCCCTTGGTTCTGGACTCCCCCAACATCGGGAATATGTTTCCTGCCTCTAGTGTGTCCAAGCCCTTAACAATCTTATATGTTTCAAGAGATCCCCTCTCATCCTTCTAAACTCCAGAAAATACAAGCCCAGCTGCTCCATTTTCTCAGCATATGACAGGCCCGCCATCCCGGGAATTAACCCTGTAAACCTATGCTGCATTCCCTCAATAGCAAGAATGTCCTTCCTCAAATTAGGGGACCAAAACTGCACACAATACTCCAGGTTTGGTCTCACTAGGGCTCTATACAACTGCAGAAGGACCTCTTTGCTCCTATATTCGATCCTCGTGTTATAAACATCTCTCACAAGAAACTCCAGATGCTGGTTTACACAACATGCTGGAGTACCTCAGCGGGATAGGCAACATCTCTGGATAGAAACAATGGGTGACGTTTCGGGTCGAGACCCTTCTTCAGACATCCGCAGTGGGCAGGCTACGAAGGGCTGCAGTTTTCTGAACTGCCACCAGATGGAGACAAAATTCAAGCAAAAAAAATTCCCGAAATTCAGAATTGCTTCACTCAATGCTAATTATTGTGTGGATAGAATGACAGATTTCTGTGGAGAGACATCCAAAACCCCTTGCACGTCCAGTGCCTGTTACGTCCAACGTGGGTCAGGTATCTAAGTGGCTTCTGGTCAGAATGGGATCCAGTCCAAACCCCAATCACAGATTCAGGAACAATGCATTGCACGTTCTGGCTCCATGCAACAGAGAGCATACTTGGCAAAGGAAACTGGATCATGTGATAAAGAGTAAATTGTTATCTGGAGCCCAGGACTGGGATGGAGCGGAGGGGCGGGGGGGGGGGTATGGAGGGTGGAAGCAGATTCAGAAGCACTCGAGTCTGAAGAAATCTGAAAAGTCTGAGGAAGGGTCTCGACCCGAAACATCACCTTCTCTCCAGCCTGGCATGCTGAGATAGAGTCACAGAGTGATACAGTGTGGAAACAGGCCCTTGTCGGCGAACATGTCTCAGTTACACTAGTCCCACCAGCCCGCATTTGGTCCATATCCCTCCACACCTGTCCTATCCATGTACCTGTCTAACTGTTTATTTAATGATAGGATAGTCCCAGCCTCAACTACCTGCTCTGGCAGCTTGTTCCATACACCCACCACCCTTTGTGTGAACAAGTTACCCCCCCCAGATTCCTATTAAATCTTTTCCCCTTCACCTTAAGCCTATGTCCTCTGGTCCTCAACTCACCTACTCCGGGCAAGAGGCTCTGTGCATCTACCCGATCTATTCCGCTCATGATTTATACACCTCAATAAGATCACCCCACACCCTCCTGCACTCCGAGGAAGGGAGTCACAGACTACTCAACCTCTCCCTATAGCTCAGTCCCTCTAGCCCTGGCAACATCCTTGGAAATCTTCTCTGTATCCTTTCGGGCTTGACAACATATTTTCTATAACATGGGGCCCAATGTTTGATTGGACTTTACTGGACTTCATCTCGCACTAAATGTTATTCACATTATTCCCTTTATCACGGATCTGTACACTGTGGACGGCCCGATTGTAGTCATGTACTGTCCTTCCACTGACTGGATAGCACGCAACAAAAGGTACACGTGACAATAAACTAAACTCAAACTAAATTAAATTGCTTCTACTTTCGTTGTTTCAGGCTCCTATAAACATGAAAGCTGTGCTTCAGTCTGGCTGGCTCCTGACTGTGGCTTTCGGGAACATCATTGTGGTTATCGTGGCCAAGTCTTCGTTCTTGGAGCAGGTACCAGATTGCAACAGCATCATCTGCCAATCCTTTATCTGTGGTAGCTGGTGGAAATTAGCTGGCACTGATTCATGTTAAATTGACACCTTGCTTTGTGTACCATTTCAATGGAAGAGAATGGAGAGTCTGTGCGTCTGTGTAGGAGTGTGTGTGTGTGTGTAGGACTCTGTGTCTGTGTCTGTGTGTGCAGGAGTGTGTGTGTATGTGTGTGTGTAAGAGTGTGTCTGTATGTGTGTGTGTGTGTGTGTCTGTGTATGTGTCTGTGTGTAGGAGTATGCGTATGTTTGTGTGTGTGTGTAGGGTTGTGTGTGTGTCTGTGTAGGATTGTGTGTGTATGTGTCTGTGTGTGTGTGTGTGTGTGTCTATGCGTGTGTGTGTGTCTATGTGCATGTGTGTCTATGTGTGTGTATATCTGAAGAGACATCCCTACATAAGATGTTGCCTATCCATGGCCTCCAGAGATGCTGCCTGATGCGCGGTTACTTCAGCGCTCTGTGCCATTTTTTGTAAAGCAGCATCTGGAATTCCTTGTGTCTACTTTTTACAGTGTGTATTTGTGCGTGTGTAAGAATGTGGAATCATCATCATAGATTCATACAGCGTGGAAACAGACCCTTCGGCCCAACTTGCCCACACCGACCAACATGCCCCATCTACACTAGTCCCACCAGCCTGCCTGCGTTTGGCCCACCTACCCGATCTATTCCCCTCATGATCTTATACAACTCTACCTCCTCCAGCAACACGTTCCACCACCCTTTTGTGTAAAAACGTTACCCCTCGGGTTCCTATTAGGACGGAGTTTGTGCGTTCTCCCTATGACCACGTGGGGTTTTCTCCGGGTGCTCCGGTTTACTCCCATGCTCCAAGGACGTGCGGGTTTGTAGGTTAATTGGTTTCTGAACGATTCTTAATTGTCCCTGGTGTGTAGGATAGAGTCAGGGGTGATCGTTGCTCGGCCCAGACTCGATGGGCCGAAGGGCCTGTTTCCGTGCTGTATTTCTAAAGTCTAAAGCCTTAGGACTTCAGCCTGAAAACCTGTTGGATAACAGGGGGGGGGGGGGGGGAGGGGGTGCTGAATGTTTCTCCTGCGCCGTGTACATTTCCATCAGCGCCGATGATACTGATGATGTCCCTTTTTCCATCCACAGTGGGAAGAGTTTGTGCTCTTTGCCTGCCTCCTGGTTGCTGTCTGCATCATATTCTCCATCATGGCTTACCACTACACCTGTGTGGACTCTGGAGAGTTGGCCAAGCCGGCCAAGGATGCAGAGGAGGAGATCGCTCCGTCACCACCGTACGCAGACAAATCCCTTGACACAGTTTACAAGCAGACCAGCATGTAGACTGGGGGGTTGACGCCAACCATCACCCTGCCCCAGCGCCATTCACAAGTCCGTCCCATTGTCCATCTGCCCTTGAGATGAGGTCTTCTCCGATGATCGGGTCCAGCATGATGCCAAGAAGATTCTTATTTTAAAATGAAGTGGCTGAGGTTAGGGTTGGTGGGACGGTGTTGGGATGGGGGGGGGGGGGGGGGAGGCGGGGGGTGGTGGGGTTTGAGTGGGAGAAGGTTGTGGCGAGGGGACATTGATAATGAGGGGGGAGGCAATTTTAACGGAATTTGTTTATACTGCTCGGAGCCTTCTCATCACATGACAGGAAGCACGTGATTCCGCAGGAAGGGAGATCGTTGCCAGGACAACAGATTTTAGCCATGGAGTTTATTGGAGCCAAGGAGGATGAGGGGACGTGTAATGGTGGCACACATGATAGAGACTTGCTTGGATGGATTACCATGGCCCTATTTTTATTTTAGCAAAGAGTTAATTTACCGTACAGTTGAGATTTAGTTTTACTATCAATCGGGGAAGCAAAATGAAAGAGTTAGATAGAGCTCTTCAAGATAGCGGAGTCAGGGGTATGGGGAGAAGGCAAGAATGGGGTACAGAATGTGGATGTTCAGCCATGATCACAGTGAATGGCGTTGCTGGCTCGAAGGGCCAAATGTCCTACTCCTGCACCTATTGTCTATTGAAAGACCTTTTCCCCAGCATATGACGGGATTGTGGAACGCTCTGTCTGAAACGCTGTGGAGAGGAAGATTCTCTAATGCTTGCACTTGAAGGGTTGTACGCTCTGACACTGGTTGACCAAGAACTGGAGGGTGACTTCAGCTCAATAATAGCTAGCATTGTGTCAACGGGACGAATGGTCTCCTTTGGTGCCACAAATGTCACCTTCAGTCCACGGGCTTCCTTTATTCCGGGTCAATCCCGCTTTTACGGTCCGTCCAAAACGCCTGTACAATCAACCCGTTGTAACGTGGGGAGGCACGAGGAGGAACTGCAGATGCTGGAATCTCGAGCAAAACACAAAACGTGCTGGAGGAACTCAGCGGGTTGGGCAGCAAATGTGGAGGGAAATGGACAGGCGACGTTTCGGGATGGGACCCTTCTTCAGACTGACTGTTGCAAGGGGGAGGGGGAGAAAGCTTAAAAAGAGGTGGTCATGTGACAACGTTTGGCGAGTGATAGGTGGATAAAGTTGAGATGGGTGGATGATCCGCAGATGGGTGGACGAAGGCATGAGATGAAAAAAAAGACAAAGGATGTCAGATATGGAGAGCAGAGGAGTGAAATGTAAAGCCAGAGGCGTGGGAGGCGGTAGAACTGCTGCCTTACAGCTTCAGAGACCCAGGTTCGATCCTGACTACCGGTGCTGTCTGTACGGAGTTTGTAAGTTCTCCCAATGACCACATGGGGTCTTCTCCGGGCGCTCCGGTTTCCACCCACATTCCAAAGACGTGCAGGTTTTCAGGTTACACAAAATGCTGGAGAAACTCAGCGGCTGCAGCAGCATCTATGGAGCGAAGGAGATAGGCAACGTTTCGGGCCGAAACCCTTCTTCAGACTGATTGGGGGTGGGGGGAAGAAAGGAAAAAGGAGGAGGAGCCCGAGGGCTGAGGGAGTGGTGGGAAGGGGAGGAGACAACAAGGGTTAACAGAATTGAGAGAATTCGATGTTCATGCCAAGAGAATGCAGACTCCCCAAGCAGAATATGCAGCCCTCGGGCTCCTCCTCCTTTTTCCTTTCTATCCCCCCCCACCCGCCTCCCCCCACCCCCCATCAGTCTGAAGAAGGGTTTCGGCTCGAAATGTTGCCTATCTCCTTCGCTCCATAGATGCTGCTACACCCGCTGAGTTTCTGCAGCATTTTGTGTACCCTCGATTTTCCAGCATCTGCAGTTCCTTCCTTAACACAGGTTTGCAGGTTAATTGGCTTCTGTAAATGTTCCCCTAGAGGGTAGGATAGAACTAGTTCCGGGCCTATTCCCGCACTGTAGCTCTAAACTGCACTAAAGGCAGGGGTAGTGGGAGAAATAGGTGCACGTTAGGGGGAGGGGGACATAGGGAAGAGAGTGGGGGAAGGAGGGGGCATTACTTAAAATTGGAGACAATACCATGGATCACTGAGTTGCTGCCTTGCAGCACCGCAGACCTGGGTTCGATCCCGATTACGAGTGCTGTCTGTACAGAGTTTGTACGTTCTCCCCGTGACCGCGTGGGTTTTCTATGAGACCTTTGGTTTTCCAGCCACACTCCAAAGACGTACAGGTATGTAGGTTAATTGGCTTGGTATTTAAAAAAAATTAAATCGTCCATAGAGTGTGTGGGATAGTGTTAGTGTGCAGGGATCGCCAGTCAGTGCGGACTCGGTGGGCCTGTTTCCGCGCTGTATCTCTAAGCTAAACTAAATATTGGCACTCATTGAATCAGATCTCTTGTTAGTGGGGGATAAATAGCAGCAGATCTCAACGGCCACCTCATCTTCAAGTAGTAGAATGGGATTTTCCACGTGTACTTGAGAAAGCAGATGGACTTCAGTTTAATACCTCATCTGAGTAATTGACTTATTCATCCGCACAGCACTACCTCCGTGTCTAAGTGAAGTAGGGTTTCAGACTGGGAGTAATATGGACAGAGTCATATCGAAACACTGGATAGAACGACATATAAACAGCAGACAATCGGAAATTTCAAAACAGTCATGTGAAAGGAAGTTGATTCTGTAAAAGTGTCAAAAATCAATTCCGGCAAAGAGATGAAATAAAAATGCTGTGATGTTTTGTTTAAAGAACCATCAGCTTCAATGGACCGGAGTCAGAGGCAGAGTTCCACCTCAAACCTTCCTGCTTTCAAATTGTTCAACGGGACGGCATGGTGGCGCAGCGGTAGATTTGCTGCCGTACAGCGCCAGAGACCCGGGTTCGATCCCGACCACGGGTGCTGTCTGTACGGAGTTTGTGCGCTCTCCCCGTGACCTGCGTAGGTTTTCTCCGAGATCTTCGGTTTCCTCCCACACTCCAAAGACGTACAGGTTTGTTGGTTAATTGGCTTGGCATAAACGTAAAATTATCCCTGGTGCGTGTGGCATAGTGCTAGTGTGCGCTGATTGCTGGTCGATGATGCGAAGGGCCCGTTTCCATGCTCTATGACTCTATGATTAAAAACCAATCCCCCCCCTTAGTGTACAATTAACATACAATAAACTGGACAAGGCCAGTTGTTTTGTGGGCCTTGATTGAGTGAATGTGGAGAGGATGTTTCCACGAGTGGGAGAGTCTAGCACCAGAGGTCATAGCCTCAGAAGGAAAGGGCGTTCCTTGAGAAAGGAGATAAGGAGGAATTTAATTAGTCAGAGGGTGGTAAATCTGTGGAGGCCATCAATGGATATTTTTAAGGTGGGGATTGACAGATTATTGATTAGTACGGGTCTCCAGGGGTTATGGGGAGAAGGAAGGAGAATGGGATTGACAGGAAAAGATAGATCAGCCGTGAATGAGTGGTGGAGTAGACTTGATGGACCGAATGGCCTAATTCTGCTCCGAGAACCTAAGAACAGTTCTGTGAATCTGATAAATGAGTCTTAAAGCGCAGAGAATCCACGTTGACCACCCTCTGGGGAAATTAGTAAAGATTTCATTAACAGTGTGGTGAACGTTAGCAGTAACCGCTTACACGAACCATCTCTTGCCGGAGATGCGATTGGTTTCTGGAGCGTATCTCCAGTCGCTCTGCGGCCTAACATCATGGAGCTGGGGGCCGTGCTCGAGACTGACTTTGAGCCCCATCCCTTGCCTGGGATCAACGTCCAACCGCAGCCATCGAGGAGCTCGCAGTCTCGGGTAGAGACTGATGTCGGGAAGTCCCAGGAGGTTCGACTAGCCCTGAATCTGGGTCCGATCGCCCGGCGCAGGGAGCTGATTTCCCCCCGATGCTGGAACTTGATCGCCCTGACCGCAGAGGACTCGACCGCCGACTGCGGGAGCCGAGATCGCCCCGACAACGGAAGGTTCGCGTGCCCCGACCGCGGGAGAGCAAAGAAGAGAAGAAATTGAACTTTTATTTTGCCTTCCATCACAGTGAGGAATGTGGAGGAGTCACTGTGGTGGATGTTCATGTTAGAATGTATTTTGTGTGTTCGGTTCCTATTTTTTGGTATGACTGTATGGCAAATCAAATTCCACATATGTTGCAAAACATACTTGGCTAATAAAGTATGATTAGGATTAATCGTAGCAATTGGGGGGCTTCCAATTTTCAACGCTTGTCCGCAGATGCGCTGCGATAAGGAACGTTGCCGCCATGTTGTTGAACTACAAGAAGTCCAGTGGAATGCACAGCATGACTTGGTCACGTGTTCAATGGCTTAAATCCAGAGCCTGAGTGGTGGGGATGAGAGCGCCTGGGCCACGTATCTCTCAGCTCACGGCTGCGCATTGAAAATTCAGCGCAGCTAGCCGCGAGGAGCAAAGGCATTATGACATCATCCAGCTGGCATCAGCACATTAGATTTTAAAAAGATGTCAGATTTTTGCAATCATGAGGTTAATCTCTACCTGAATATGTAAAAATGCCACCGTTGCCACGTCGGGTTTTCAAGGAGATGTGAATCAAAGAAAAAGTTCAAGTTGTAAAGCAAGATTTCACACAAGCAAACATCCAGAGATTTATAAGTTACTAGACCAACGTAATATTCCACCTCTCCACCAATTCCAATATTGGTGGCCAGTGGGGGGGCGGGCGGGGGGGCGGGGGGGGGGGGGGGGGGGGATTGCGCTAGTAAGGGTGTTGTGGGCTGAAGGGACTGGTTTCCAGAGGGCTAGTATTGACATTGAGGGACGATTGGATTACTGGGCTGGCAGCTCAGTCACTCAAGCTTAGTTTCCTACCACTTCAAGCAGGGTGCAAGGCCACCAACTTCGAATGCAGTTTCCTACCACTTCAAGCAGGATGCAAGGCCACCAACTTCAAGTGCAGTTTCCTACCTATTCGAGCAGGGTGCAAGACCACCAAATTCAAGTGCAGTCTCCTATCACTTCAAGCAGGGTGCAAGGCCACCAAATTCAAATGGAGCTTCATATCACTTCAAGCAGGGTGCAAGGCCAACAAATTCAAGTGCAGTTTCATACCACTTTATGCTGGGTGCAAGGCCACCAAATTCTAATGCAGTTTCATATGGTTGGTTTATGGCCAACATACCATACGCTTTCTTCACAGCCTGCTGCACCAGCATGCCTACTTTCAATGACTGGTGTACCATGATACCCAGGTCTTGTTGCATCTCCCCTTTTCCTAATCGGTCACCACTCAGATAATAGTCTACCCTTTTGTTTTTGCCACCAAAGTGGATAACCTCACATTTATCCACATTATACTGCATCTTCCATGCATTTGCCCACTCACCCAACCTATCCAAGTCACCATGCAGCCTGCTAGCATCCTCCTCACAGCTAACACTGCCCCCCAGCTTTGTGTCATCCGCAAACTTGGAGATGTTGCATTCAATTCCCTCATCCAGATCATTAATATATATTGTAAATAGCTGGGGTCCCAGCACTGAGCCTTGCGGTACCCCACTAGTCACTGCCTGTAATTCTGAAAATGACCCATTTAATCCTACTCTTTGCTTCCTATCTGCCAGCCAGTTCTCTATCCACATCAATACTGAACCCCAAACACCGTGTGCTTTAAGTTTGTATACTAATCTCTTATGTGGGACCTTGTCGAAAGCCTTCTGAAAGTCCAGATATAACACATCCACAGGTTCTCCCTTATCCACTCTACTAGTTACATCCTCGAAAAATTCTATAAGATTCGTCAGACATGATTTACCTTTCATAAATCCATGCTGACTTTGTCCAGTGATTTTGCCACTTTCCAAATGTGCTGCTATCCCATCTTTTATAACTGACTCTAGCATTTTCCCCACTACCGATGTTAGACTAACTGGTCTGTAATTCCCCGTTTTCTTTCTCCCTCCCTTTTTAAAAAGTGGGGTTACATTAGCTACCCTCCAATCCTCAGGAACTACTCCAGAATGTAAAGAGTTTTGAAAAATTATCACTAATGCATCCATTATTTCTGGGGCTACTTCCTTAAGTACTCTGGGATGCAGCCTATGTGGCCCTGGGGATTTATTGGCCTTTAATCCATTCAATTTACCTAACACCACTTCCTGGCGAACCTGGATTTCACTCAGTTCCTCCATTTCATTTGACCCTCGATCCCCTGCTATATCCGGCAGATTATTTATGTCTTCCTTATTGAAGACAGAAACAAAGTAGTTATTCAATTGGGCTGCCATGTCCTTGTTCCCCATGATCAATTCACCTGTTTCTGACTGCAAGGGACCTACATTTGTGTTAACTAACCTTTTTCTGTTCACATATCCATAAAAACTTTTGCAGTCAATTTTTATGTTCCCTGCCAGTTTTCTTTCATAATCTATTTTCTCTTTCCTAATTAAGCACTTTGTCCTCCTCTGTTGGACTCTGAATTTCTCCCAGTCCTCTGGTAGGTTACTTTCTCTTGCTAATTTGTATGCTTCATCTTTTGTTTTGACACTATCCCTGATTTCCCTTGTTATCCACGGATGCACTACCTTCCCTGATTTATTATTTTACCAAACTGGGATGAATAATTGTTGTAGTTCATCCATGCAGTCTTTCAATGCCTTCCATTGCACATCCACTGTCAACCCTTTAAGAATCAATTGCCCGTCTATCTTGGCCAATTCACGTCATATACCCTCAAAGTTACCTTTATTTAAGTTCAGAACCCTTGTTTTTGAATTAATTATGTCACTCTCCATCCTAATGAAGAACTCGACCATATTATGATCACTCTTGCCCAAGGGGCCAGGCACAACAAGACTGCTAACGAACCCTTCCTCATTACTCAATACCCAAGCTAGAATAGCCTGCTCTCTCGTTGGTTCCTCTACATGTTGGTTTAGAAAACTATCCCATATACATTCCAAGAAATCCACTTCCTCAGCACCCCTGCCAGTTTGATTCAGCCAATCTATATGTAGATTGGAGTCACCCATTATAACTGTTTTGCCTTTGTCGCACGCATTTCTAATTTCCTGTTTGATACCATCCCCAACTCCACTACTACTGTTAGGTGGCCTGCACACAACACCCACCAGCATTTTCTGCCCCTTAGCGTTTCACAGCTCTACCCATACCGATTCCACGTCCTTCAAGCTAATGTCCTTCCTTTCTATTGCATTAATCTCCTCTCTAACCAGCAACGCTACCCCACCTCCTTTTCCTTTCTCTCTATCCCTCCTGAATATTGAATATCCCTGGATGTTCAGCTCCCAGCCTTGGTCACCCTGGAGCTATGTCTCCGTGATCCCAACTATATCATATTCATTAATAACTATCTGCACATTCAACTCATCCACCTTATAATGAATGCTCCTTTCATTGAGATACAAAGCCTTCAGCTTTGTTTTTGCACCACTCTTACCCCTTATACAATTATGTTGAAAAGTGGCCCTTTTTGATTTTTGCCCTGGATTTTTCTGCCTGCCACTTATACTTTTCACCTTGCTACGTACTGCTTCTGCCCTCATTGTCTTTGTCTCTCTGCTCATGCTCCCATCCCCCTGCCACATTAGTTTAAATCCCCCCTGACCGCACTAGCAAACACTCCCCCAAGGACATTGGTTCCCTTCCAGCCCAGGTGCAGACCGTCCTGTTTGTACTGGTCCCATTTGGTTGGTTTTCATTTTCAAACCAACCATATTTTCATTTTCAAACCAACCTCATTTTCAAACCACATATTCAAACTAACCACATTGTGAAACCAACCATATTTTCATTTTCAAACCAACCACATTTTCATTTTCAAACCAACCACATTTTCATTTTCAAACCAACCACATTTTCAAACCAACCACATTTTCAAACCAACCATGTTTTCATTTTCAAACCAACCACATTTTCAAACCAACCATGTTTTCATTTTCAAACCAACCACATTTTGATTTTCAAACCAACCACATTTTCATTTTCCAACCAACCACATTTTCAAACCACATTTTCATTTTCAAACCAACCACATTTTCATTTTCAAACCACATTTTCAAACCAACCACATTTTCAAACCAACCATATTTTCATTTTCCAACCAACCACATTTTCATTTTCAAAACAACCACGTTTTCATTTACAAACCAACCACATATACATTTTCAAACCACATTTACATTTTCAAACTTCATTTTCAAACCACATTAAGGGCACTCATATGTCAATAAAACCACACTCACAGTTTAGTAGACATGTGTTCAGAGTTCAGTGTTATTCACAGTTCAGACCGAGGGTCGTGACCTCTCGCTCTCCCATCTTGCAGAGACTGAGATATGTCCACACTTGCAGGTTTTATAGTCCCTCCACCTCCCACCGGACGGGGCGTGGCCTTCATGGTGTGATTGACAGGAGAGAGAATCTCAACATTTTTTAAACGTTAATAAGTCTTTTATATTTCATCGATGGGAAAAATCCTCTGGCCCTGACAGCTAGAGGGGGACTGATTAAGATGCCCAAAAATCATAGCCATAAGTGGTAGTATTTTTTCTAAAATCAATGTACAGTGCAAACAGGAAGTGGTGAAGTCTAGACTTTTAATTATATAGATTTTCAAACCACATTTTCATTTTCAAACTTCATTTTCAAACCACATTAAAGGCACTCATATGTCAGTAAAACTACACTCACAATTTAGTAGACATGTGTTCAGTTATTCACAGCTCAGACTGAGAGTCGTGACCTCTCACCCCCCCATCTTCCAGAGACTGAGGCACGTCCATACTTCTGGGTTTTATAGTGCCTCCCCCCTCCCAAATGCAGGCATGTGGGACTAGTGTTGCTGGGACATGTTGGCCCAACGTGTGGGTAACTTGTGCTGAAGGGCATTTTTTCCACGCTGTATGGTGCTTTGTAGACAATAGACAATAGATGCAGGTGTAGGCCATTCGGCCCTTCGAGCCAGCATTGTCATTCAATGTGATCATGGCTGATTATCCACAATCAGTACTATACTCACTGTATAGTCAGCCACACAGCCCCCAGGGGCTGCTGTCACACCAGTGTAATTTTGCACTTGCTTCACCAACAAGGCACAAACCACACTCACAGTTTAGTAGACATGTGTTCAGTTTTCAGTGTTATTCACAGTTCAGACTGAGGGTCATGACCTCTCGCTCTCCCATTCTAGAAACTAGGAAGTGTAGATGTTGGTTCACATACAAAGAAACCAAGTGCTGGAGTAATTCTGTGGATGGAAGACGATACAAGAAAGTGTAGTTGCTGATTTACAAAAAAATACACAATGTGCTGGAGTAACTCTGTGAGTCAAGCAGCATCTTAGGAGAACATGGATAAATGACTTTTCGGGTCGGGGCCCTCTAATTTAATTTAGTTTAGAGATACAGCGCGGAATCAGGCTCTTCGGCCCATTGAGTCCGCACCAACCAGCGAACCCCGCTCATTAACACTATCCTACACACACACCTAGGGACAATTTTACATTTATACCAAGCTAATGAACCTACAAACCTGTACTGCTTTAGAGTGTGGGAGAAGGCTGGAACACTCAGAGAAAACCCATGCAGGTCACTGGGAGAACGTACAGACAGCACCCGTAGTCAGGATCGAACCCGGGTCTCTGGCGGTGCAAGGCAGCAACTCTACTGCTGAGCCACCGTGACGTCAGACTTCATCACACTGATTGTGGGCAGGGGCTGGGGGGAATGAAAGCTGGAGGAGAGGAGGGGTAGGACAAAGCCTGGCAGATAACAGATAATCACAGGGCCTGCCCCACTGCGGCGACATAATCTGCGAGTTTAGGCGAGTTTGCCCTTGACTCGCAGCATGGTTGACACGAGGTCCTAAGAGGTCTTTGTAACTCTCCTTCATGCTCAAGAGTAGTTCCCGTGTATTCGAGGCCTCAGCTAGGTCGCGGCATATTTTTCAATATGCTGAAAAATGCCCGCGAGTAAAAAGGTCGCTATGGAAAAAAAATCAATATTTTTTTCACTCATAGGTTTAGTCGAAGTAGGTCGTAGTAGGTTATTCATAGGTAATCAAGGGTAGTCAAAGGTAGTCGAAGGTAGTCGTAGATAGTCTTCAACCAGGCATGTGCGTCAGGGTAGGCAAGGTAGGCATTGCCTACCCTGACTAAAATTATGAAATGGCAATTATTAAATATAAATAGTAAAGGCATGTAAGATTTATGCCTATCTAAGGGATTGATCTCTTAGGTAGGCACAATTCTCCGTGTCTTTCATCCGGAGCACTTCAACACGTGAAGCTCTGTGCAGCCCACGTGCCGTCAGCGCTGCTTCAAGCCGTCAATTTCAAGCGGAGCTGAAAATCTGCCTTTGCAGTCCTGCTCATGCGCAGCGCAAGTTTCTTGGCGGGTTTTTCAAATATGGATTGTCATTATTTTAAGAGTATCTTAGGAAACAAAGAGTGTAGAATGGAGTTTGTATACGAATAACGTGGCAAGTACATTTCTTGGTGCTTTATGTTTTTAAATACCGTGTTTCCCGGGGGGGGGGGGTGAGAGCTCCTTTTACAGTGTTTGGGGAGTCTGGCTGGGGTTAAATTTGTGGGTAGGGCAGGAGCGTTGTGAAGGGGATGATCGGGCTCAAGGGACAAATTGAGGTTACTTGGCTGTCGGAATTTAAGGATTTGCGGGAAGTGGCTGACATGAGCGAAGCTGGTGAGCGGCAGGTGAGAGGTGTTCAGACGGACAGCACTGCCAGAGGTGAGTGGGCTGGCAGACGGCGCCGAAGTGGCAGCCGGTTCTGCTGTCAGGTCCTGGCGGCCGCTCGCAGTCACCCGAGCTGCTGTCCTTGCCCGGAGCGCTGCGGCAGCGGTTAATGAGTTACTGATATGATCTCCGACCCCCTCCTTCTCAACACTCCTGCCCTCCCCGCATATTTAACCCCTAGTACAGACTCTCCACACGCTGTGAAAGGAACTCTCCCTCAAATTGGTCCCTTGAATTACTATTGTCATTCAATAACATGACTACCGATTCAACATCCCGGTGTGCTCCCGTTTTTCCCACCATCCCTCCACCTGCCTTCATCCTCTGTCCCCCACCCATTCTGTAATTACAAAATGAAGGAGATTTAGAAACCTTGGGAAAATTGAATTGTTACTTATTTTTATTTTTTACGGAGAGAACAATCTGCGCATGCACGGTTTTAAAGCTGACTGACTGCCTACCTTGAGTAATTACTCACGGCATGTGCCTATCTTCAACATAGTCGAAGGGAGGTCGAAAGAGATCGAAGGAGATCGTCTTCTCTCTCCACTATTCGGTGGCAATGACACAAAAGGAAATATCACATGGGTCAAAAAGAAATGGGACACTATGAAAAGCAACAGCTGCCTACTGAGCATCTGCCAACTATGGCTCTGGTCCAAATGCCCTACGAACTGTGGACAAAGCATAAGAATCATGTGGATGAGTGCATTCAGCCCCTGAATATGAACTGTCTATAAAAAAATGGGAGCTGCTTTGCCACGAATTAAAACAATATTGACTGGCCCCGGAGGCTGAAGAAGGGATAGCTATAGTCTTTATGATTGACATGATTTATTTATTGCAATCCACGACTGGATGGAGAGAGGAATCACTCCGACTGAATGCCTCACCAGCGGGCACGACCTCCCATGGCCAACCTGGAAGACCCTCAACAGATTACGAGTGGAGCAGGGGAGGTGCAAAGCACTTATGAAAGCATGGAACTACCAGGCGGAAGACCACATGCAGCTGTGGAGCAGCACAGACAATGTCCCACCTACTGGAGTGTAACGACGCCCCCCAGTGCAGCCCACAGGACCTGGCTGAACCGACCCGACCAGCTGTGACCTGCGCCATATACAGGCAGAACGACATCTGAGATTGCAACGGACTCGAAGAAGAAAGATTTATTGCAACAAGTCTTTGTTGCAACAAGAACTATTAGTGAAAATGCAAAGTCTGCGCAATAGACCCCGAAAGTGGGAGAACGTAATGACGTATTATTCTGTAATCTATAACGAGAGAAGCCGACACCTTTACAGTAATTGACCTATGTTCAGTCTTTTACCCCACATCCCTGCATGAAGACTGATCACGTATTGTTCCATAGCTTCGCCAGCAGTGGTGGAAGAACATGCCAGCCTGTTTATGCGCTGTAACAGCAAAGGGCTACAATTATAGAATGTTAAGCAGTGAAACTAGCTGCTGTAAGGTAAACAAGCTTCGTTATCTGATTAGGATTTTGTGTTTGTGCCACAAACCCTCAGGAGCTCAAGGACAGATTCAAAACCACGTTATAATCAGACACATAGTGCTTCTCGTTCCTGGTATCTTGTAACATTGAACTTATAGATGTTAATCTCGCAAAGAAGCTAAAAACTAATCTGCAGATCCCACAGTCATGGATAAATGGCGTGAAGCAATTAAAGGGTAAATTTGTATAAGAGTTTACGGTAACAGACTGAAATGTATGAATTTTTAGACCTCTTTTTTATTACTCTTCATTTTTTATATAATGGCAAAAACATGGCAAAAACATGAGGGTAGACTATTATCTGAATGGTGGCAGATTAGGTAAGGGGGAGATGCAACGAGACCTGGGTGTCATGGTACACCAGTCATTGAAAGTAGGCATGCAGGTGCAGCAGGCAGTGAAGAAAGCAAATGGTATGTTAGCATTCATAGCGAAAGGATTTGAGTATAGGAGCAGGGAGGTTCTACTGCAGTTGTACAGGGTTTTGGTGAGGCCACACCTGGAGTACTGCGTACAGTTTTGGTCTCCAAATCTGAGGAAAGACATCCTTGCCATAGAGGGGGTACAGAGAAGATTCACCAGACTGATTCCTGGGATGTCAGGACTTTCATATGAGGAAAGATTGGATAGACTCGGTTTGTACTCGATGGAATTTAGAAGATTGAGGGGGGATCTTATAGAAACCTACAAAATTCTTAAGGGGTTGGACAAGCTAGATGCTGGAAGATTGTTCCCGATGTTGGGGGAGTCCAGAACAAGGGGTCACAGTCTAAGGATAAGGGGGAATTCCTTTAGGACCGAAATGAGGAAAACATTCTTTACACAGAGAGTGGTGAGTCTCTCGAATTCTCTGCCACAGAAGGTAGTTGAGGCCAGTTCATTGGCTATATTTAAGAGGGCGTTAGATGTGGCACTTGTGGCTAAAGGGATCAGGGGGTATGGAGAGAAGGCAGGTACGGGATACTGAGTTGGATGATCAGCCATGATCACATTGAATGGCGGTGCAGGCTCGAAGGGCCGAATGGCCTACTCCTGCACCTATTTTCTATGTTTCTATGTTTCTATAAGCTCTGCATAAAGATAGTTGACAGCTCCATTATCAATTCTTGATAATCATTGTATAGAAACATAGAAAATACGTGCAGGAGTAGGCCATTTGGCCCTTCGAGCCTGCACCGCCATTCAATATGATCATGGCTGATCATCCAACTCAGTATCCCATATCTGCCTTCTCTCCATGCCTCCTGATCCCTGCAGCCACAAGGGCCACATCCAACTCCCTCTTAAATATAGCCAATGAACTGCCCTAAATCTTCTAAATTCTAGCGAGTACAAGCCGAGTCTATCCAGTCTTTCTTCATATGAAAGTCCTGACATCCCAGGAATCAGTCTGGTGAACCTTCGGCATTGGGGGTTCAGTATTGATGTGGATAGAGAACTGGCTGGCAAACAGGAAGCAAAGAGTAGGAGTAAACGGGTCGTTTTCACAATGGCAGGCAGTGACTAGTGGGGTACCGCAAGGCTCAGTGCTGGGACCCCAGCTATTTACAATATACATAAATGATCTGGATGAGGGAATTGAAGGCAATATCTCTAAGTTTGCGGATGACACTAAGCTGGGGGGCAGTGTTAGCTGTGAGGAGGATGCTAGGAGACTGCAAGGTAACTTGGATAGGCTGGGTGAGTGGGCAAACGTTTGGCAGATGCAGTATAATGTGGATAAATGTGAGGTTATCCACTTTGGTGGCAAAAATAGGAAAACAGACTATTATCTAAATGGAGGCCGATTAGGAAAAGGGGAGATGCAGCGCGACCTGGGTGTCATGGTACACCAGTCATTGAAAGTAGGCATGCAGGTACAGCAGGCAGTGAAGAAAGCGAATGGTATGTTAGCTTTCATAGCAAAAGGATTTGAGTATAGGAGCAGGGAGGTTCTACTTCAGTTGTATAGGGTCTTGGTGAGGCCACACCTGGAGTATTGCGTACAGTTCAGGTCTCCAAATCTGAGGAAGGACATTATTGCCATAGAGGGAGTGCAGCGAAGGTTCACCAGACTGATTCCTGGGATGTCAGGACTGTCTTATGAACAAAGACTGCATAGACTCGGTTTATAATCTCTAGAATTTAGGAGATTGAGAGGGGATCTTATAGAAACTTACAAGATTCTTAAGGGGTTGGACAGGCTAGATGTAGGAAGATTGTTCCCAATGTTGGGGAGGTCCAGGACAAGGGGTCACAGCTTAAGGATAAGGGGGAAATCCTTTAGGACCGAGATGAGAAGGAATCTTTTCACACAGAGAGTGGTGGGTCTCTGGAACTCTCTGCCACAGAGGGTAGTTGAGGCCAGTTCATTGGCTATATTTAAGAGGGAGTTAGATGTGGCCTTTGTGGCTAAGGGGATCAGAGGGTATGGAGAGAAGGCAGGTACGGGATACTGAGTTGGATGATCAGCCATGATCATATTGAATGGCGGTGCAGGCTCGAAGGGCCGAATGGCATATTCCTGCACCTAATTTCTATGTTTCTATGTTTCTATGTTTCTCCGTACCCCCTCTATGGCAAGAATGTCTTTCCTCAGATTTGGAGACCAAAACTGTATGCAATACTCCAGGTGTGGTCTTACCAAGTCCCTGGACAACTGCAGTAGAACTTCCCTGCACCTATACTCAAATCCTTTTGCTAAGAATGCTAACATACTATTTGCTTTTTTCACTGCCTGCTGCACCTGCATGCCTACTTTCAATGACTGGTGTACCATGATACCCAGGTCTCGTTGCATCTCCCCTTTTCCTAATTGGCCACCATTCAGATAATAGTCTACTTTCCTGTTTTTGCCACCAAAGTGGATAAACTCACATTTATCCACATTATAATGCATCTGCCATGCTTTTGCCCACTCACCCAGCCTATCCAAGTCACCTTGCAGCCTCCTAGCATCCTCCTCACAGCTAACACTGCCCCCAAGCTTTATGTCATCCGCAAACTTGGAGATGTTGGATTCAATTCCCTCGTCCAAATCATTAATATATATTGTAAATAGCTGGGGTCCCAGCATTTAGCCTTGCGGTACCCCACGAGTCACTGCCTGACATTCTGAAAAGGACCCGTTTACTCCTACTCTTTGCTTCCGGTCGGCCAGCCAGTTCTCTATCCACATCAATACTAAACCCCCAATACCGTGTGCTTTAAGTTTGTATACTAATTTCTTATGTGGGACCTTGTCGAAAGCTTTCTGAAAGTCCAGATATAACACATCCACTGGTTCTCCCTTATCCACTCTACTAGTTACATCCTATAAGATTCGTCAGGCATGATTTACCTTTCATAAATCCATGCTGACTTTGTCCAATTATTTCACCTTTCCAAATGTGCTGCTATCCCATCTTTAATAACTAGCAGTTTCCCCACTACCGATGTTAGACTAACTGGTCTGTAATTCCCCGTTTTCTCTCTCCCTCCCTTTTTAATCCCCAGGGCCAGATAGGCTGCATCCCAGAGTAGCCCCAGAATTAGTGGATGCATTTGTGATAATTTTTCAAAACTCTTTAGATTCTGGAGTAGTTCCTGAGGATTGGAGGGTAGCTAATGTAACCCGACTTTTTAAAAAGGGAGGGAGAGAGAAAACGGGGAATTAGAGACCAGTTAGTCTAACATCGGTAGTGGGGAAAATGCTAGAGTCAGTTATTAAAGAGGGGATAGCAGCACATTTGGAAAGTGGTGAAATCATTAGACAAAGTCAGCATGGATTTTTGAAAGGTAAATCATGTCTGACGAATCTTATAGAATCTTATAGAATTTTTCGAGGATGTAACTAGTAGAGTGGATAAGGGAGAACCTGTGGATGTGTTGTATCTGGACTTTCAGAAGGCTTTCGACAAGGTCCCACATAAGAGATTAGCATTTAAACTTAAAGCACACGGTACTGGGGGTTCAGTGTTGATGTGGATAGAGAATTGGCTGGCAGACAGGAAGCAAAGAGTAGAAGTAAACCGGTCATTTTCAGAATGGCAGGCAGTGACTAGTGGGGTACCGCAAGGCTCAGTGCTGGGACCCCAGCTATTTACAATATATATTAATGATCTGGATGAGGGAATTGAATGCAACATCTCCAAGTTTGCGGATGACACGAAGCTGGGGTGCTGTGTTAGCTGTGAGGAGGATGCTAGGAGGCTGGAAGGTGACTTGGATAGGCTGGGGATTGGGCAAATGCATGGCAGATGCAGTATAATGTAGATAAATGTGAGGTTATCCACTTTGGCGGCAAAAACAGGAGGGTAGACTATTATCTGAACGGTGGCCGATTAGGAAAGGGGGGATGCAACGAGACCTGGGTGTCATGGTACACCAGTCATTGAAAGTAGGCATGCAGGTGCAGCAGGCTGTGAAGAAAGCGAATGGTATGTTGGCATTCATAGCAAAAGGATTTGAGTACAAGAGCAGGGAGGTTCTACTGCAGTTGTACAGGGTCTTGGTGAGGCCACACCTGGAGTATTGCGTACAGTTTTGGTCTCCTAATCTGAGGAAAGACATTCTTGCCATAGAGGGAGTACAGAGAAGGTTCACCAGACTGATTCCTGGGATGGCAGGACTTCCATATGAAGAAAGACTGGATAGACTCGGCTTGTACTCGCTGGAATTTAGGAGATTGAGGGGGGATCTTATAGAGACTTAAAAAAATTCGTAAGGGGCCATGGAGAAGTTGGCAAATGCAACTGGCCATGACGTCTATTACAGCAGAGATGGTTGCCATCCGTACTATGGCCTTACAAAATGGCATAGCACTGGACTTTATTTTTGGCAGAAAAAGGAAGCACCTGTGCTATCATAAACCATGAGTGTTGCACTTATATCGCAAATTAGACTACCAATATCACCGACCTTGCTGCCCACATCTCCCAAGAAATTGAGAAAGTCCATAGTGTTAAAAGTGGCATGCATAGGTACAATGAAGTAATTAGGAGATGCTAGCCATTCAGTTGGCTTGATGGACATTGGAATATTATATTACACTATGGCTCTATCGTTTTATTAATCATCGCTCTAAATTTTTTATTGTTAATTGCTTGCGACCATTATGTACCTACCGGGGAATGTGAATGTTATCATAAACTGATAAAGAGGAAGGAATGTGGAAGTTAATTATGGTTTAAAAATACAAAATGGATTCCGGAAGGAATGGAAGCTTGCAAAAAAGCACTCACCGTTGCTTTCAGTACATTAACAAGGACAGTAGACTGTCGATGTTCCTCTTTCCAATAACATAAGCGAGATAACAAGCCCATCTTCTCAAATGTCACCTCTATAACATAAACATAGGTGAAGATTCAGACTAACTCTTGTTCCACAAGATTATGATGTGCGTCAAAAGTAGAAAAAAACCAAAATGCTTGTTCTGCAGAAATATAACCTTTCCTCTGTCAGAAGAACCTGTCAATCTTCTGATCTGTCAATGTTAAGAAGCAAGAGGCTGTACCAAACTTTAGCGATAACGTATTTCTGAATCGTCGAGTAAAGGGTTATAAATACATGTACTGAAACCATTGTCCCTTTGTGTGAGGATGAGAACTCTGTATAGTCTGTAATCTGCATACTGTTAAGAGTTTTACCACACCCACCTGACGAAATAAAGATTGTGCTGCTTGATCACTAGTTTTATTTGTGCTTCTGTCTGTTTAAGCATGTTTGGGCCACGACATACAGCGATTGTACGTTCTCCCTGTGACCGCTTGGCTTTTCTCTGGTTGCTCTGGTTTCCTCCCACACTTCCAGGATGTACAGATTTGTAGGATAATTGGCTTCAATAGGTTGTAAAATTGTCCCTAGTGCGTGTAGGTTAGTCGCTGGTCGGCACGGACTTGGTGGGCCATAGGGCTATGTATAAAACAGGGCTATGTATAAAACAGCCAGAATCAGTTCTATCATACGTTCTATCAGGGAACCTCCCTCCCTGAAGTTACTTCTTGCCGGCCCTGACTAGTCCTGGTCTTTTCTTGCTTCCAATTCTCCCCGCCCCCACAATCATGCTGCTGAAGTGTTCTGGTCTGAAAGGTCACCTCCAGAGATGCTGCCCAAAGATCATAGAGTGGAGCAAGATAGACCACTCCTGCAAAATCCAATGGACTGACATGTAGTACGCGACGGTGCGTAACTTCCGCCATTTCAGTAAACCTGACCTGACTTCAGTTATGCCTCTCGCAGTGTAATCAGCGTTGCGGGGGAGCAGCATGTGTGTTTTTAAATATTTTAAATGTTTTTTAAAATGTTCTTTTTAAATGGCTCATGTCCTGTGCTTGAATCGATTTTTGCATTGAACTTGCTGTAATCAGCGTTGCATGGGAACAGTTTGTGTGTTTTTAAATGTTTTTTATAAAATATGTATAAACACATACATATTCGTTGATGAACGTTAACAGCACATTGAGGTTAACTTTCTGATTGAAGCGACGTAGCAATCCCGATAAAAATAATTATACGCTCGCGATGATATACGGTCTTTGTTTTATTTTATATTTTTTATATCCATTATATCTTCGCTAAACTATGCCACTCACTTTGAAGAATGCTATGGATGTATCCACCCTGCACGATCTCCCAGTCCATTAGCTTGCGCATTTAATTTAGGTCTCTGCTCCAATACAATAGTGATGATTAAAAAAATCTAGAAAACGTTACACATAATAAAAGGGTCGCTTAGAATTGTCACAAATTATCAACATCACATCGCCTGATGAGCATCACAGTAGCAATTCCAAGGAAGATTAGGTAAAATCATATCGTCTGCAATTACAGTAACAAGAATGAAAATTATTGATAACTTTATTATGTTTGCTCGGCATTAGGCCCCCTCTTTCTGCAGGTCGAACTCTCAGCGCATGGTGTGTCTTGTGGAGCTCACAGTCCCTTGGGAGGATGCTGTGCAATAAGCCTTTGAAAGAAAGAAACTGTGATATACAGAGCTTGCAGCGGAGGCAGAACAGCGGGGCTGGAGAGCTACGATCTGCCCGGTAGAAGTTGCATGTCGAGGATTCGTGGCAACATCTACCGTAAGACTGATGAAGGACCTGATGATCAGCGGACAAGCCCTGCGCCAGGCCTTCAAAGAAACATCACAGGTGGCAGAGCGGAGTAGACAGTGGCTCTGGCTGAAGAGGAAAGACCCCATTTGGTCTCCCAAATAACCGACTAGACATACATAGACGGGAGTGGTTCTGGGACTCCAGAATGCACCGCTGAGCCTACTGGAGCCGTCGAGGGTCCAATCAGCGACACGTCGATGAAAGTAGGTGCCCACTTGATAACCCCAATGACGTGTCTGCCTAGCCTTTCTCAACATTGGAGGAGCATAGGTGAGTGCATAAGGCTCCCGTCACCACCGGGAGCAAGTTGACATATGGCACTTTGGATTTTTAACATCTTGTCCTGTGTATTTGGAAACATTATCAGAAATACAAAGTGGCTCAATAAATGCAACAAGCGTTTTGTTTTACAGGATGCAAGATGCTTAATATTCTTGCGCGATTAAATAATGTATTTTCAATTGTATTTAGCATTTATCTTGTCAACGTTGCATTAAAACAATCATACGTAGACGTTTCTCTTATGGGGAATTCCAATTCCTGAAATTAACATATTTTAAATTTTATGAAGATTCAACAAATGTGCACATCATTTACAGTCTTCACCTCTATTTAAAGCTTTATATTTGGATCCATCATAATCATACGGGATGATTAGCACAAGACTCGATTCCATTATATATGTCATGGCATTTTTTGTTAAAATTCTGTAGCCCACAATTTGAACACATTTTAAAGTAATTTTGCAGCCACGATTCACATAAGGTTACATTTCTGAGGTGACGATTGGTGGAAGTTAGGAAGAGAATAAATTAAATCAGGATGAATTGGAAATCGCAGCAACCCAACACGCGTTATTGATTGGAAATATAATCTTGATATCTTTCTGGGAAATTCGGAGTTAACCTGCCATAGCTTGAATGATTGTATAAATTTGTTTCTGGGTCGAGACTAAAATATGTACCCTCCTGCCCTTTTGTAGATTGTAATAATGGTACTGATTTGTCGTAAAATTAGTTCCATAATAAAATGCATGGATGTGGCGTTTGGAATGGATGCTCGTTCTAATTAATAGTTCACTGCGAACAAGTGTATGATGCATATTACCGAACTTTCACCCGCATAAACAACTCTAATGGATAATTTCACTTGCCCCACGAAATCTGAAGGTCTGTTTCAAGCGCGAATACACAACAATTTGGCGACGAGGATGGGATTCTCTTAGCAGGTTCAAGACAGCGATCAATTGGAGGTATTCCCAAAATCAAAAAGATCTTTTATTTGTTTATCTTTTTATTAGAAGCAATTGTACAGAGATAAAACATTCGGCATCTAAAATTATACAATTATTATACAGCTTCATTTTTAAATTATGAAAATGAAAAAAGAAAAGAAAAAGAAAACAAGAAAGAAAAAAAGTAGGAAGTGAAAAGATAGATTGAAGAAGAACAAAAGAGAATCCCCTAAACTACCAAAGTAGTGTGGCAGAAAGTTGTAGAAATAAGAAAAAAGAAAAAGAAAGGTGGAGATATACCTTGCCCCTTGTCCCCACCTCACCCAACCCAGCATCAGATTTAAATTTATATTTGTGTTGCACCATGCTATTGCTGTAAGAATTCGGTAAAGGATGTCCATGTGTTAGGAAATTGATCTGGTTTTTCCGCCAAGACAAGCCTAATATTTTCCAAATGTAGTGTCTTGGACATGTTTGTGATCCACATCTTCACTGTAGGGACTGTTGTCTGTTTCCAAAATTTAAGTATTAATTTTTTTTCACTGTTATTAGGCCATAGTTAAGGAAACGTCTTTGAAATATAGTTAGCTCAGAACAGGCCTCTGACATGCTTAGTGTGATGAGTTTTATGTCGGGATCCAATTTAGTTTTAAGTATTTTGGAAAAGATATCAAAAATTCCCCTCCAGAAGTTTTGGAATTTTGTGCAGCAGACAAAGGAATGGGTTATAGTTGCTTATTGGAGGAGACATTTATCGCAGATAGGAGAGATATTTGGGAAGATCTTGTTCAATTTAGACTTTGAATAATAGAGCCTATGCAATATTTTAAATTGTATTAGGGAGTGCCTAACATTAAAAGAACAGTAATGTATATATAAAAGACTTTCCTCCCAACTATCCTTTGAAATTGTTAAACCCAATTCATCTTCCCATGCTCGCCTAATTATTTGCGACGATGGGATATGTACATTTAAAAGGGTATTATAGTACGATATTAACTTATTTGTATCCACCTTTCTGTTCATGCATTTATCTAGTATATCTGGACCCATGGAGTGACAATCTTGCATGTGTATTTTCACATAGTCTAGTATTTGAAGATATCTAAAGTAATGACTACCTTTCTGATGATATTTCAACTGTAATTCTTGAAACGAGAGGAAGGTCCCCTTCTCATAAAGGTCTCCCAGCTTTTTAATTCCTAGGCTTTCCCATTGTAAATTTCTCAATTTAAGGGTTGATTTCAACTGTTTCCAGATTCGTAAGGTGCTATGGTTTATCGGATTTTTCTCATACGTTGATTTCTTCAAATGTATTGGAGAGAGAAGGATCGCACCTATATTGACAGGCGAACAATCTTCCCTCTCCATTTTTAACCAGTTTAATTGTTGGCATGTATCGTCCATCCAATACATTATTTTTTTAATATTAGTTGCCCAGTAATAGAGAAGAAAATTAGGGAGTGCCAGTCCACCAACTTCTTTAGGTTTGCATAAATGTCGTTAGTGAATTCTAATGACATTAGAGTTTTGTAATCCCAGATAAAGTTTGTAATCACAGAGTCGAGTTTTTTTTAATCGTTTTTAGGGAGGAAAATCGATATTGATTGAAATAGGTATAGGATTAGTGGAAGGAAAATTATCTTTATGGCATTTACTCTACCTGTAAAGGAAATCAGAAATGTTTTCCAAAATTGAATAAGGGCATTTAATTTGTTGATTAATGGTGGAAAACTTGCTTGAAATAAAGAGGAATATTTTCTAGTCACGTAGACTCCAAGATATTTAAATTTGTCCGTAGCAATTTTAAAGGGAAATTTTAGGAGATGTGAAGTGTCTTGAGGTTTTATCGGCCTAATTTCACTTTTGTTCCAGTTTATTCTATACCCTGAGAAGGAGCCGAATTGTCCTTTGAGGTTTAGTATATTTGGGATACTTACTTGGGAGTTGGCAATATATAAAAGTACATCGTCTGCATATAACAAAATCTTATTATTAGTATATTTAGTATTAAGTCATGAATGCTCGGATGTACTCTTATACTTTCAGCTAAGGGTTCGATAGCAAGGGCAAATAACATTGGTGATAAAGCACACCCTTGTTTACTGGATAATTGAAATGTAGGTGACATAGTTTGATTAGTCAGTATTCTGGCAGTCGGATTGTTATATAACAACTTTATCCATGAAATAACATTTTCTCCTAGTTGGAATTTTTGCAATACTGTGAAGAGATATTCCCATACTACTTGGTCAAATGCTTTTTATGCACCTAAGGAAATAATTGATAAGTCTTCATTTATCATTCTGTGTGAGTACATTACATTAAACAAGCATCTCAAGTTATTGAACGAATGTCTCTTCGGCATAAACCCAGTTTGATCAGAGGGTATTAATTTACTAACGTACTTACTTAGTCTTCTTGCCAGGATTTTACTTAATATTTTCTGGTCTGTATTTAAAAGAGCTATTGCTCTATATGATCCTGGCTCTTCAAGATCTTTATCTTTTTTGGGTATCAGTGTAATAGTTGATTCGGCTAACGTTTATGGTAAAGTCTGTTCTTTAAATGTGTGTGTATGAAGTGCTTGTAAAAAAAGAAAGTTTAAAGAAGAGTTTGTATTTAGCGCGCAGAGTTGGAAAGGCACCAGGCAAAACGGCAAGAAATGGTCGAAACGGGAACGCAAGATAGTCAGGCAACAAGCAGTGCTGTAGCGGGGCAGCACAGTTCACTGAATAGTGCAGCTGGAAGTAGAAGCCTAACCAGCAGAACCATGTTCAGCCACCGACGTCGATTGAGTGTCCAGTTCCATGTAGCCCACGGACAAGTCAAGCGGACCGCCACCGACGATGAAGTCGAGTCGCCGAGTGCCAGCGCTGGTGAAAACAAAAGGACACAAAGTGCTGGAGAAATTCTAAAGAAGGGTCGCGATCAGCTATGTCGGCAAGTGACAAAGAAGGGTCCTGACTAAAAACTCGGCAAGTCTGAAGAAGTTACCCTGGATTGCTGTCAAATCTAGCCCGCCAGAACACACTGGAGTCAAGCCAAAGTCCACTGAGTAGTATACACAGTTTGCAAGAGGCCATGAGCTCAATACTCAACAAACATGCCAAACTGTTTGATAGCAGTACCCATGGAGTACTGAAGGCTTACCAAGCCAAAGTGCATCCACAAGACGAAAACAGTGGAGGGAAATTTTACAAGGCAGCTCCTGTTTCATATGCTGCTAGAAAGCAGTTTGATGCCACATTGGATGACTTGCTGCAGGATGGCATTAACAAGCCGGTGAAGACAGCAGATTTTGCATGCCCAATCATAGCTGTTCTGAAACTGAATGGGAACATGAGAGTCTGTGGCAATTACAAGCTCACAGCAAATAAGGTGCTGAAAGTGGAACAGTATTCACTTCCAACATTGGAGAATCTCCTGCAGGGACTAGAAGGAGGAGAAAAGTTCTCTAACTTAGACCTCTCCCATGCCTATCATCAGATAGAGTTAGACCCTGAAGCTCGTAAGTTCACCACAATCAATACACACAAAGGTCTCTTCGAGTATACCAGGTCACCCTTTGGGATATCCAGTGCACCAGCCATGTTCCAGAGAACAATGGAGAGCCTGCTAGCGGGTATTCCCAGGTGCAAGATGTATATGGATGATACAGGCACGTGCCGTGAGTAATTACTCAGGGTAGGCACTCAATCCGCTTAAAAAATATATATAAACCGCGCATGCGCAGATTGTTCTCCCCGTTAAATTAAAAAAAACAGTGACATTTCAATTTGCCCAAGGCTTGCTAGTCCTAGACCAATTGGGGGAACAGTTCCTTTCACAGCATGTGGAGAGTCTGTGCCAGGGGTAAAGTTGTGGGGAGGGCACGAGTGTTGAGAAGGAGGGTGTCGGGGATACTGCCAGTAACTCACTCCCTCACCGCTACCGCAGCTCTCCGGGCGCAAAGCCACGCACTGTAGCTGGGGATAGAAGCAGCTCGGGGAGCTACAAGCGGCCACCGGGACCCGATAGCAGAACTGGCCGCCACTTCAGTGCCTTCTGCCGGCCCGCTCACCTTTGGCAGTGTTCTCCGTCGGAACACCTGTCACCTGCCGTTCGCCGACTTCGCTCATGTCAGCAGCTTCCTGCAAATCCTTAAATTCGCACAGCCGAGTAACCTCAATCGCGCTGTCGGAATGTTAGGACATGAGTGAGGCCAGCGAGCAGCAGGAGAGAGGTTTTTAGACGGAGAGCTGCCAGAGGTGAGCGGGGACCGGCAGAAGGAGCTAAGGTGGCGGCTGGTTCCGCTGTCGGGCCCGGCGGCTGCTCAGCCACCCGAGCTACTTCTCTCACTCTCCCCCCCCCCCCCCCCCCCGGCCTCAATGCGGTGTCATTGCACGCCCCCGTGCAAGGAGCGTCGCAAGTGGCATTATCCCAATCCCCTCATTCATAACATTAGTGCCCTCCCCGCAACTTTACCCCGGGCCAGACTCCCCAAACGCTGTGAAAGGAGCTCCCCCCCACCCCCCGGGAAATACAGTATTTAAAAACATAAACACAAAATGTACTTACCACATTATTGGTACACAAACTCCATTCTTCTCTCTTTGTTACCTAACATACACTTAAAATATTGACAATCCATATTTGAAAACCCCGCCAAGAATCAGTAGACTGATGCGCTGTACAGCAAAGGCAGAATTTCTGCTGCCTTCAGCCCCGCTTGAAACTGACGGCTTCAGGCAGCGCTGACGGCACGTGGGCTGCACAGAGCTTCCCGTGTTACAAGCACTGCGGATGAAAGGCACGGAGAATTATGCCTACCTAAGAGATCTATCTCTTACATAGGCATAATTCTCCCATGCCATTATTATTTATATATAGTTATTACTATATTATAATTTTAGTCAGGGTAGGCAGTGCCTACCTTGCCTACCCTGACGGCACGTGCCTGGGATGATATCATCATCAGCGGAAGGACTGACGAAGAGCACCTCAGGTAACCTGGAAGCAGTCTTGTCAAGACTTGAGACCAGTGGGTTATGTCTGAAGAAGGAGAAGTGTGCACTGATGCAAGCGTTAGTCGACTATCTTGGGCATCGACTGAACAAGAATGGTCTTCGTCCTCTTCAAGACAAAGTGGATGCGGTGGGGGAAGCAAAGCGGCCTGTGAACCAAAGCCATCTCCAGGCATACCTAGGATTACTTGGGTATTACAGTAGATATGTTACAAAACTTACCTTCAGCGGCGCTGCAGTTCTGCCATTGGCCGTGTGCGTGACTTTGGCGCCTTTGAGGTGGGGGGGGTTAAAATGCGGTTTTCTCCTGCCTGTCGGATATATATTTTCTCGGGGTGCTAGCTGATGTTGAAGAATTGTTCCTACTGCCGTTCTGTGATTTTTTTTTTAAATTGCAGGACAATTTCAGCGCTGGAGTAAAATAAAAATCCGCATCTAATGCCGTTAATGCCGATAACAGAACGTATCTCACTTACGGGACAAAGCAAGGTAAGTCGTTTATTTTTACATATAAACTTGCTTCTTAGGATGCCTTTAATCAAAATTTCACTTTGCAAAAAGGTGATTTATGCCCCATACGAACCAGCAGTGTGTTTCCTGCCGATATGGGGTTTAAATTCACCGCAAACCACAACATTGCAATCGATCGCGTTCCACAAAATCCCACTCGCTAGATGATTTAAATGGCCATTCATTTACGGGAATTAAACACTAAATTCCTTCCATTTGGCCTATAAATTAATGACAATTAGATTTTAAAATCATGTTATATTGTGAATTCCTGTGTGAATGTTATTTGGACACTTAGGCTATTTAAAAAATGTCAATCTTTTCTTAAGAAATGGATAGATCTACTCATTGAATTTTGTAATTAGCTACAATTAGGTAACTAATTAATTATATGCTTTAATTTCAGGTCATCCAAGTAAGATTGTTCCATATTTGTTTCAGAATACTTCAATCTATAATAACTGAAAATTGATTTCAGTTCTCTTAATTTTTAAAGAAAGTTATGGGCTTTTGACTGTCCTCGATCACAGCTTTTGTGTTAAGAATGGAAAAACAGGGAACAAGATGCTAATTTCCGACTATGAAAATGGCCATAACGTTTTTAATACTGAAGATATGAAAGTGAATTAGGTGTCAAATTAAACCTCTTTTTATGGACCGAGATGAGAAAAACATATTTCACACAGAGAGTGGTAAATCTCTGGAATTCTTTGCCACAGAAGGTAGTTGAGGCCAGTTCATTGGTTATATTTAAGAGGGAGTTATATTTAAAGGGATCAGGGGGATGGAGA
The DNA here is from genome assembly GCA_963514005.1 of Raja brachyura. The sequence goes on along the minus strand of OY740787.1, from coordinate 7,324,189 downwards.
GAAGGTAGGTACGGGATACTGAGTTGGATGATCAGCCATGATCATATTGAATGGCGGTGCAGGCTCGAAGGGCCGAATGGCCTACTCCTGCACCTATTGTCCATGTTTCTATAAGTGCCAAGTTTATACATGATTATTACGGTCATGATGATGTAATTGTAAGATGACTTTAATAATACAACTTGGGAACAGTGTATTAGTCAATTATATTTTGGAGTAAAAGATCATAAACCGTGAAGGTGAAATTGTGTTACCTGCCTCCAAGTTAAAGGGGGAGGAGTGTTGCGTATGAAAATATGATTAGCATATTTAATGTCTTGCGCAATTGCACGCATGCGCAGTGAGACTCAACTTGGCGATCAGAATACAAGAAGCTTCTTAATTACTCTGGTGTCCAAGGCTTACTTTAAAGTCCGTTTCAAGCGCGAATACACAACACCTATTTTATCTTGTACATTGCAGGTGAATGATCAAACATCACGTTTTCTAAGGGATTAATGGCAGGTGACAAGAAGTTTCTCTATCACCACTTCACTGATACATTACCCGGGAGGTCACAATCAAAGATGCCTGCTCTTCAAAGCAAAGAACCTGAAGAAAGACTGGTCGGGTCGCCTATATTGGCGATTTGAGCAGTACGCTCGAAAGATCCTATAGCGGAGCAAGATAGACCACTCCTGCTAAATGCAATGGGCTGACGTGTAGTACGCAACGGAACGGAACGTGGGCCTTTTTTTCATCCATTTCCGTAACCGGACCCGACCCGACCCGACTCGCAGTGTAATCAACGTTGTGGGGGAACAGTTTGTGTTAATAAATTAAAATTCTGTAAATGAGGAAAAGATTTTTACCAAATAACTTTTATTTTTACAAGGATGTTTCCGTAACCGGCTTCCGTCTCCGCACTATTATCCTATGGGATCTTTGGTGCAGAAACGGAAGCTGGTTACGGAAATGGTGCCTTAAGTTACCCATGAATCTGCCCATGACCGCACAACATCTTTTTTGTCGAGTGGACTATCTTGCTCACTATAGGATCTTTGGTACGCTCCACTTATATGTGGACTTGTAACTTGTAGTTCCATGACAGAAGCCAATTACGGAAATGGCGCTGAAGATTACAGCTACAACGCCTTTTTCGCTGAGTGGACCATCTTGCTCCGCTCTATGATCTTTGATGCTGCCTGACCTGCTGAGTTACTCCAGCACTTTGTGTCTATCCTTGGGTGAAACTGCAGTTCCTTTTTATTACAACCCCCCACCAGTGTTTCTCTGGATCGCTGGACTTCCTTCGCTTTCACCTATACTTGGTAATGGCCGCAGATGATTTTAATTCACCACAGCCAGCCCTGTTTTAACTCTGGGGAGCATTGTGTTGTAAACAGTCTTCCCGTGGATTTTGAAGCAACAGCAACAAAGAGGAGCAGGAGAAAGCACTGATTGGCTCTAGCCCAAGTGGGAGGAGAGTTCTCAGTGAGTCAGAGGGGGAAAACAGTTGCAAACTGAGGAATTTGGTTTGTAAATTAGGTAATTGAACAGTCAATATAAGCAAGGCAGCTCTTGGGGAGCGGCAGTGAGTGAGCGGCCTTGTGAGGGAGGTGCCCTGTGAGTAAAGTGTGAGTCTTTGGCTCGAGAGTCTTCGGAGAGGAGGCTGCGCAAAACACTGGATAGGGAGAGACCGAGGCAAAAGAAGGAGATGTCAAGCAAGCTGATGCAGTGTGATGCTTGCAGTATGTGGGAGGTCAAGGACACTGCTGGTGCCTCTGGATGCTACAAATGTGAGAAGTGCATCCAGGTACAGTTCCTGAAGGACCGTGTTGGGGAACTGGAGAAACAAGTGGATGACCTCAGGTTCATTCGAGAAACTGAGTTGTTCCTCGACAAGTCCTTCAGTGAGATTGTTACACCCAAGGCACTAGAAGAGAGAAGGTGGGTGACGGTGAGAAAGGGAGGAAAACATGGGATGCAAAGGTCCCCGGGTGTTGTACCTCTTGTGAACAGGTTCACCCACGTGGAAGCTGCCTCGACAGAAGACGGTATCTCACTGAGCGGCGGACTGGCTTGCCAAACAAAAAGGGCTGATGAGCCAAAACCAAAGAGGCCAAAGTCGGGCAACGCCATTGTAGTTGGAGACTCCGTTGTGAGAGGTACGGACAGGGGTTTTTGCGGCAACAGACGGGATTCCAGGATGGTGTGCTGCCTTCCTGGTGCCAGGATCCAGGATGTTACGGACAGAGTGCAGACAATCCTCAAGGGCGAAGGTGAACAGCCGGAAGTGGTCGTGCATGTTGGCACAAATGATGTTGGAAAGAAGGGGATGAATATTTTGCAGCGGGACTTCAGAGAGCTCGGAAAAATGCTGAAAAGCAGGACTTCCAGGGTTGTTATCTCCGGTTTGCTTCCAGTTCCTCGTGCTGGCGAGAGCAGGAACAGGGAGATACGGGACCTGAATGTGTGGCTGAGGAACTGGTGCAGGGGGCAGGGATTTAGATTCTTAGATCACTGGGATCTGTTTTGGAGTAAGGGGGAACTGTACAAAAGGGACGGATTGCATCTTAACAGGTGGGGGACCAGCATTCTGGCCGGCAGGTTTGCCACTGCTACACGGATGGTTTTAAACTGAATAAGGGGGGTGGGGTGTCAAATGGGATAATCGAGAACGGAGTTAAAGGGAAAGAGAGTAAAAGGATGGTTAATGACCCCAGAATTAACGGGAAAGAAAGCTCACAAAGGGATAGGAGAGTATGGCCAAGTGTAATAGGGATCGATGTGAAAGGGGCCACTTGTCAACATAATTGTATAAGGAGTAAGAGTGTTGTAAAAACAAGCCTGAAGGCTTTGTGTCTCAATGCGAGGAGCATTCGTAATAAGGTGGATGAGTTGAAGGTGCAGATAGCGATTAATGACTATGCTATAGTTGGGATCACGGAGACATGGCTCCAGGATGACCAAGGCTGGGAGCTGAACATCCAGGGATATTCAATATTCAGGAGGGATAGACGAAAAGGAAAAGGAGGTGGGGTAGCGTTGCTGGTGAGAGAGGAGATTAATGCAATAGAAAGGAAGGACATTAGCGTGGAGGATGTGGAATCGATATGGGTAGAGCTGCGAAACTCTAAGGGGCAGAAAACGCTAGTGGGAGCTGTGTACAGGCCACCTAACAGTAGTATTGGAGTTGGGGATGGCATCAAACAGGAAATTAGAAATGCGTGCAACAAGGGTAACACGGTTATAATGGGTGACTTCAATCTGCATGTAGATTGGGTGAATCAAATTGGCAGGGGTGCTGAGGAAGAGGATTTCCTGGAATGTATGCGGGATAGTTTTCTCAACCAACATGTGGAGGAACCAACGAGAGAGCAGGCTATTCTAGACTGGGTATTGAGTAATGAGGAAGGGTTAGTTAGCAGTCTTGTTGTGCGTGGCCCCTTGGGCAAGAGTGACCATAATATGGTTGAGTTCTTCATTAGGATGGAGAGTGACAAAATTAAGTCAGAAACAAGGGTTCTGAACTTGAACAAAGGTAACTTTGAAGGTATGAGATGTGAATTGGCCAAGAAAGACTGGCAGGTGATTCTTAAAGGGTTGACAGTGGATGTGCAATGGAAGGTATTTAAAGACTGCATGGATGAAGTACAAAAGTTGTTCATACCAGTTTGGCAAAAGAATAAATCGGGGAAGGTGGTGCATTCATGGATAACAAGGGAAATCAGGGATAGTATAAAAACAAAAGATGAGGCATACAAATTTGCCAGAAAAAGCAGCCTACCGGAGGACTGGGAGAAATTCAGAATGCAGCAGAGGAGGACAAAGGGCTTAATTAGGAAAGGGAAAATAGATTATGAAAGGAAACTGGCAGGGAACATAACAACTGACTGCAAAAGTGTTTATAGACATGTGAAGAGAAAGAGACTAGTTAAAACAAATGTTGGTCCCTTGCAGTCAGAAACAGGTGAATTGATCATGGGGAACAAGGACATGGCAGACCAATTGAATAACTACTTTGGTTCTGTCTTCACTAAGGAAGACATAAATAATCTGCCGGAAATAGCAGTGGAACGGGGGTCAAATAAGATGGAGGAACTGAGTGAAATCCAGGTTAGCCGGGAGGTGGTGTTGGGTAAATTGAACGGATTGAAGGCCGATAAATCCCCAGGGCCGGATAGTCTGCATCCCAGAGTACTCAAGGAGGTAGCCACAGAAATAGTGGATGCATTAGTGATAATTTTTCAAAATTCCTTAGATTCTGGAGTAGTTCCTGAGGATTGGAGGGTAGCTAATGTCACCCCACTTTTTAAAAAAGGAGGGAGAGAGAAAGCGGGGAATTACAGACCAGTTAGTCTAACATCGGTAGTGGGGAAACTGCTAGAGTCAGTTATTAAAGATGGGATAGCAGCGCATTTGGAAAGTGGTGAAATCATTGGACAAAGTCAGCATGGATTTACGAAAGGTAAATCATGTCTGACAAATCTGATAGAATTTTTTGAGGATGTAACTAGTAGAGTGGATAAGGGAGAACCAGTGGATGTGTTATATCTAGACTTTCAGAAGGCTTTCGACAAGGTCCCGCATAAGAGATTAGCATACAAACTTAAAGCACACGGTATTGGGGGTTCAGTATTGATGTGGATAGAGAACTGGCTAGCAGACAGGAGGCAAAGGGTAGGAGTAAACGGGTCCTTTTCAGAATGGCAGGCAGTGACTAGTGGGGTGCCGCAAGGCTCAGTGCTGGGACCCCAGCTATTTACAATATATATTAATGATTTGGACGAGGGAATTCAATGCAACATCTCCAAATTTGCAGATGATACCAAGCTGGGGGGTATAGTTAGGTGTGAGGAGGATGCTTGGAGGCTGCAGGGTGATTTGGATAGGCTGAGTGAATGGGCAAATGCATGGCAGATGCAGTATAATGTGGATAAATGTGAGGTTATCCATTTTGGTGGCAAAAACATGAGGGTAGACTATTATCTGAATGGTGGCAGATTAGGAAAGGGGGAGATGCAATGAGACCTGGGTGTCATGGTACACCAGTCATTGAAAGTAGGCATGCAGGTGCAGCAGGCAGTGAAGAAAGCAAATGGTATGTTAGCATTCATAGCGAAAGGATTTGAGTATAGGAGCAGGGAGGTTCTACTGCAGTTGTACAGGGTTTTGGTGAGGCCACACCTGGAGTATTGCGTACAGTTTTGGTCTCCAAATCTGAGGAAAGACATCCTTGCCATAGAGGGGGTACAGAGAAGATTCACCAGACTGATTCCTGGGATGTCAGGACTTTCATATGAGGAAAGATTGGATAGACTCGGCTTGTACTCGCTGGAATTTAGAAGATTGAGGGGGGATCTTATAGAAACTTACAAAATTCTTAAGGGGTTGGACAAGCTAGATGCTGGAAGATTGTTCCCGATGTTGGGGGAGTCCAGAACAAGGGGTCACAGTCTAAGGATAAGGGGGAATTCCTTTAGGACCGAAATGAGGAAAACATTCTTTACACAGAGAGTGGTGAGTCTCTGGAATTATCTGCCACAGAAGGTCGTTGAGGCCAGTTCATTGGCTATATTTAAGAGGGCGTTAGATGTGGCACTTGTGGCTAAAGGGATCAGGGGGTATGGAGAGAAGGCAGGTACGGGATACTGAGTTGGATGATCAGCCATGATCACATTGAATGGCGGTGCAGGCTCGAAGGGCCGAATGGCCTACTCCTGCACCTATTTTCTATGTTTCTATGTTTCTATGCAACATATGTTGTAAATATGTTGAAATGTCTCTGAACTCACACATGCACTGACTTCACAGCCTAACCCCCGGACTGTCATCTATCCACCTACTGTAATTTGTACTGTAACTGTAATTTCCAATATGTGCAATAACCCATACTGGATATAGGAATCCTATTTATCCATTCTATTTATCCATTGTCTTATTATAGATATGTATAATGCGCTGCAGAAACTGTGCATCTTATCCCCCCCCCCCCCTTTTTTGTTTTGTTTTGCACTGAGTAGGAGCAGCTTTTAATCTCATTGTACATGTGTATAGTGACAATAAAAGGCATTCTGATTCTGAAATATGGACACTAGCCCCCCAATTGCTACGATTACTCATAATCATAGTTTATTAGCCAAGTATGTTTTGCAACATATGAGGAATTTGAATTGCAATACAATCATACCAAAAAAAAAGCAACAGAACACACAAAATACATTTTAACATGAACATCCACCACAGTGACTCCTCCACGTTCCGCACTGTGATGGAAGGCAAAATAAAGTTCAAGATCTTCCCTTCTTTGTTCTCCCGCGGTCGGGGCACTCGAACCTTCCGTTGACGAGCCCTCCGCGGTCAGGGCGATCAAGCTCCCGCATCAGGGGGGAAATCAGCTCCCCGTGCCGGGCGATCGGACCCCGGGTCAGGGCTCGTCAAACTTCCTACGACTTTCGAGCTTCCCGACATCAGTCTCGACACCCGCGACTGCGAGCTCCTCGATGGCCACGGTTGGAGCGTCGATCCCAGGCAAGGGATGGGGCTCAAAGCCAGTCTCGAGCACGGCTCCCAGCTCCATGATGTTAGGCCGCAGCGCGACTGGAAATACGCTCACCACACTGTTAACTAAATCTTTGCTAATTTCCCTCAGAGGGTTGTCAACGTGGATTCTCTGCGCTTTAAGACTCATTTATCAGATTCACAGAACTGTTCATAGGTTCTCGGAGCAGAATTAGGCCATTCGGTCCATCAAGACTACTCCGCCATTCATTCACGGCTGATCTATCTTTTCCTGTCAATCCCATTCTCCTTCCTTCTCCCCATAACCCCTGGACACCCGTACTAATCAAGAATCTGTCAACTCCCACCTTAAAAATATCCATTGATTGCCTCCACAGATTCACCACCCTCTAAAGAAATTCCTCATCTCCTTTCTAAAGGAACGCCCTTTCCTTTTGAGGCTATGACCTCTGGTCCTCGACTCTCCCACTCGTGGAAACATCCCCTCCACATTCACTCAATCAAGGCCCACAAAATAACTGGCCGTGTCCAGTTTATTGTATGTTAATTGTACACTAAGGGGGGATTGGTATTTAATCATAGTCATAGAGCATGGGAACGGGCCCTTCGCCCCGTCGACCAGCAATCAGCGCACACTAGCACTATCCCACACACACCAGGGATAATTTTACGTTAATGCCAAGCCAATTAACCTACAAACCTGTACGTCTTTGGAGTGTGGGAGGAAACCGAAGATCTCGGAGAAAACCAATGCAGTCACGGGGAGAGCGTACAAACTCACTACAGACAGCACCTGTGGTCAGGATCGAACACGGGTCTCTGGCGCTCTAAGGCAGCAACTCTACCGCTGCGCCACCGTGCTGCCCCATTAAACAATTTGAAAGCAGGAAGGTTTGAGGTGGAACTCTGCCTCTGACTCCGGTCCATTGAAGCTGATGGTTTTTGACGTGCGCGGACGTGGCGCCGACGGACGAGAGGCCGAAGCAAAGAAGTCGAAGCCAAAGAACTGAATGGAAAGGAGGCCGAAATGCCAATAAACCAAAAGGTTACGAAGACGAAACGCCTACTAACCGTAAGGGCGGGACGCCTAAACGTCTACGAACTGAAAAGCTGCGTCACCTAAAAACAAACTTACCGAATGGCCGCTCTGTGGAAACGCCACCTACCCGAAAGGCGGCGTCACCGACACGCCAACCAACCGCCTGCCGCTCAACATAAAAGTCCAATAACGGACACGATTTTGCCGGGGGGCGGGACTTGTCAGCGATTGTTCCAGACCCCGCATCCATCACATCACTATGAAGGCATGATTGTCCCAAACCTCCGCTCCACCCGACCCGCAGCCCGCGGAGGGTGGCTGTGGAAGACTGGGGGCTGTCCCGAGGGATGCGCACCATCGGCCGCTTTCAACTTGGTGCTTGGGTTCAGATTGCCCAGTCACCTATGGCTTGTGTGGGAAAATGAACCCCACGCTCCCGTCTCCCCCTTCTCTCTCCCCTCTTATCCTGTCTCCCCCTCTCTCTCTCCCTTCTCGCTCTCCCCTCTCCTCCTCTCTCTCCCCTCTTCTCTCTCTCCTCCTCTATCCACTCTTCTCTCTCTCATATTCTCTCTTCCGCTCCTCTCCCCCTTTTCTCTCCCTCCCTTCTCTCTCTCCCCCTTCTCTCTCTCCCCCCTTCTCTCCCCCTTCCGTCTCCACCCACAGTCACTGACCGCGATTCACTGCCATCAGACCCCAACCTCCACACCAGGGTAATTCTCCTTTCGTGCCGAAACCATTCTTCAGAGTGCGTCTGAAAGTAGGTATGTTGCAAAACTTACCTTGAGCAGCGCTGCCATTCTACCGCTCCCCGTGTGCGCGACTTTGGCGCCTTTCAGAGGGGGGCGGGCTTAAAGTGCCGTTTTTCCACAGGCAGGAAAAATCGATGAATGTCGGGCGATTTCGTTGCGGAAGAAAAATCGCTCCGACATTTCATGAATGAAGGTATTTTTAAATTACTCTAAATTATTTATTAACTAGAGTAATTTAAAAATCACCTTCAAAAGCCGTGAGCGCCGACAACCGGAAGGATTTTGCGTAGGGGAGAAGAAAGGGTAAATAGTTTATTTTTATATTAAAAGTTGGTTTATCGGGAGGCTTTAATAATATTTTTATGTTGCGAAATGGGGTCCCAAAAATGTATGAACAAACAGGAGCTTACCGAAATCCGGAACATTCCATTCTGAATAGGGAGGTTTCTGGTGGAAGCCGCTGATTGGTGGAAGCAGACTAGAGGAAGCAGCTGATTGGGTGGAGCCTCTGGTTAGTATTTCTGCTTTCTGGTTAAAGGTACAGGGGGTGAGTAAAGGTACAGTGGAGTGAGTAAAGGTACAGTGGGTTAGTAAAGGTACAGGGGGTGAGTAAAGGTACAGGGGGTGAGTAAAGGTACAGGGGGTGAGTAAAGGTACAGTGGGTGAGTAAAGGTACAGTGGGTGAGTAAAGGTACAGGGGGTGAGTAAAGGTACAGGGGGTGAGTAAAGGTACAGTGGGTGAGTAAAGGTACAGTGGGTTAGTAAAGGTACAGAGGGTTAGTAAAGGTACAGTGGGTGAGTAAAGGTACAGTGGGTGAGTAAAGGTACAGGGGGTTAGTAAAGGTACAGTGGAGTGAGTAAAGGTACAGTGGGTTAGTAAAGGTACAGTGGGTGAGTAAAGGTACAGGGGGTTAGTAAAGGTACAGTGGGTGAGTAAAGGTACAGTGGGTGAGTAAAGGTACAGTGGGTTAGTAAAGGTACAGTGGGTGAGTAAAGGTACAGTGCTTTTGGTTTGTATAATAAAGGTGTAGGTTAAAGGTCAAGAGGGAGCAACTGTTTGAGTCAGATACCTGCTGATTTCTCACAGCAGTTTCCATTATATTATACTGATAACGATCCAGGGTAAGGCGAGAGAATGTCAGCCAGAGCAGTGTACTGTACTGCATGTCAGATGTGGGAGGTCATGGTGTCGGATGGCCCTCTTGACGTCCACATCTGCATCAGGTGCAGAGAGATGGGGCTCCTAAGGGACCGTGTTAGGATCCTGGAGCAGCAGCTCGATGACCTCTGCCTGGTCAGGGAGAGTGAAAAGGTGATAGAGGAGAGTTATAGGGAGGTGGTCACTCCAAAACCACAGGAGAGAGACATGTGGGTCACGCTAAGGAAGGGCAAGGGGCAGAGGCATGAACGAGTGAGTACTCCAATGTCAGTACACCTGGCAAATAAGTACTCCTGTTTGAGTATGGATGGGGGTGACAGCCTACCCGGGGGTAGCGACAGCGGACGAGCCTTCAGCACAGAGACCGGCCCTGTTGCTCCGAAAGGTAGGGAAAAAAAGAGGAGGGCAATAGTAATTGGGGACTCTATTGTTAGAGGGTCGAATAGGCGATTCTGTGGACGCAGTCGGGAGACCAGGATGGTGGTCTGCCTCCCTGGTGCCAAGGTCTTGGACGTGTCTAAACGTGTCCAAGATATCCTCAAATCAGAGGGATAGGAGCCTGAGGTCGTGGTACATATAGGTACCAATGACATAGGTAAAAAAAGGGAAGAGGTCCTGAAGGGAGGATTTAAGGACTTGGGAGGAGAGTTGAGGAAAAGGACCAAAAAGGTAACAATCTCAGGATTACTGCCTGTGCCACGTGACAGTGAGAGTAGAAATGGAGCAAGGTGGAGGATAAATGCTTGGCTGAAAGACTGGTGCAGAGGGCAGGGATTCAAGTTTCTGGATCATTGGGACTTCTTTTGGGGTAGGTGGGACCTGTACAGAAAGGATGGGTTGCACTTGAACCCGAGGGGGACCAATATCCTAGCGGGGAAATTTGCAAAGGCCACTGGGGAGACTTTAAACTAGAATGGTTGGGGCGAGGGATGCAAATAGCAAAAGCTAGTAGACAGAATGGGAGGCAGGAAGCAGAAAAGGGAAGCACTCGGACACAAGAGGAGAAAGAAAAAAAAGGAAATAAACAGAGAACAAGAGATGGGGGGTTTCTTAAATGTGCATATTTTAATGCTAGGAGCATTGTCAGAAAGGTGGATGAGCTTAGAGTCTGGATAGACACCTGGAAGTATGATGTTGTGGCGATCAGTGAAACATGGTTGCAGGAGGGCTGTGATTGGAAACTAAATATTCCAGGATTTCGTTGCTTCAGGTGTGATAGAATTGGAGGGGCAAGAGGTGGAGGTGTTGCATTGCTAGTCAGGGAAGATATTACAGCAGTGCTTTGGCAGGATAGATTGGAGGGCTCATCTAGGGAGGCTATTTGGGTGGAACTTCGAAGTGGGAAAGGTGTAGCAACACTTATAGGGGTATATTATAGACCGCCAAATGGGGAACGAGAATTGGAAGAGCAAATATGTAAAGAGATAGCAGATATTAGTAGTAAGCACAAGGTAGTGATTGTGGGAGATTTCAACTTTCCACACATAGACAGGGAAACACATTCTGTAAATGGGCTGGATGGTTTGGAGTTTGTAAAATGTGTGCAGGATAGTTTTTTGCAGCAATACATAGAGGTGTCTACTAGAGGAGGGGCAGTGCTGGACCTCCTGTTAGGAAATGAGACGGGACAGGTGGCGGAGGTATGCGTAGGGGAGCACTTCGGGTCCAGTGATCACAATACCATTAGTTTCAATATAATTATGGAGAAGGACAGAACTGGGCCTAGGGTTGAGATTTTTGATTGGAGAAAGGCTAACTTTAACGAGATGCGAGATGATTTAAAAGGAGTGAACTGGGACATTTTGTTTTATGGGAAAGATGTAGAGGAGAAATGGAGGACATTTAAAGGGGAAATTTTAAGAGTACAAAATCTTTATGTTCCTGTTCGGTTGAAAGGAACCAGTAAAAATTGGAAAGAGCCCTGGTTTGCAAGGGAAATTGGACATCTTGTTTGGAAAAAGAGGGAGATCTACAATAATTATAAGCAGCATGAAGTAAATGAGGTGCTTGAGGAGTATAAGGAATGTAAAAAGAATCTTAAGAAAGAAATAAGAAAAGCTAAAAGAAGATATGAGGTTGCTTTGGCAAGTAAGGTGAAAGTAAATCCAAAGGGTTTCTACAGCTATGTTAATAGCAAAAGGATAACAAGGGATAAAATTGGTCCATTGGAGAGACCGAGTGGACAGCTATCTGCAGAGCCAAAAGAGATGGGGAAGATATTGAACAATTTCTTTTCTTCGGTATTCACCAAGGAGAAGGATATTGAATTATGTGAGGTAAGGGAAACTAGTAGAGTAGCTATGGATACTATGAGTTTCAAAGTAAAAGAAGTACTGGCACTTTTGAAAAATATAAAAGTGGATAAGTCTCCAGGTCCTGACAGGATATTCCCTAGGACATTGAGGGAAGTTAGTGTAGAAATAGCCGGGTCTATGACAGAAATATTTCAAATGTCATTAGAAACGGGAATAGTCCCCGAGGATTGGCGTACTGCGCATGTTGTTCCATTGTTTAAAAAGGGTTCTAAAAGTAAACCTAGCAATTATAGACCGGTTAGTTTGACTTCAGTGGTGGACAAATTAATGGAAAAGATACTTAGAGATAATATATATAAGTATCTGGATAAAGAGGGTCTAATTAGGAACAGTCAATATGCCTGGAAGGTCATGTTGGACTAATCTTCTTGAATTTTTTGAAGAGGTTACTAGGGAAATTGACGAGGGTAAAGCAGTGGATGTTGTCTATATGGACTTCAGTAAGGCCTTTGACAAGGTTCCTCATGGAAGGTTGGTTAAGAAGGTTCAACTGTTGGGTATAAATGCAGGAATAGCAAGATGGATTCAACAGTGGCTGAATGGGAGAAGCCAGAGAGTAATGGTGGATGGCTGTTTGTCGGGTTGGAGGCAGGTGACTAGTGGGGTGCCTCAGGGATCTGTGTTGGGTCCTTTGTTGTTTGTCATGTACATCAATGATCTGGATGAAGGGGTGGTAAATTGGATTAGTAAGTATGCAGATGATACCAAGATAGGGGGTGTTGTGGATAATGAAGAGGATTTCCAAAGTGTTCAGAGTGATTTAGGCCAGTTGGAAAAATGGGCTGAAAGATGGCAGATGGAGTTTAATGCTGATAAATGTGAGGTGCTACACCTTGGCAGGACAAATCAAAATAGGACGTACATGGTAAACGGTAGGGAATTGAAGAATACAGTTGAACAGAGGGATCTGGGAATAACCGTGCATAGTTCCTTGAAGGTGGAATCTCATATAGATAGGGTGGTAAAGAAAGCTTTTGGTATGCTAGCCTTTATAAATCAGAGCATTGAGTATAGAAGCTGGGATGTAATGTTAAAATTGTACAAGGCGTTGGTGAGACCAAATCTGGAGTATGGTGTACAATTTTGGTTGCCCAATTATAGGAAGGATGTCAACAAAATAGAGAGGGTACAGAGGAGATTTACTAGAATGTTGCCTGGGTTTCAACAGCTAAGTTACAGAGATAGGTTAAATAAGTTAGGTCTTTATTCTCTGGAGCGCAGAAGGTTAAGGGGGGACTTGATAGAGGTCTTTAAAATGATGAGAGGGATAGACAGAGTTAATGTGGACAAGCTTTTCCCTTTGAGAATAGGGAAGATTCAAACACGAGGACATGACTTTAGAATTGAGGGACAGAGGTTTAGGGGTAACATGAGGGGGAACTTCTTTACTCAGAGAGTGGTAGCGGTGTGGAATGAGCTTCCAGTGGAAGTGGTGGCGGCAGGTTCGTTGGTATCATTTAAAAATAAATTGGATAGGCATATGGATGAGAAGGGTATGGAGGGTTATGGTATGAATGCAGGCAGGTGGGACTAAGGGAAAAAAGTTGTTCGGCACGGACTTGAAGGGCCGAGATGGCCTGTTTCCGTGCTGTAATTGTTATATGGTTAAACAGTATTTTTCCTCCCGACTTCACCGCAAACCGCAAAGTTCCAATCCACCGCATTCCATTAAAACCCACTCGCTAGTTGATTTAAATGGCCATTAATTTACAGGCATAAAACACAAAATTCCTTCCATTTGGCCCAGAAATTCATGAAACTGAGATTTAAAAAATTATGTTATATTGTGGATTATTGTGTGAATGTTATTTGGACACTTAGGCAATTAAAAAAAAGTTTATCTTTTCTTAAGAAATGGATAGATGTTTAGATCTACTCATTGAATTTTGTAATTAGCTACAATTAGATAACTAACTAATTATATGCTTTAATTTCAGGTCATCCAAGTAAGATTGTTTCATGTTTGTTTCAGAATGCTTCAATCTATAATAACTGAACATTTCATTGAGTTCTCTTAATTTTTAAGAATGTTATGGGTCACAGATCACAGATCACAGCTTTTGAGTTAAGTCAATTGAAAGGCAATGGGGAACAAGATGCTAATTTCCGAGTATGAAAATGGCCATAACTTTCTTAATACTGAAGATATGAAAGTAAATTAGGTGTCAAATTAAACTTCTTTTTATGCTTTATCTGATGGGATAAATTGCAGACTTGATTTTTTAAATCTCAAAATTTTGTAACATTGCTACTGAAAGGTCTCGACCTGAAACACCACCCATTCCTTCTCTCCAGGGATGCTGTCTGTTTTGTGCGTGGGAGCTCGGGTGCATTCCGCAAGCACCGAGACGGTAATAAATAAAACATCTGTCCCCGCGGCCGGGGTGAATCACCCGGTGTGGGTGTCAAAGTCCGGAGGTCGGAGGGGGTGAATCACCCTGGTGTGGAGGTTGGGGTCCGATGGTGGTGCATCGGGGTCAATGACTGTGGGACGCTCCCGTGTTTCAATGTGATTCTGTCCATAGTCTTCCAGTCTGAAACCCTACTCACTTAGACACAGAGGTAGTGCTGTGCGGATGAATTAGTCAATTACTCAGATGAGGTATTAAACTGAAGTCCATCTGCTTTCTCAAGTACACGTGGAAAATCCCATTCTACTACTTGAAGATGAGGTGGCCGTTGAGATCTGCTGCGATTTATCCCCCACTAACAAGAGATCCGATTGAGTGAGTGTCAATATTTAGTTTATAGATACAGCACGGAAACAGGCCCTTCGGCCCACCGAGTCCGCGCCGACTGGCGATCCCTGCACACTAACACTATCCCACACATACTGTGGACAATAAATTAAAAAATTTAAATACCAAGCCAATTAACTTACATACCTGTACATCTTTGGAGTGTGGTTGGAAAACCGAAGATCTCGTAGATAACTCAAGCGGTCTGCACCCGTAGTTGGTATCGAACCCGGGTCTCCGGTGCTGCAAGCGCTGCAAGGCAGCAACTCTGAGTCAGTGATTCACGGTATTGTCTCCAATTTTAAGTAATGCCCCCTCCTTCCCCCACTCTCTTTCCTATGTTCCCCTCCCCCTGACCGTGAACCTATTTCTCCCACTACCCCTGCCTTCAGTTTAGAGATACAGCGCGGAAATAGGCCCTTTGGCCCACCGAGTCCGTGCCGACCAACAATCACCCCGTACACTAGCTCTATAACTCCAGGGGAACATTTACAGAAGTCAATTAACCTGCAAGTCTTTGGAATGTGGGTGGAAACCGGAGCATCCGGAGAAGACCCCATGTGGTCATTGGGAGAACTTACAAACTCCGTACAGACAGCACCCGTAGTCAGGATCGAACCTGGGTCTCTGAAGCTGTAAGGCAGCAACTCTAGCGCTGCAACACTTTCCCCCCCACACCGCTGCCTTTATATTCCACTCCTTTTCTCTCCATATCTGGCATCCTTTTGTCTTATTTTCATCTCAGGCCTTCGTCCCCCCCATCTGCGGATCATCCACCCATCTCAACTGTATCCACCTATCACTCGCCAAGCGTTGTCACATGACCACCTCTTTTCAAGCTTTCTCCCCCTCCCCCTTACAACAGTCAGTCTGAAGAAGGGACCCATCCCGAAACATCACCTGTCCATTTCCCTCCACAGTTGCTGCCCGACCCGCTGAGTTCCTCCAGCACTTTTTGTGTTTTGCTCGATATTCCGGCATCTGCAGTTCCTCCTTGTGTCTCCCCACTTTACAACGGGTTGATTGTACAGGCGTTTTGGACGGACCGTAAAAGCGGGATTGGCCCAGAATAAAGGAAGCCCGTGGACTGAAGGTGACATTTGTGACACCGAAGGAGACCATTCGGCCCATTGAGACCATGCTACCTATTATTGAGCTGAAGCCACCCTTCAGTTCTTGGTCAACCAGTGTCAGAGCGTACAACCCTTCAAGTGCAAGCATTAGAAAATCTTCCTTTCCACAGCGTTTCAGACAGAACGTTCCACAATCCCGTCATATGCTGGGGGAAAAGGTCTTTCAATAGACAATAGACAATAGGTGCAGGAGTAGGACATTCGGCCCTTCGAGCCAGCAACGCCATTGACTGTGATCATGGCTGATCATCCACATTCAGTACTCCATTCCTGCCTTCTCCCCATATCCCCTGACTCCGCTATCTTGAAGAGCTCTATCTAACTCTTTCATTTTGCTTCCCCGATTGACAGTAAAACTAAATCTCTCCTGTACGGTAAATTAACTCTTTGCCAAAGAAAATAGGGCCATGGTAATCCATCCAAGCATGTCTCTATCATGTGTGGCACCATTACACGTCCCCTCATCCTCCTTGGCTCCAAAAAACTCCATGGCTAAAATCTGTTGTCCTGGCAACGATCTCCCTCCCTGCGGAATCCTGTCATGTAATGACTAGGCTCTGAGCGGTCTAAACTAATTCCGTTAAAACTCCCCCCCCCCCCCCCCGATTATCAATGTCCCCTCGCTACAAGCTTCTCCCACTCAAACCCCACACCGTCCCACCAACCCTAACCTCAGCCACTTCATTCAAAATAAGAATCGTCTTGGCATCATGCTGAGCCCAATCATTGGAGAAGACCTCATCTCAAGAGCGGATGGATAATGGGACGGACTCGTGAATGGTGCTGGGGGCAGGGTGTCGGTTGGCGTCAACCCCCCCGGTCTGCATGCTGGTCTGCTTGTAAACTGCATTGACAACCTGTGCAGACCAACTGGCTGGAGTTTTTACGGACATTTTCAACCTCTCACTTCTGAGGTCTGAGGTTCCCATCTACTTTAAGAGGGCATTAATAATACCGGTGCCCAAGAAGGGCAAGGTGACATGCCTCAACGACCATCGACCTGTGGCACTAACATCGGTGGTGATCAAGTGCTTTGAGAGGCTGATCATGGCACAAATCAACTCATACCGCAACAAAAACCTGGACCCACTGCAGTTTGCTTACCGCCACAACAGATCAACGGTGGATGCAATCTCACTGGCTCTCCACTCCGCTCTGGGTCACTTGGACAACAAAAACCTATATGTCAGGCTGTTATTCATTGACTACAGCTCGCCATTTAATACCATCATCCCTTCCAAGCTGGTTACCAAGCTCTCAGATCTGGGTCTCTGCGCATCCCTCTGCAATTGGATCCTCGACTTCCTCATCCACAGACCACAGTCTGTCCGTATTAGTGGAAATGTGTCATCCTCGATAACAGTCAGCACAGGAGCACCTCAAGGCTGCGTGCTCAGCCCCCTGCTGTACTCACTCCATACTCATGACTGCATAGCCGGACATAGTGCGAACTCCATCATCAAGTTCGCCGACGACACCACTGTTGTGGGACGTATCACTGATGGGGACGAGTCAGAGTATAGAAGTGAGATCGACCAATTGACCAAATGGTGCCAGCATAATAACCTGACTCTCAACTCCAGCAAAACCAAGGAACTGATTGTGGACTTCGGAAGGGGTAGGATGGGGTAGGTGTGTGTATATATATATTCTGTGGTATATGGACACACTGATCTGATCTGATCTGTATTTATGCCTAAAATATTCTGTCGTGCTGCAGCAAGCAAGAATTTCATTGTCCTATCTGGGACACATGACAATAAACTCTCTTGACTTGACTTGACTTGAGGGATTTGTCTGCGTACGGTGGTGACAGAGCGATCTCCTCCTCTGCATCCTTGGCCGGCTTGGCCAACTCTCCAGAGTCCACGCAGGTGTAGTGGTAAGCCATGATGGAGAATATGATGCAGACAGCAACCAGGAGGCAGGCAAAGAGCACAAACTCTTCCCACTGTGGGTGTAAAAAGGGACATCGTCACTATCATCGGCGCTGATGGAATTGTACACGACGCAGGAGAAACATTCAGCACCCCCTCCCCCCCTTCTGTTATCCGACAGGTTTTCAAACTGAAGTCCTAAGGCTTTAGACTTTAGAGATACAGCGCGGAAACAGGCCCTTCGGCCCATCGAGTCCGCGCCGAGCAACAATCACCCCTGACTCTATCCTACACGCCAGGGACAATTTACAATCTGACAGAAACCAATTAACCTACAAACTCGCACGTCCTTGGAGCGTGGGAGTAAACCGGATCACCCGGAGAAAACCCCACGCGGTCACAGGGAGAACGCACAAACTCCGCCCTAATAGGAACCCGAGGGGTAATGTTTTTACACAAAAGGGTGGTGGAACGAGTTGCCGGAGGAGGTAGAGGTGTATAAGATCATGAGGGCAATAGATCGGGTAGGTGGGCCAAACGCAGGCAGGCTAGTGGGACTAGTGTAGATGGGGCATGTTGGTCGGTGTGGGCAAGTTGGGCCGAAGGGTCTGTTTCCACGCTGTATGAATCTATGATGATGATTCCACATTCTTACACACGCACAAATACACACTGTAAAAAGTAGACACAAGGAATTCCAGATGCTGCTTTACAAAAAATGGCATAGAGCACTGAAGTAACCGCGCATCAGACAGCATCTCTGGAGGCCATGGATAGGCAATATCTCATGTAGGGATGTCTTTTCAGATATACACACACATAGACACACACACATAGACACACACACATACACACACACATAGACAAACACACAGACACACATACACACACATAGACAAACACACACACACAGACACATAGACATAGAAACATAGAAAATAAGTGCAGGAGGAGGCCATTCGGCCCTTCGAGCCAACACTGCCATTCATTCGTCCCGCCATTGATCGTCCCCTATCAATAACCCGTGCCTGCCTTCTCCCCATATCCCTTGATTCCACTAGTCCCTAGAGCTCTATCCAACTCTCGCTTAAATCCATCCAGTGATTTGGCCTCCACTGCCCTCTGTGGCAGGGACACACACACACAGACACACTTACACACGCACACATAGACATACACACACAGAAACACCCACACAGACCATACACACATTGACACACACACGGACACATACATACACATAGAGACATACACACACTCCTACACAAACACAGACAGATACACAGACATACACACAGACCTACACACACTCCTACACACACAAACATACACACAGACAGATACACATAGGCACACTCACCTGCACACACACACTCCTACACACACTCCTACACACACACAGGCATACACCCACTCCTGCACACACACATACGCATAGTCACATTGAGATACACACACTCCTACACACACAGACACACGCACGCACACACGCAAGCACACATAAACATACACATACACACACTCCCACACACACACACACACACACACACTCACACACTCCTACACACACACTCCTACACACACACACACCCCTACACACACACACACACACACCCCTACACACACACAGATGCACAGACTCTCCATTCTCTTCCATTGAAATGGTACACAAAGCAAGGTGTCAATTTAGCATGAATCAGTGCCAGCTAATTTCCAAAGACTATCACAGATAAAGGATTGGCAGATGATGCTGTTGCAATCTGGTACCTGCTCCAAGAACGAAGACTTGGCCACGATAACCACGATGATGTTCCCGAAAGCCACAGTCAGGAGCCAGCCAGACTGAAGCACAGCTTTCATGTTTATAGGAGCCTGAAACAACGAAAGTAGAAGCAATTTAATTTAGTTTGAGTTTAGTTTATTGTCACGTGTACCTTTTGTTGCGTGCTATCCAGTCAGTGGAAGGACAGTACATGATTACAATCGGGCCGTCCACAGTGTACAGATCCGTGATAAGGGGAATAATGTGAATAACATTTAGTGCGAGATGAAGTCCAGTAAAGTCCAATCAAACATTGGGCGCCATGTTATAGAAAATATGTTGTCAAGCCCGAAATGGTACAGAGAAGATTTCCAAGGATGTTACCAGGGCCAGAGGGACTGAGCTCTAGGGAGAGGTTGGGTAGTCTGTGACTCCATTCCTCGGAGCGCAGGAGGATGTGCGGTGATCTTATTAAGGTGTATAAAATCATAAGCGGAATAGATCGGGTAGATGCACAGAGCCTCTTGCCCAGAGTAGGTGAGTCGAGGACCAGAGGACATAGGCTTTAGGTGAAGGGGAAAAGGTTTAATCGGAATCTGGGGGGGGTAACTTGTTCACACAAAGGGTGGTGGGTGTATGGAACAAGCTGCCAGAGTAGGTAGTTGTGGCTGGGACTATCCCAGCACTTAAGAAACAGTTAGACAGGTACATGGATAGGACAGGTTTGGAGGGATATGGACCAAACGCAGTCTGGTGGGACTAGTGTAGCTGGGACATGTTGACTGGCCTGGGCAAGTTGGGCCAAAGGGCCTGTTTCCACGCTGTTTCACTCAGCGAGCCAAGCTGGAGAAAAGGGACAGGTGATCGCAACCCTTCCTCACACTTTTCAGATTTCTTCAGACTTGAGTGCTTCTGAATCTGCTACCACCCTCCACGCCCCCCCCCCCCCCTCCACGCCAAAAGAGCAGGCCATTCAGCCCGTCGAGCCAGCAACGCCATTCATTGCAATCATGGCTGATCATCCCCAATCAATAACCCGTGCCTGCCTTCTCCCCATATCCCTTGATTCCACTAGCCCCTAGAGCTCTATCTAACTCTCCCTTAAATCCATCCAGTGATTTGGCCTCCACTGCCCTCTGTGGCAGGGACACACACACACAGACACATAGACACACACACACACACACACACACACGTGCGCACATAGACACACACATAGACACACATAGACACACGCACACACGCACATACGCACATAGACACACACACACACACACACAAATACACAAAGACACACACATAGAGACATACAAGCACTCCTACACTGTGGTCCGTGTGAGTCCAAAATATGAGGCGCTGCTCCTCCAATTTACGGTGGGCCTCACTCTGGCCATGGAGGAGGCCCAGGACAGAAAGGTCGGATTTGGAATGGGGTGGGGAGTTGAAGTGCTGGGCCACCGGATGATCAGGTTGGTTCCTCCACTCGGTTCGCAATAACCAACCTGATCTCCCGGTGGCTCAGCACTTCAACTCCCCCTCCCATTCCGAATCCGACCTTTCTGTCCTGGGCCTCCTCCATGGCCAGAGTGAGGCCCACCGTAAATTGGAGGAGCAGTGCCTCATACTTCGCTCGGGTATTTTACACCCCAGCGGTATGAACATTGACCTCCAATTTCAGGTAGTCCCTGCTTTCTCCCTCTTTCCCCTCCCCAGCTCTCCCACAGCCCATTGTCGCTGCCCCTTCCTTTCTTCTTCCCGCCCCCCCCCCCCTCCCCCACCACATCAGTCTGAATGATTGTCTCGACCCGAAATGTCGCCTATTTCCTTCACTCCATAGATGCTGCCTCACCCGCTGAGTTTCTCCAGCATTTTTGTCTACCTCAGGTAGCTGCATATTCGTTTGCCCAGAGGACTGTCCCTAACTTACAGGATTAGTTCCATCAGTTCAACTAGTCCATTTTTTTGCATTATTCAGGCCAGTTAAGATCCTTTATCTGCCCTCTGGATAACTTATTGCACCTACTCCCATTCACTCTGGGTTAGTTTAAAAGAGGGTTTCTAACAATCTTTGTTTTAGATCGACACCAAATGCTGGAGTGTCAATGGGTCAGCATGGTCATGCCCCATGCAAACTGGTCCTTCAGCCCAACTTGCCCACACCAACCAACATGTCCCATCTACACTAGTCCCACCTGCCTGCGTTTAGCCCATACACCTTCAAACCTGTCCTATCCATGCACCTGTCTAATTGCTTCTTAAATGTTGCAATAGTCCCGGCCACAACTACCTCCGCCGGCAGCTCGTTCCATGCACCCACCACCCTTTGTGTGAAAAAGTTTCCTCTCGGATCCCCTTCATCTTAAACCTATGGCCCCTGGATCTTGATTGCCCTTCTCTTGGCAAGAGACTCTGGGCGTCCACCTGATTAACTCCATGTTTCTTAAAGGTTGCAATAGTACCTGCCTTGGTCTGAATGAAATCCACCATTGCCGATATGATTATTTGTCTACTCAAGTTGGGTCTCTATGAATAAGTGGACGTCAGGGGAAGCCCGTACCTGAGAGTAGGAAAACTCCATCCCAGTAAGTGAGAACATCACTTCTCCAGCAGACATCAGCACGTACTGCGGGATTTGCCATGCGATGTGGATTGTGTTCGCTCTGATGTCTTCAGTCTTCCAGATCTTCAACCTGCCTTCTTCGGGCTGAGGATGGAAGAAAACAGCGGGTTAAAGTCGTTCCCCAAATTGATGATTCCAAGATGGTGCCCGATCCTGGCGATTATTTGCGTGCCAGCCACAGAAGGTGGCCATGGTGGACCAGCGGTGGAGTTGCTGCCTTACAGCGCTTGCAGCCCCAGAGACCCGGGTTCGATCCCAACTACGGGTGCTTGTCTGTACGGAGTTTGTATGTTCTCCCCGTGACCTGCATGGGTTTTCCCCGGATGCTCCAGTTGCCTCCCAAATCCCAAAAGACGTATAGGTTTGTAGGTTAATTGGCTTGGTATAAATGTAAAAATTGTCCCCAGTGTGTGTAGGGTTGTGTTGATGTGCGGCGATCGCTGGTCGGCTCGGACCAGGCGGGCCGAAGGGGCCTGTTTCCGCGCTGTATCTCCAAACAAAACTAAACTGATCTACTCCTAAAGCAACGTTGCCATTCCCTTATCATGTATCTGTACACCATAAGCGGCTCGATTGTAATCATGTATAATCTTTCCACTGAATGGTTAGCACACAACAAAAGCTTTTCACTGTACCTCGGTACACGTGACCATAAACTGAACTGAACTGAATACAGAGATGTGGGGAAATGCAGAGGATGCCAATGGTCTTCAGATCCTTGTCAACATGGGTCCTAGAAGAAGATCTGGAGGTGCCTTCTAGTCAGACACACAGCGTGGAAACATTCTCTTCAGCCCATTTGCACACGCCGACCAACATGTCCCGTCTATAGTATTCCCACCCGCCTGCGCTTGGCCCATAACCCTCTGAACTTATCCAATCCATGTATCTGTCCAAATGTCTCTTAAATATTAGTACCTGCCTCAACTACCTCCTCCCACTGCTCATTCTGTACACCCAACATGGGGTGGCACGGTGGCGCAGCGGTAGAGTTGATGATGCCTTACAGCGCCACAGACCCGGGTTCGATCCTGACTACGGGTGCTGTCAGTACGGAGTTTGTACGTTCTCCCCGTGACCCGAGTGGGTTTTCCCCGGGTGTTCCAGTTTCCTCCCACACTCCAAAGACTTGCAGGTTTGTAGGTTAATTGTATATGGTAAAATTGCAAATTGTCCTTAGTGTGTGTAAGAGAGCGTGAGTGTGCAGGGATCGTTGGTCGGCACGGACTCGGTGGGCCGAAGGGCCTGTTTCCGCGCTGTATCTCCAAACTGAACTGAACTAGCTGGGCATTTCCCAAGGATGGGATCACAGATCATCAGGATTTTCCTGCATATCCCATGTAGCGGGTGGGGAGGGGCTGTGGGGGGGGGGGATGGGGGGGGGGGGGGGGGGGAAGGCACTTACTACCACGTCTGTAATGATGGTGTACGCCGCTCCAAAGTCCAACAGTCCCAAATCCACAGGGTATTCGATCGAACCATCTTCACACATTCCCTGGTAGCTGTAGGAACGGCAACAGATTAGGACGAGGAGCAAGGAATCTGCAGCTGCTTGGGGCATCTTCACTAGATGTGCAGGAAGGAACTGCAGATGCAGGTTTAAACCAAAGATAGACACAAAATGCTGGAATAACTCGGTGGGACAGGCAGCATCTCTGGAGAGAAGGAATGGGTGACATTTCGGGTCGAGACCCTCAGTCTGAAGAAGGATCTTGACCCGAAACGTCACTCATTCTTTCTCTCCAGAGATGCTGCCTGTCCCGCTGACTTACTCCAGCATCTTGTGTCGATCTTACATTTTTACTTTAGAGAATCAATGTGCAATGTTCACGTTCATAAAGTTGTTTTCTCTGGAATGTCAGAGGCTGAGAAGAGATTTGATAGAAGCGTATGGTCTTGCGTTCTACGAGCAGAATTGGCCATTCGGCCCATCAAGTCTACTCCATCCTTCAATCATGGCTGATCTACCTTTCCCACTCAACCCCATTCTCCTGCCTTCTCCCCATAACCCCTGATACCCGCACTAATCAGAGACTTGTCACTCTCTGCCTCAAAATTATCCAGTGACTTGGCCTCCACAGCCGTCTGCGGCAATGAAGTCCACAGATTCACCTCATCTCCTTCCTAAAGGTACATCCTTTTATTCTGAAGCTGTGGCCTCTGGTACTAGACACTCCCAGTAGTGGAAACATACTCTCCACATTCACTCTATCCAAGCCTTTCACTAATCGGAAAGTTTCAATGTCCCCGCTCATCTTTCTAAACTCCAGCGAGTACAGGCCAAGTACCTTCAAATACTCATCAAAGAAAATAGGTGGAGGAGGAGGCCATTTGGCCCTTCGAGCCAGCACCGCCATTCATTATGATCATGGCTGATCGTCCCCTATCAATAACCCGTGCCTGCCTTCTCCCCATATCCCTTGATTCCGCTAGCCCCTAGAGATCTATCTAACTCTCTTTTAAATTCATCCACTCGCTAGTTGATTTAAATGGCCATTAATTTACAGGCATTAAACACTAAATTCCTTCCATTTGGCCTATAAATTCATGAAAATGAGATTTAAAAATTATGTTATATTGTGGATTATTGTGTGAATGTTATTTGGACACTTAGGCAATTTAAAAAAAGTTTATTGTTTCTTAAGAAATGGATAGATGTTTAGATCTACTCATTGAATTTTGTAATTAGCTACAATTAGATAACTAACTAATTATATGCTTTAATTTCAGGTCATCCAAGTAAGATTGTTTCATATTTGTTTCAGAATGCTTCAATCTATAATAACTGAAAATTTCATTGTTCTCTTAATTTTTAAGAAAGTTATGGTTTTTTGACTGTTCTAGATCACACCTTTTGAATTAAGTCAATTGAAAGGCAATGGGGAACAAGATGCTAATTTCCGAGTATGAAAATGGTCATAACTTTCTTAATACTGAAGATATGAAAGTGAATTAGGTGTCAAATTAAACTTCTTTTTATGCTTTATCTGATGGGATGATTTGTAGACTTGATTTGTAAAATCTCAAAATTTTGTAACATTGCTATATTGTCCATGTTTCCATCTTCCCTCCAGGGATGTTGCCTGTACAGCTGAGTTTCTCTGGCGTTTTGTGTCCATCTACACTTACTGGCCCCGGGTGACAACTTTGTACTTGGAGCTGCCATAGTTTGCTTCCACCGTGCCGAATTCCTCACCGCCAAGCGTGAAGTTCAGGTCTCTGCCGTAGACGTTCACGAACCTGCGGGGAGAAGCCAGGTCTTGCGTCGGACGTGGAACGATGGGTTTGCCGGCTGGTAACAGACGGAGGGGGTTAGCGGGGAGCTGTCCTACCTCAGGGTGGCCTTGCCCTTCTGTGGCTTGGACTTCTCGTCTTCCAACTGGGGGTAAAGGCAAGACAGTTACCATAGAACCATAGAATAATGGTGCAAGAGTAGGCCATTCAGCCCTTCGAGCCAGCACCACCATTCAATATGATCAAGACTGATCATCTAAAATCAGTACCCCTTTGCTGCTTTTTCCCCATATCCCTTTATTCCATTAGCCCTAAGTGCTAAATCTAACTCCTTCTTGAATACATCCAGTGAATTGGCCTCCACTGCCATCTGTGACAGAAAATTCCACAGATTCACAACTCTCTGGGTGATAAAGTTTTTCCTCATTTCAGTCCTAAATGGTCAGCCCCTTATTCTTAAACTGTGTAACCCCTGGTTCTGGACTTCCCCAAAATCAGGAACATTTTTCCTGCATCTAGCCTGTTCAATCCTTTAAGAATTTTATTTGTTTCTATAAGATACCCTCTCATCCTTCTAAATTCCAAAGAGTACAAGTCCAGTTGACCCAGGAAGTCAGGAAGACGCCTGCAATGGTATTCATGGTGAAAACAGACTCAGTGCTGGAGTAACTCAGCGGGTCAGGCAGTATGTCTGGAGGGCAGGAATCGGTGACATTTCAGGTCGAGATCCTTCTTCAGACCCCAAACCTCACCAATTCCTTTTCTCCAGAGATGCTGCCTGACCTGATCTAGTCGACATTTTCCTTGCACTCTGTCCCCTTTGATGTCTCGTTTTCACACCTTACTCTGTCTCTCCATCTCTCCCGATTCTCAGACTGAAGAAGGGTCTCGACCCAGAACGTCACCCATTCCTTCACTCCAGGGATGCTGCCTGTCCCGCTGAGTTACTGCAACATTTTGTATCTGTCTGCGGTGTAAACCAGCATCTGCCTTTCATTCCCGCCAGACGGTATTTATACTAAAACCCCTGTCTCACGGTGCGAGTCGACCCACGAGTGACCCCGAGTTTTCACTTGTGGTAATCACGTACAATTAACGGGAACGTCGGAACTCACGGATGCAACTTAGCGACTCGTGGCGCTAACGGCAGGTACCCGTGAAACCTGTTGACTCTTGAAAAAATGCAAACATGCAAATAAGTCAAATTTACTGTTGAAGTTAAAAATTGAAACGTTTAACTTGTTGTAAGAAGGAAATGACCCGTGAGTTTACCGTAGTGACTGGTGAGTCTACCATGGGCACTCTTTAACTCAGCGGGCAGGCAGTATCTCTGGAGAGAAGGAATGGGTGACGGGATGACGTTTCCAAATTTCTGCTGCGTCTTTGTGTAACTCCAGCACCGTGTGTTCACTTTTTGTCAACCAGCATCTGCCCTTTCTTGTGTATGACATTATTTGTATCCGTGGCAGTTGATTGTTGCGGATTTTTCCCAAGGGGTCGGGACGGGGAAGGTGGGGGGTTGGAGTGACTTAGTACGGGAGACAAGTGCACTGACTGTGTGAGCAGACACTTTGGTAGTGATTGCCCATGGGGTTCACTGTCGAGGACTTCATAATGCAGAGAGCGTTATAAACAGTGGTGCGATTAACCCTGGAAAGGGGGCAGACTTCTCTCTGAGTTGGACCCAGGAAACTGAAGCAGGAAAGGAATTTTCTTGAGGTTATTAACGACAGATAAATTGATGGGAAAGCTTTAGAGGGCTGTGGGCAAATAGATCTACCCCAAGACACCAACTTGGACGGGTTCCATGCTGTACAGCACCATGACTGAGGCCTATCCAGTGGGATTGACATATTTTGACATATTTTGTATTTTTCCTTTCTAAAAATGCAGTGTATTTTGGTAAAGCGCCTTCAATACCCAGAGAGAAGGGATGGGCGGGTTAGGCGAGCAGGAGAGTGGGGTTGTTTGCAGTTGCAGAGGGAGGGGGCAAGGGCGGTACAGTTCCCAGTCTCAGCTCCTGTTCTACCGAGCTTGTGGACGTGGACAGGTGGCTTCGTTGGCGATGGCCTATGGTGTGGCAGAGACGGTGTGCTCGCTGACTCCCACCCCTCCCCCCCGGTCCAGGGCCTCACCGGGAGAGAGCCCCCGAGCACCTGCCCCGGGGCGACTGGCACTGACCTGCTGGCGACGCCGATGTAAAGACGGTGCGAAGCCCCCGCGCCTGGTGCAATGGCCGGGGAGCTGGAGCTGGGAGGGAAGGAGTCACACACGTGGCCAGGAAGCACAAGGGTGGGGGTGGAGGTGGCGATAGACAGGGCCAACAATGAGATGGAGAAAGACAGAAACACCGACGTGCAAACATCGAAAACATAGAAACATAGAAATTAGGTGCAGGAGTAGGCCATTCGGCCCTTCGAGCCTGCACCGCCATTCAATATGATCATGGCTGATCATCCAACTCAGTATCCCGTACCTGCCTTCTATCCATACCCTCTGATCCCCTTAGCCACAAGGGCCACATCTAACTCCCTCTTAAATATAGCCAATGAACTGGCCTCAACTACCCTCTGTGGCAGAGAGTTCCAGAGACCCACCACTCTCTGTGTGAAAAAAGTCCTTCTCATCTCGGTCCTAAAGGATTTCCCCCTTATCCTTAAGCTGTGACCCCTTGTCCTGGACCTCCCCAACATCGGGAACAATCTTCCTGCATCTAGCCTGTCCAACCCCTTAAGAATTTTGTAAGTTTCTATAAGATCCCCTCTCAATCTCCTAAATTCTGGAGAGTATAAACCGAGTCTATGCAGTCTTTGTTCATTAGACAGTCCTGACATCCCAGGAATCAGTCTGGTGAACCTTCTCTGCACTCCCTCTATGGAAATAATGTCCTTCCTCAGATTTGGAGACCAGAACTGTACGCAATACTCCAGGTGTGGTCTCACCAAGACCCTATACAACTGAAGTAGAACCTCCCTGCTCCTATACTCAAATCCTTTTGCTATGAAAGCTAACATACCATTCGCTTTCTTCACAGCCTGCTGCACCTGCATGCCTACTTTCAATGACTGGTGTACCATGACACCCAGGTCATGCAAAGGACACCTACAATAGTGCATGATCTCTTTCACGTTATGGCGGGTGATTGTCGCCTGCCCGCTGTTTCTGATGCTAAAGTCTTGGGATCATTGCCCTTCGTGTTGGCGTGGAGGGGGAGGGGGGTATTGTGCTGTTTGATCGCCCCCTGCTATCCCAGAGACAGGGAGACACAGCGGCTTTTGAGACTGGTGGGCAATCACTACCAAAGTGTCTGCCCACGCAGTCAGTACACCTCTCCTACACTTGTCTCCCGCACTAAGATCATCCCGCAGAGAATGATCCCAGCCTCACCCAAGAGCCTTGTCACCCCAGACATAGAAACATAGAAACATAGAAAATAGGTGCAGGAGTAGGCCATTCGGCCCTTCGAGCCTGCACCGCCATTCAATATGATCATGGCTGATCATCCAACTCAGTATCCCGTACCTGCCATCTCTCCATACCCCCTGATCCCCTTAGCCACAAGGGCCACATCTAACTCCCTCTTAAATATAGCCAATGAACTGGCCTCAACTACCTTCTGTGGCAGAGAGTTCCAGAGACACCTCTTCTTATGTGAAAAAAGTCCTTCTCATCTCGGTCCTAAACGATTTCCCCCTTATCCTTAAGCTGTGACCCCCTTGTCCTGGACCTCCCCAACATCGGGAACAATCTTCCTACATCTAGCCTGTCCAACCCCTCAAGAATCTTGTAAGTTTCTATAAGATCCCCTCTCAATCTCCTAGATTCTAGAGAGTATAAACAGAGTCTATGCAGTCTTGGTTCATACGACAGTCCCGACATCCCAGGAATCAGTCTGACAGATTAATGACGCCAGCGCACCCGCCCCCCCCAACCTCCCTCCACCTCAACTAACGCCTGTGCACCAAAGCAGCTCAGGAGGTGAACCCTGAGCTCCGTCTCCCAACAATCTGATGTGCAACTGATGTGAAAGAACAGCGGCTGCGGCCGGCCGGCTGGCACCCGGCATGGACTTCTCACACCCTCACACACGAAAAGTGGGTGCGAATAAACAAAAACAAGGAATAAAACCAAAGCCCGTCTTGAAAGGCAACTAAAAATATATTCCGCTTAGAACGAGCAGGCGCGGAGACATCCGTCCACATTCAAAGATTTCATCTCCCGCCTCCCCGCAGTGTGTAGACCTGGCAGTAAATTCAATTAAAATATAACAAACCTCTGCCCGCTGGTCTTCTAACTACATGATGTGTGTTTCAAATAAATCGTAAGTATAACTGCTCTGGCACTGGACGGTGCGCATTTTCCCTTTGTAGGTCATATCAATAGATGCGGCCGCGCTGTATTCTATCTTTAACTCAAAGCCGCAGGATGGAGATGTCTTCTTTAACACTGTTGCTTATTAAAACAGACCATCGTTCATGGTTGGCTCAAGAGAAACTCGTGAGAGGAACTTGGTAACCCGGGAGAGGAACTTGGAACATCGCAAAATGACATAACCGTGGGAACATAAACTTGGAATCTCGCACACAACCACAAGTCTGTTTTTTTTCTTTCATCGGGGTCACTCGTGGGTGGACTCGCACCGTGAGACAGGGGTCGGCAAAATTCATGGTCGGTGAGGTCCCAGCACTCTCTTGCTCACACACTCACACTGACTGTGCCTCGGACACTCCCTCAGAAAGGTGCTCACACTCTGCCTCTCACTCTCACGTGTATCAACTCTCCCGCCCTCCCTCCCTCCCACACACACACACACACACACACACACACACACGTACACACACAGATGCTCTGTCACTCTTATACACACACACTCTGATTCTCTCTCACACACACCAACTCTCCCTCCCACCCTCCCTCACATACACTCTGTCTCTGCGTGTGGACACACTAACGTTCCTTCTCACACTCTTCTTGCATCTTTCTATATCTCATACACACACTCTGATTCTCTCTCACACACACCAGCTCTCCCTCTCTCTCTCTCCCTGTCTCTCTTACACACACTGATGCTCTCTCATATACAGACTCTGACTCTCTCATGGCTGATCGTCCCCAATCAATAACCTGTGCCTGCCTTCTCCCCATATCCCTTGATTCCACTAGCTCCTAGACCTCTCTTAAATCCATCCTGTTACTTGGCCTCCACTGCCCTCGGTGGCTGGGAATTCCACAAATTCATAACTCTCTAGGTGAAAGGGTTTTTTTCTCACCTCAGTCTTAAATGGCTTCCCCTTTATTCTAAGACTGTGGCCCCTGGTTCTACTCGCCCAACATTGGGAACATTTTTCCTGCATCTAGCTTGTCCAGTCCTTTTATAATTTGATATGTATCTATAAGATGCCCCCTCATCCTTCTAAACTCCAGTGAATACAAGCCTAGTCTTTTCAATCTTTCATCATATGACAGTCCCCCCATCCCAAGGATCAATCTCGTGAATTTACTCTGCACTGCCTCAATCACAAGGATGTCCTTCCTCAAATTAGGAGACCAAAACTCTCAGCCTGGAGAAGGGTCTCGACCCGAAACGTCACCTATTCCTTTTATCCAGAGATGGTGCCTGACCCGCTGAGTTAGTCCGGTTTTTTGTGTGTTTAAAGGGCCTGTCCCACTTGGCGTTTTTTATCGGCGACTGCCGGCATCATTGACTCTCGTATCAGGTCACCGAAAAAGTCGCGACGTGATGACGTATTGACGCGCGGTGTCTCCTCAAGCGTCGCAACATTTTTTTTGTCGCCGCTGGATTTTGAAATGTTCAAAATCTTTCGGTGACCCTGATACGTCAGTCAATGATACCGGCAGTCGCCAAAAAAAAAATCGGCCAAGTGGGGGACAGGTCCTTTAAAGGTTCCAGGTGATGGTTAATACCTACCAATGTGCAACGTAGGATTGTGCTCTCCTTATAGAACAGAATGCTGTAGGCATTGGCTTCACTGAGAGTTTGCTGGCATTTTGTGTTCCTGCCTTCATAGGTCAGATCAAACACGAAGGAATGGTTGTTAGAATCAAGCTGTAACTTGATGTAATTATCTGGATCCTGTGACACAAAATAAAATCCTGTGACACAATTTTTTAAAGGCGCAATGATTTGATAACATTATTACGGAAATATAAATGTTAACATTGTAAAATATCGTGAAACAAATTGTAATCGGTCTTGTTGACCTTTCCTGCATTCTTTCTACAGTCACAGTCGCAATATTTTTAGTTCAGTTTAGAGGTACGGTGCAGAAACAGGCCCTTCGGCCCACCGAATCCGCACTGACCAGCGATCCCCGCACACCAACGCTATCCTACACACACTACGGACAATTAACCTACCAACCTGTACGTCTTTGGAGTGTGGGAGGAAACCAGAGGTCCCGGAGGAAACCCACGCAGGTCACGGGGAGAACGTGCAAACTCCATACAGACAGCGCCCATAGTCAGGATTGAACCCGGGTCTTCGGCACTCTAAGGCACACAACTCTACCGCTGTGCCACCATGCTGCCCGTTTAAGAAACATTCGGACAGGTACATAGATAGGACAGGTTTAGAGGGATATAGGCCAAACACAGGCAAGTGGGACTGGTGTAGACGGGGCATGGCCAGTATGGGCAAGTTGGGCCGAAGGGCCTGTTTCCTCGCTGTATGCCTCTAGTCGTTCTTATTGTCATTCTTACAGCACCATTACAGGAAGGATGTGGAGGCTTTGGAAAGAGTGCAGGTTTACCAGAATGCCGCATGGTTTAGAGCAGGGGTGTCAAACTCATTTTAACGTGTTTTAGGACACAGGCAAAATGCAACTTCATGCGCGTTGGATCGCGCAGCGAACGCAGTCCACTCCGGTACCCTGGACAGCTGCAACCTGCTCTGGCATTGGGAAAATCCTCCCGCAGGCCGGATCCGACCCCTTCATGGGCCGCACCCGCCCCGTGGACCGCGAGTTTGACACCCCTGGTTTAGAGGGAATTAACTATAAGGAGATGTTCCACAAACTGTGGAGTCTTTTCTCTGGAATGTCAGAGGTTGAAGGGAGACCTGATAGAAGTATATTAAATAATGAGATAGAGTAGACAGTCAGAACCTTTTTTTCCAAGTGTGGAAATCTCAAAGACTAGAGAGCATAGTTTTAACACGAGAAGGACAAAGTTTAAAGGCGATGTGTGAGGCGATTTTTTTCATAGAGAACGTTTTATGTCCCTGGAACTCAGCATGGTGACTGGGGCATTTAAGAGGCTTTTAGATAGGCACATGGATATGCAGGGTATGGAGGGATATGGTTCACATGCAGGCAGAGGACATTAGTTTAACTTGGCATCATGTTTGGCATGGACATTGTGGGCCAAAGGGTCTATTCTTGCACAGAACTATTCTGTTCTCTACATTCCAATCTACCTCAAAGTGGCCATTGCGCTTTTTCTGTCTGCACTTTCTCTGTAGCTGCAACTCTATTTTTTTTTCACTGTTTATTTTTCTCTTTTGCATTACCTGATGTACTCATGCCCATCTTGTCCATGCCAAACGTTATGCCAAGTTAAACTAAACTTCCCTGGAATTTAGACGGATGAGAGGGGATCTTATAGAAACATGTGCATTTCTTAAGGGATTAGACAGGCTAGATGCAGGAAAAATGTTCCCGATGTTGTGGAAGTCCGGAACCAGGGGTCACAGTTTAAGAATAAGGGGGAGGCCATTTAGGACTGAGATGAGGAAAAACATTTTCACCCAGATGGTGTGAATATGTGGAATTCTCTGCCACAGAAGGCAGTGGAGGCCAATTCACTGGATGTTTTCAAGAGAGAGTTAGATATATCTCTTAGGGCTAATGGAATAAAGGGATACGGGGAGAAAGCAGGAACTGGGTACTGATTCTGGATGATCAGTCATGATGATCTTGAATGGAGGTGCTGGCTCGAAGGGCCGAATGGCCTGCTCCCACACCTACTTTCTATGTTTCTATATGACCCATATTCTCTATTCCTTGCATAACCATCTGCCTGGTTTGTCACAATAACAAGCAAAACACCGTTTTTCACCATATCTTGGAGGGTTATAGTGTCACACAGCAAGGAAACAGGCCCTACAGCCTGACCTTTCCATGCCAAACAAGTTGCCCCATCTACACTAGTCCCACCAGCCCGCATTTGGCCCATATATCCCTCCAAACCTTGTCCTTTCCCTGAACCTGTGCAAATGTATTTTAAATATAGTCATACCACCTGCCTCAACTACCTCCTCTGGCAGCTCGTTCCCTACACCCAACACCCTCTGTGTGAAAAAGTTGCCCCTCAGGTTCCTATTAAATCCTTCTCTTCTCACCGTAAAACTATATTCTCTGGTTCTTGATCCCCCTACTCTGGGTAAAAGACAGTGTATTTACTCTATCTATTCCCCTCATGATCTTATACGCCTCTGCAAGATCACCTCTCATCCTCCTGCGCTCATTAGGAATAGAGTCCTAACTTGTCCAACCTCTCCCTACAGCTCAGGGCCTCAAGTCCTGGCAACATCTTAGTAAATCTCTGCAGTCTTTCCAGCTTCGTGACATCCTTCCTGTCCCTGGGCGATCTAAAACTTAGCACAATATTCCAAATGCGGCCTTAACAATGTCCTGTACAACTGTCTGAAGAAGGGTCTCAACTCGAAACGTCGCCCATTCCTTCTCCCCAGAGATGCTGCCTCTCCCGCTGAGTTACTTCAGCATTTTGTGGCTACCCTCGATTTAAACCAGCATCTGCAGTTCTTTCTTACACATAACATCCCAACTTCTCTTCTCAAAGCCCTGATTGATGAAGGCCAAAGCACCAAACACATGCCTTCTGGACTATCTCATCCACCTGTGACAACACTGTCGATGAACCATGCAGTGCACTCCTAGATCCTCTGCCCTACATCGCTCACCAGGGTCCTGCATTCACTGTGAATGCCCTGCCCAGATTTGGCTTCCCGAAATGCAACACATCACACTTATTAAAAAAGAACTGCAGATGCTGGAAAAATCAAAGGTAGACAAAAATGCTGGAGAAACTCAGCAGGTGAGGCAGCATCTATGGAGAGAAGGAATAGGCAACGTTTCGGGTCGAGACCCTTCTTCAGACAGATGTCGGGGGGGGGGGGGGAAGAGGGTCTGGAAAAAGAAAGGAAGAGGCGGATACAGTAGGCTTGTGGGAGAGCTGGGAAGGAGAAGAGGGAGGGGAAGGAGGGAGAAAGCAAGGACTATTTGAAATAAGTGCACCTGAAACTATCTGCATGGTGAGATGACAACTTGAATTGGTAGTAAGGAAAGCAAATGCAATGCCAGCATTTATTCTGAGGGGACTCGGATATAAAACCAGGGATATAATTCTGAAAGCCCTGTCCCACGGTACGAGCTCTCCCGAGTTTAAAAAAACATCAAACTCATGGTAACCACGGAGAATGAACGTAGCGGGTACGTCGGAGCTCGGGGACGTCTCTTAGCGGCTTGTAACACTAACAACAGGTATTCGGGAAGACTCGCTAATGGCAAGTAAGCACGGGAAGACTCGTGAAGATTTTTCAACATGTTGAAAAATGTCGATGAGAGCCCAGAGTACTGATGAGTGGCCATTACCGTAAATCTCCGAGTTCGAATCAGGGCAAACTCGGGAGAACTCTTGGAATGAACTCGTACCATGGGACAGGGCTTTGAGGCTTGGTCAGGCACTGGTCAGACCGTATTTGGAGTATTGTGAGCAATTCTGGGCACCATATCTGTGGAGGGATGTGCTGGGGTTGGAGAGGGTCCAGAGGAGGGTTTACGATAATGATTCCAGGAATGATTGCATTAACATACGACGAGAGTTTGACGGCACTTGGCCTGCATTCTCAAGAGTTTAGAAGAATGAGGGGGGGATCTCATTGAAACTTATCGAATGGTGAAAGGCCTGGATAGAGTGGATGTGGAGAGGATGTTTGCACGAGATGCAGAAT
Organism: Raja brachyura; assembly: GCA_963514005.1. The sequence continues at coordinate 7,289,068 of OY740787.1, read as the reverse complement.
CTAGGATTAGAGGCCATAGCCTTAGAATTAAAGGATGTTCCTTTAGGATCAGGAGAAATGTATTTAGTCAGAGGGTGGTGAATCTGTGGAATTCTTTGCCACAGAAGGCTGTGGAGGCCAAGTCAGTGGATATTTCTAAGGCAGAGATAGATAGATTCTTAATTAGTACGGGTGTCAGGGGTTTACGGGGAGAATGGGGTTAGGAGGGAGAGATAAATCAACCATGATTGAATGGCGGAGAAGACATGATGGGCCGAATGGCCTAATTCTGCTCATAGAACTTTACCTGAGAGGGTGCCATGGTGGTCGGAAAGCCATCTTGACCTTGGAGCGAGATGCTAATATTTGTATCGGCCAGGTTTAGGAACTGAACGTAACTTTCTTTAACACGGGGTTCCGGCACCAGAGTGCTCTGGGAAACACAAAGACATCAACATATTTAATGTGTAGGAAGGAACTGCAGATGAAATGTGAAAGAAGGAACAGCAGATGCTGTTTTAAACCAAAGATAGACACAAAAGAGTTAAAATGGAAGGTAGTCACCCCTAGCCTTTCATGCCACACGTTGAGGGAGAGGTGTGGGGAGCGGAGGGGAGGGAGTGCGGAATTCGAACCTACCTGCACCTGGAGCTCCACAACGGCCGCGGCTATAAACGCCATGGAAGCCAGCAGCATGCCGACCGTCATTCTTCTGAGAGGCCTGGGGAACGGTGAGAGAGAGAGAGAGAGAGAGAGAGAGAAAGAGCGAGAGCAGGAAATTATCAACCATTTCACCAGGCCTTCAATAGGGGAAGAAAGTTAAAGCACGATCACGGGGGATTAGACAGACACAAAGTGCTGACTCAGCGCGTCAGGCAGCATCTCTGGAGAACATGCACAGGTGACCTTTCGGGTCGGGACCCTTCTTCAGACTGATTTCAGTGGGAGGATGGTGGGGGGTGGGGTTAAGAAATTGGAAGCACGATTGAAAACTCGGGTCCGGCAACAGATGACCTCAGGCAACAAGGATCCCCGCTCGGCCCATTGTCGGCTGGAGACGTTGTGATATTTCCAAGGGCACAGGTAGATAGATTCTTGATCAGTACAGGTGTCTGCAGTCACGGGGAGAAGGCAGGAGAATGGGGTTAGGAGGGAGAGATAAATCAGCCATGATTGAATGGCGGAGAAGACATGAAGGGCCGAATGGCCTAATTCTTGTGTACATGATCCCAAGAGGGAAACATCGCTGAGGCTAGGAGCATATCACTGGCATAGAGAGTGGGGTGTATGGGGAACATATGAGTTACAGTCATAGAGTTATACAGCACTGTAACAGGCCATGGAGGGACAAAGGTTTACTGCCATAGATTCATACAAGCCTAGTGCGACCTTGAGTCATTGAGGTATACAGCAGTGTAACAAGCCCTAGAGAGACATAGAACACATTCATAGTTATACAGCACTGTTGCAGTCCCTGGAGGAACATGGAGTCTTTTGTTTAGTTTCGTTTTAGAGATACAGCGTGGAAACGGGCCCTTCGGCCCACGCCGACCAGCGATCCCCGCACATTAACACTATCCTCTACCCACTAGGGACAATTTTTACATTTGCCAAGCCAATCAACCTACACACCTGTACGTCTTTGGAGCGTGAGAGAAAACCGAAGATCTCAGAGAAAATCCCCACGCAGGTCACGGGGAGAACGTACAAACTCCGCACAGACAGCACCCGTAGTCGGGATCGAACCCGGGTCTCCGGCGCTGCATTCGCTGTAAGGCAGCAACTCTACCGCTGCGCCACCGTGACTGCCCATGGTTACTGCCACAGATTTATACAAGCCCTCGAGGGACAGAGTCATAGAGTTATCGAGCACTGTGTTAGTTCATAAGTGAGAGGAGCAGAATTAATTCATAAGTGAGAGGAACCCGTCAATTCTACTCCTCCATTCGATCATGGCTGATCTATCTTTCCCTCTCAGCCCCATTCTCCTGCCTCCTCCCCGTAACCCTTGACAATCTAGAACCTGTCAATCGAGAGTTTAGGAGTTGGAAACGCAAGAAATGGCCAAAGATGGAATCTTCAGGAAAACACACAAAGCGATTGATGAAGTCAGTGGGTCAGGCAACACCTGTGGAGGGAATGGACAGAGAATATTTTGGGCTAAGATCCTTCTAACCTGATGCCTCAACTGTACCCACCTGGACTCCTACCCGATTCTCTCCCCCCCCTCCCCCCCCCCCCAACAAATATATTCATCCCGTTATCTTCACAATCAACAACTCTCTTCAATCCTGTCTCATGCCTTTTGCTCTTATCTCTGGCCTTTCTTCCAACCATCTGCCTCTCAAACACCCCCCTCATTTGTGATGACCTAGTACCTGCCACGCTTTGTCCTGCTTCTCCGCTTTCTTCACCCCCTTACAAACAACCTGAAGAAGGGTCCCAACACGGTACATCACCTATTCATGTTCTCCAGAGGCTGCCTGACCCGCAGAGTTACTCTAACACTTTGTGTCCTTTGTGGGTTCATGGACCTTTCTGATCAACCTCAGTTGGACGTCTTTCTCCATCAACTTCCACCCATGCAAGCTAACACAACATTGCCCTTCTTTTGGGCTGCTTACAACCCAGCGGTATGAGTATTGATTTCTCGAACTTCAGGTAACCCGTGCATCCCCTCTCCTCCCATCCCTCCCCCACCCAAGTAGCTGTCATAGCTTCAAAGTTGTCTTGTTGAGTCTCATTGTCTGCAACTCGTTTTCACCTAGCCCACGGCTAACAATGGCCCGTTTCCTTTAATGGCTCGTTGCGATTTTGCATATCTTTCATTCGTTTGGGGCGAATGGATGGGTGATGTTTCGGGTCGCGGCTCTTCTTCAGTCTGAAGAAGGGTCTCGACCCGAAACGTCACCCATTCCTTCTCTCCAGAGATGCTGCCTGTCCCGCAGAGTGTCTATCTTTGACTTAAACCAACGTCTGTAGGTCCTTCTTTACTGCTTCCCGCGTTTAACAGCCAGATGTTGTTAAGGTGAAAGCACGGAAATGGCTCTTGAAGGTGCAAATACTTACGTCAACTTAATTTTACATTTCGCAAAGAGTGGATAAATGCCCATGTCAAAGATTGGAACAAAAGCGAGAATCAAAATGGCGTTAATTGTCTGTGCAAAACAAAAAGACACAAAGCAATAATAATAATTAGTGGGATTTAGGAACATTGTCTTGCATTCGTAGTCAACCTAAAGGGCCTGTCCCACTTGCCGATTTTTTCGGCGACTGCCAGCATAGTTGAAACATAGAAAATAGGTGCAGGAGGAGGCCATTCGGCCCTTCAAACCAGCACTGCTATTCATTGTGATCATGGCTGATCGTCCCCAATCAATAACCCGTCCCTGCCATCTCCCCATATCCCTTGATTCCACTAGCCCTTAGAGCTCTATCCAACTCTCTCTTAAATCCATCCAGTGACTTGGCCTCCACTGCCCTCTGTGGCAGGGAATTTCACAAATTCACAACTCTCTGGGTGAAAACCTTTTTTTCTCACAGTCTTAAATGGCTTCCCCTTTATACTAAGACTCTGGCCCCTGGTTCTGGACTCGCCCAACATTGGGAACATTTTTCCGGCATCTAGCTTGTCCAGTCCTTTTATAATTTTATATGTTTCTATAAAATATTCCCTTCATCCTTCTAAACTCCAGTGAATACAAGCCTAGTCTTTTCAATCTTTCCTCATATGACAGTTCCGCCATCCCAGGGATCAATCTTGTGAACCTACGCTGCACTGCCTCAATCACAAGGATGTCCTTCCTCAAATTAGGAGACAAAAACTGTACGCAATACTCCAGATGTGGTCTCACCAGAGCCGTATACAACTGCAGAAGAACCTCTTTACTCCTGTACTGAAATTCTCTTGTTATGATGTATCAGCTCACAAGATTCGCGCGGTGATGCGGCGTATTGACCCGTGGTGTCTCCTCAAGTGTCACAACATTTTTTTGTCGCCGCTGGATTTTGAAATGTTCAAAATCTTTTGGCGACACTGATATGACACCAGCAGTCGCCGAAAAAAATTGCCAAGTGGGACAGGCCCTAATGCTATTAGACACAGCACGACAACACTTGAGTGTGAATGGTTAACGTTTAACATTTAGCTTATATCGTCAATTGATCAAGATAGACACAAGAAGGTGTGCATTCACCCTATCTACGCCCCCTCGTGATTTTATGTACATCAATAAGATCAACTCGTAATTTCTAATTCTCCAAGGAATAAAATCCTAGCCTGGCTAACCTCTCCCTATAACTCAGTCCCTCAACTCCTGGCAACTTGTTTTCAATAGCAGGATGATCAAAGCTGTTATCACGCTTTCTGTCTAAAGTCGAAAGAAACTGTAGAGAAAACGGTGGCGCAGCGGTAGAGCTACTGCCTTACCGGGCCAGAGACCCGGACTCCATCCTGACTACGGGCTCCGTCTGTACATTCTCCTCATGACCCGCGTGGGTTTTCTCTGAGGTCTCCGGTTTCCTTCCACACTCCAAAGATGTACAGGTTTGCAGGCTAACTGGCTTGGTGTACATGTAAATTGTCCCTAGTGCGTGTAGGGTAGTGTTAGTGTGCGGGGATCGCTGGTCGGTACGGACTCGGTGGGCGGAAGGGCCCGTTTACGCGCTGTATCTCTAAACTAAAACAAAGCTGGCAGAATCTTAGTCCTTATCGCATATTTACGGCATAACAAACGTCATAAATCTCACTGACTATCAAAAAGGTTTGAAATGCATTCACGTTACCTGCATCTGATCAGGTTGTATGATAAATCCGCCCTGAAATAAGAGTTCACAGCTTGTTAGATCCACATAGTGATAATGTATGAGTGAGACATCTTCTGTTTACTGCAACAGGACTGGGTGCTCTATCAGAAGGTGCTTACTTACAAAGTTGGCATTCATTGCAGTGGCTTGTAGAGTCCATCGGGATCCCTGGGAACAACAAGTACATACATTCATGTCATTGTAGGAGAAGTAGGCCATTCGGCCCATCAAGTCTACTCTGCCATTTAATCATGGCTGACCTATCTTTCTCTCTCAACCCCATTCTACGGACTTCTCTCCCCACACCCGTACTGATGAAGAATCTGTCAATCTGCGCCTTCAAAATATCCAATGATTTGGCCTCCACAGCTGTCTGTGGCAATGAATTCCACAGATTCGCCACCTTCTTGTTGAAGAAATTCCTCCTTATCTCCTTTCTAACAATGTGAGATGTTGGTTGATTGAAAGATACAGCATGGAAACGGGCCCTTCAGCCCATCGAGTCCACGCCGACCATCGATCACATGAGTACAAAGTCATCCCAGTTTCCCATCCACCCCCTACACACGAGGGATAATTTACTGAGGCCAATTAACGTACAAAGCCGAATTTGGGAAGTGGGATGTTTTGAGGGAGCATGCAAACTCCACACAGACAGCAACTGAGCAGAGGAGAGAGGATCGCCCGCTGGGGTCCCAACATGGGGGGTCCGCCTGGTAAACCCGGCTTTCACACCGCAGACTCCAAACCTCTCTCTTTCTCCTCTTCTCTCTCCCTTTCTCTCTCCATCCCTCTCTCGCTCCCATTCTCCCTCTCTCTCTCTCCCTCCCTCTCTCTCTCTCTCCCTCTCTCCCTCACCTTCCCTCCCTCTCCCACCCCTCACTCTCTCCCTCCCTCTCCCTCCCCGATCCTCTCGCCCACCTTCTCCCTCTCTCTACTTCTCTTTCTCCCCCTCTATCTCTCATTCCCCCCCCTCTCTCTCTCTCTCTCCCCCTCTTTCATTCATCTTCATTTAACTCTTTCTAAAGTTACCAAGCAACCTTTAGTTTTGATGACTTGACTTCCTGTACATGTTTCTCACCATCTGGTCAAAAAGTGCCCAATACATTGGAAGAGGGAGATAGAGAAACAGGACTCGTGTAACCATCTTAATTTCCTTGATAACATGTTCCTGTGAGACAAAGAATTCTATCAAAAAATATTTTGTTTTAGAAATGAAAAATAACATATCTTATGATTTAACAAAAGATTCAATTAAATTACTCAATAAAATTCAATGGAAGAGTATTACGTAACTGGATATTTCTCCGTTGCCCAGTCAAGCCAATGTTCCCTTTTCGCATAGGCACTCGAACGATGTTTCCAACGATTTCCGATTGCAAACTACAAGAAAGGACATTGCTTTTAACCAATTTCACTGGTTTGAAATTGATCCTGCATTTCAAGACTTGAAATGAACCTGCACTTCAGACTGATTAGAAAGGTCCCGACCCAAAACGTTGCCTGTCCATGTTCTCCAAACCTCGTTGAGCTTACTTCAGTTTTATTTTTTGTAGTTTTAGAGGTAAAGAGCGGAAACAGCCCCTCTTGCCCATTTAGTCCGCGCCGACTAGTGATCCCTGCAGAGAAACACTATCCTACACCAGGGAACATTTTTACAATTACACCAAGCCAATTAATCCACAAACCTGTATGACTTTGGACTGTGGGAGGAAACCGAAGTTCTTGGAGAAAACCCACGCAGGTCATGGGGAGAACCTACAAGCTCTTAAAGATGGCGGAGTCTGGGAATTTGGTGAGAAGGCAGGAATGGGGTACTGATTGGGGATGATCAGCCATGATCACAGTGAATGGCGGTGCTGGCTCGAAGGGCTGAATGGCCTACACCTGCACCTATTGTCTAAACTCCGTACAGACAGCACCTGTAGTCGGGTATGAACCTGGGTCCCTGGCGCTGGAATGCAGCAACTCTACGCCACTGTGCTGCCCGATTAGAATTTGATCCTGCATTTCAAGACTTGAAATTAACCTACATTTCAGCCTGATTAGAAGGGTCCCGACCCGAAACGTTGCCTGTCCATGTTCTCCAGATGCTGCTGAACCTGTTGAGTTACTCCAACGCTTTGTGTCCTTTCTTGTAAACCAGCATCTGTTGTTCCTTGTTTCTATATTAAATCCATGGTTACCCACTGATCTACCAATCTCCAAATTCACAACTCCTCCTAATGTTCAATACCTTTCTTTAAACGTCCCTTCCATTGACTCCATTTACACCTCACGCTGACTCGGCAAGACCAGCAGCTTAATCAAGGACGAGTCGCAACCCTGGCCTCTCCATCTTCTCCCCTCTACCATGAAGCAAAAATGTATAAAAGTGTGAAAACGCACAGCTCCAGATTCAGGGACATGTGTCATTTACACACCTTCCCTTCCATATCTCTGTATCTCCCTCTCCCCTGACTCTCAGTCTGAAGAAAGGTCTCAACCCGAAACATCACCCATTCCTTCTCTCCGGAGATGCTGCCTGTCCTGCTGAGTTACTCCAGCAATTTGTGTCTATCTCCAGTGTAAACCAGCATCTGCAGTTCCTTCCTACACAGGTTCTTCCCAGCTGTTATCAGGCAACTGAACCATCCTACCAACAGCTGGAGAGCAGTCCTGAGCCACTATCTACCTCATTGGTGACCCTCGGACTATCTTTGATCAGACTTTGCTGGCTTTGCCTTGCACTAAACGTTATTCCCTTGTCATGTACCTGGACACTGTAAATGGCTCGATTGTAATCATGTATTGTCTTTCCACTGACTGGCTAGCACGCAAGATCATCTTTTCACTGTACCCCGGTACATGTGACCATAAACTAAACTCAACTCAACTTCCAGCCTCAAGAAGACAATTATGAGACAGCAACTGAGGAAGTATCCAGAGTCCTGGATAACGGATCTGAAAACATGATTTTGAAGCTGGCTAAGACATTTACTTCTTGTATTAACTAAAATCAAGGTAGAATCCTGACCTCAGGTTCTGTCTGTGTGGAGTTTGCACATTCTCCCTGTGACCGTGTGGGTTTCCTCGGGGTGCCCACATAGAGTCATAGAGTGCTACAGCGTGGAAATGGGCCCTTCAGCCCAACCTGCCCACATCGGCCAACAATGTCCCAACTAAAACTAGTCCCACCTGCCTGCGCTTGGTCCATATCCCTTCAAACCTGTCCTATCCATGTACTGTCTAACTGTTTCTTAAATGTTGGGATAGTCCCAGACTCAACAACCTCGTATGGCAGATTGTTCCATACACCCACCACCTTTTGTGTGAAAAAGCTACCCTTCAGATTCCTATTAAATCTTTTCCCCTTCACCTTGAACCTATGTCCTGTGGTCCTCAATTCCCCGACTCTGGGCAAGAGATTCTGCTCGATGCATCTACGCGACCTATTCCTCACATGATTTTGTACACCTCTATAAGATCACGCCTCATCCTCCTGCGCTCCAAGGAATAGAGATCCAGCCTACTTGACCTCTCCCTATAGCTCACACCATCTAGTCCTGGCAACATCCTTGTAAATCTTCTCTGAACCCTTTCAAGCTTGACAACATCTTTCCTATAACATTATGCCTAGAACTGAACATATATTCTAAATGCAGTCTCACCAACGTCTTGTACATGACCTCCCAACTTCTACACTCTATACTATGACTGATGAAGGCCAATGTGCCAAAAGCCTTTTTGTCCACCTTATCGACCTGCGACTCGACCTTCAAGGAACCATGCACCTGTACTCCTAGATCCCTCTGCTCTACAACACTCCCCAGAGGCCTACCATTCACTGTGTAAGTCCTGCCCTTGTTAGACGTCCCAAAATTGTGATTGTGATTGGCCTCATCAGCAACAACGATGAGTCGGCCTACAGGGAGGAGGTCCAGCACTTAGCAGCATGGTGCGCTGACAACAACCTGGCCCTTAACTCCAAGAAGACCAAGGAGCTCATTGTAGACTTCAGGAAGTCCAGGGGCGGCACGCACACCCCCATCCACATTAACGGTACGGAGGTGGAACGTGTTTCTAGCTTCAGGTTCTTGGGAGTCAACCTCTCCGACGACCTCTCTTGGACCCACAATACCTCAACTCTGATCAAGAAGGCTCACCAGCGTCTCTTCTTCCTGAGGAGACTGAAGAAGGTCCATCTGTCTCCTCAGATCCTGGTGAACTTCTACCGCTGCACCATCAAGAGCATCCTTACCAACTGCATCACAGTTTGGTATGGCAACTGCTCTGTCTCCGACCGGAAGGCATTGCAGAGGGTGGTGAAAATTGCCCAACGCATCACCGGTTCATCGCTCCCCTCCATTGAGTCTGTCCAAAGCAAGCGTTGTCTGCGGAGGGCGCTCAGCATCGCCAAGGACCTCTCTCACCCCAACCATGGACTGTTTACCCTCCTACCATCCGGGAGGCGCTACAGGTCTCTCCGTTGCCGAACCAGCAGGTCCAGGAACAGCTTCTTTCCGGCGGCTGTCACGCTACTCAACAACGTACCTCGGTGACTGCCAATCACCCCCCCCCCGGACACTTATTGTTATTTATTCAAATAATTTGCTGTGTCGCTCTTCCAGGGAGATGCTAAATGCATTTTGTTGTCTCTGTACTGTACACTGACAATGACAATTAAAATTGATTCTGAATCTGAATCTGAATCTGAAAATGCAACAACTCACACTTCTCTGTATTAAACTCCATCAACCATTCTTCCGCCTACCTGGCCAATCGATCTAGATCCTGCTGCAATCTGTCACAACTCTCTTCACTATTTGCCAAACCACTCACTTTTGTATCATCAGCAAACTTGCTAATCTTGCCCTGTGTGATCTCATCCAAATCATTGATGTAGTTGACAAACAGTAATGGGCTGGCAGCGAACCCCGAGGCACACCACTAGTCACAGGCCTCCAGTCCGAGAAGCAACCTTCCACCATCACCCTACATGGAGCCAATTTGCTATCCATTGAGCTGTCTCTCCTTGAACCCCATGCGATTTAACCTTCCAGAGCAGCCTACCATGCGGAACTTTGTCAAAGACATGTGCACTTGTCAGCTAATTGTGCTCTGTAAATTGTTCCTAGTGCATTGGGAGTGGTTGAGAAAGTGGGATAGAACCGAACTAGTGTCAGGTTCATAAGTTGTGGGGGCAGATTTAGGCCATTCGGCCCATCAAGTCTACTCTGCAGTTCAATCATCCCTGATCTATCTCTCCCTCTCAACCCCATTCTAGGTCAGCACGGACTTGGTGGATTTTCCAGGAAACAGGTTCTTCGGTGTCCAATCTTGCGCCGACCATTGATCACCACGTACTCTAACACTACCCTATGCACCAGTGACAATTTACAATCTTACCAAAGCCAAAAAACCTACAAACCTGCACTGTATCTCTAAGGTCTAAAGTAAAGTCAAGAGAAAATAACAAATATGTTGTTGAAAGAGTTAGCACTGACTTAACTGGTCACTGCCTTCCTCTGATGCTGAAGTGATCGACTACTCCCTGACATCATGGCAGCATCTCAGCAATGAACAATTAAGGTGAAGAGCGGCTCCTAGATAGTGGATGTGGAGAGGAAGTTTCCACCAGTCTAGGACCAGAGGCCACAGCCTTAGAATGAAATGACACTCCTTTAGGAAGGAGATGAGGAAGAATCTATTTAGTCAGAGGGTGGTGAATCTGTGGAATTCATTGCCACAGAAGGCTGTGAAGGCCAAGTCAATGGATATTTTTAAGGCATATATATATATAGATTCTTGATTAGTACGGGTGTCAGGGGTTATGGGGAGAAGGCAGGAGAATTAGGTGCGATCATGGTGGCGCAGCGGTAGAGTTGCTGCCTTACAGCGAATGCAGCGCCAGAGACCCGGGTTCTATCCCAACCATGGGTACGGTCTATACGGAGTTTGCATGTTCTTCCTGTGTAGAATAGGTAGTTACACAACTTCAATCTGGAGCAAGAGAACGAGGGTGACACAGTGGCGCAGTGGTAGAGCTACTGCCTTACATTGCCAGAGACCTGGGTTCGATCCCGTCTACAGGTGCCGTCTGTACGGAGTTTGTACGTTCTCCCCATGGCCTGCATGGGTTTTCTCCCAGATCTTCGGTTTCGTCCCACACTCCAAAGACGTACAGGTATGTGGGTTAATTGGCTTGGTAAATGTAAGAAATGTCCCTAGTGGGTGTAGGATAGTGTTAATGTGCGGGGATCGCTGGTCAGTGCGGACCTGGTGGGCCGAAAGGGCCTGTTTCCGCACTGTATCTGTAAACTAAACTAATGTGGTGAGGAGGGAGAGACAGATCAGCCATGATTGAATGGCGGAGTAGACTTGATGGACCGAATGGCCTAATTCTGCTCTTATCACTTTCGATCATGAACACCATACAGAAGAATTAACTAAGGAAGCTTGATCAGTGGGTCAGTTTCTATACACTTACCCCAATACACCTGGAGACACCGACCAATATGTTCCCTTGCGGTGGAAGGTTTTTGTACAAACCACTCCCAGATAGGAAGACGGCTAAAGAAAAGGGCAAAATAATACAATCAAGGCTCACATTTTCATGGCAATGTTTTGCCTGTTCCTTGTCTCCCTTATGAGACTCATCTTTCTTCTGCTTCCACATGGAAATGTGGAGCATCAGGAATGTTTGTTCTACGCGGTGTCAATCCTCCCCAAACCCGAAGATCGCAGCTGCCAAGATTGTGCGGCACGGTGGCGCAGCGGTAGAGTTGCTGCGAATGAAGCGCCAGAGACCCGGGTTCAATCCTGACCACGGGTGCTGCCTATGCGGAGTTTGTTCGTTCTCCCCATCACCTGCGTGGGTTTTCTCCGGGATCTCCGGTTTCCTCCCACATTTCAAAAACGTGCAGGCTTGTTGGCTGATTGGCTTTGGGAAAATAGTAAATTGTGTGTGCAGGATAGTGTTATTGTGCAGGGATCGCCAGGCCCTCTCATAGATGAACTGAGGCCCAAGCCAATTTCAATTTTAGAGGCCCCCAAGGTCCTACATGGTACATTAATCTGCAAGGCAAGATCCAGGGTGAGCTAGATGATTGGTTTAGTAAAATTGGTTTAGTGATAAGAGTCAGATGGTGGCAGAAGAGGATTCAAGGAATCGCAAATGTTGATTTACAAAATAAAGACACATAGTTTTCACTGGAGTTTAGAAGGATGAGGGGGGATCTTATAGAAACATATAAAATTATAAAAGGACTGGACAAGCTAGATGCAGGAAAAATGTTCCCGATGTTGGATGAGTCCAGAACCAGGGGCCACAGTCTTAGAATAAATGGGAGGTCATTTAAGACTGAGCTGAGAAAAACTTTTTTACCCAGAGTTGTGAATTTATGGAATTCCCTGCCACAGAGGGCAGTGGAGCCCAAATCACTGGATGGATTTAAGAGAGAGTTGGATAGAGCTCTTGGGGCTAGTGGAGTCAAGGGATATGGGGAGAAGGCAGGCACGGGTTATTGATAGTGGATGATCAGCCATGATCATATTGAATGGCGGTGCTGGCTCGAAGGGCCGAATGGCATCCTCCTGCACCTATTGTCTATGTTTCTATGTAAGTGTTTGGGTAGCTGACAACCCAATGGTATGAACATTGAATAAAATCATAGAATCTTACAGCATGGAAACAGGACCCTTCAGCCCTCCAGTTTTATGTAATTACTAGACTAAGTGGGACCCATTGGGTTCCATGTTCACATGGGAGGACTGGTCCCCCGACACAATATTCCATCTCTCTACCAATTCCAATATTGGTGGCCAGTGGGGGGGGGGGGGGGGGGGGGGGCATTTCTCGAGCGCTGGTATGGGTGTTGTTGGCTGCAGGGACTACTGGTCTCCAGAGGGCTAGTATGGACATTGTGGGCCAAATGGATTATTGGGGTGGCAGCTCAGTCTATCAAGCATGATGTGCTGGCAGCTCACTCATGGCTGGTGGGTTGGTAGTTGACTCACGGCTATCCTTTGAAATTCCATTTCAAGCAGAGTGCAAGGCCAACAAATTCAAATCCATTTTCCTACAAGGCAACCAAATTCAAATGCAGTTTCCTACCACTTCAAGCAGGATGCAAGGCCACCAAATTTGTGCAGTTTCCTACCACTTCAAGCAGGGTGCAAGGCCACCAAATTCGTGCTGTTTCCTACCACTTCAAGCAGGGTGCAAGGCCACTGAATTCAAGTGCAGCTTCATGTCACTACAAGCAGGGTGCAATACCGCCAAATGATGGTGCTGTTTCATGCCATTTCAAGCAGGGTGCAAGGCCACCTAATTCAAGTCCAGTTTCATGTCTCTTCCAGTAGAGTGCAAGACCACCAAATGCTAGTGCTGTTTCACACCATTTCAAGCAGGGTGCAAGGCCACCAAATTCAACTGCAGTTTCATACCATTTCATGCAGGGTGCAAGGCCACCAAATTCAAATGCAGTTTATACCATTTCAAGCAGGGTGAAACCACCATAAAACCACTATATAAGAACACAAAACACCACATAAACACCACACTCACAGTTCAGTAGACATTCAGTGTAAGTAAGTTTATTGGCCAAGTATTCACATACAAGGAATTTGCCTCGGTGCTCCTCCCACAAGTAACAACATGGCATACAGTGACAGTTATGAATGACTCAGAAAACACTGAACATTAACAATAATAAAACATTAATGATAGAAAACCATTGATCAAGCATGTGAACCAACAAAATACCAGATCAAAGGGCGGCTACAGATTTTTGGCTGTTGAGTAGAGCAACTACTCGTGGATAAAAACTGTTTTTATGTCTGGCTGTGGAAACTTTGACAGTCCAGAGTTGCCTTCCACAGGGAAGTGATTCAAACAGTTTGTGGCCAGGGTGAGAGGGGTCAGAGATGATCTTACCCGCTTGCTTCCTCGCATGGTTCAGATGATTCACAGCTCAGACAGAGTCATGAGCTCTCCCTCCCCCATCTTGCAGAGACTGAGCCACACCAACACTTCTGGGTTATATAATCCCTCCACCCTCCAACCGGAAGGGGCGTGACCTTCATGCCGTGATTGACAGGAGAGAGATTCTCAACATTTTTTTAAACACTAATAACACTTTTATTTTCATTGATGGGAAGAATCCTCCGCACCTGATGAGCGGCGGGGGACTGAGTAAGATGGCCAAAAATTACAGCCGTAAGTGGTTGCATTTTATCTAAAATCAATATACAGTGGAAACAGGAAGTTGTCAATTTTCCACCACAACAGCCATTTTTGCAGTGCAGCCTTTCAAAGCAGTTACCACCAACAACAGCCATTTTTGCAGTGCAGCCTTTAATTTCATCAGCCTGCCACTTTTTATTCACTGCACATCTCGTATGTGTATGTGACGAATAACGTGACATGACTTGACTTTCAAAGCAGTTACCACCACCACCAACAACAACCATTTGCAGCAGTGCAGCATTTCAAAGCAACTTCATTTTCAAACCACATTACGGGCACTCACAGTTGACTAAACATGTGTTCAGTGTTATTCACAGCTCAGAGAGATGTGACCCTCTCGCTTCCTCCATCTTGCAGAGACTGAGTGAGGCACAGCACTTCCTGGTTTTATAGTCCCTCCTCCTCCCACCAGCAGGGGCAGCAGAGAGAACAGGGCTCGAAATTAGCAGTTGCCCAGGTGCCAATGACCACTCAAAGTGCCACCGGGCAACCTACACGCTGAGTCAATTTACCCGGCTTGGCACGCAAATACTGGTTTATACTGAAAGACACAAAAACTGGAGTAACTCAGCGGGTCAGGCAGCATCTATGGCGAATAGCAACGTGACATTTCGTGTCGGCGGCGGCAACAGCTGTAGTGCGAATCAAAGATACTAGGAGTGGAGTGAGGAAGGGTCGGAGCAAATGACGGGCCCCGCACAGCGGCAACAGCGGCCGCGATAGCGACTCCACCGCTCCCCCTCCCGCACCCTGCCCGGCGGAAGGGGGCCTCCCTCTCCCTCCCACCCTCCCTCCCTCTTCCTGGCCTCGGCGTGCGAGAGATGTTGTTTTGAAAGCACTGTTGGTGGATTTGCAGCAGTATCTTTTAATTTTCAGGTAGCGGCCGCGATTGCCCTGATAACGGCCGCTGCCTGCAAACCCGCTAACAGCGCTTTCAAAACAACCCCTCTCGCATGCCGAGGCCGGGAGTAGGGAGGGAGGGAGAGGGAGGTCTCCTTCCCCCACGCGGGGTGCGGGAGGAGGAGGCGGTGGAGCCGCTGTTGCCGCTGAAGCAGCTGCACCAAAGATCCTATAGCTATAGGATCGTTGAGCTGCACCGTGGCGAGGAGATCACAACCACCTCCCCCTTTGGCGGCGGCACTTTGGCGTTGGACAGGGATCGCCCCCATTCATCCTGTGCTGATCCACCCCCCTATCCATCCTGTACTGATCCCCCCCATTCAAGAAGAATGGGGGGAACAGTCTGAAGAAGGGACTCAACCCGAAACGTTGCCTATTTCCTTAGCTCCATAGATACTCCCTCACCTGCTGAATTTCTCCAGCATTTTTGTCTACCGCCATTCATCCTGTACTGATTCACTAATTCATCCTGTACTTGTCCCCTCCATCCATCCCGTACTGATCCCCCGTGCTCTCTTCCCACAATTTTACATACTCCAACCAACACGTACTAATTCACCTGCCTCAATCCATCCATTCCACACTGATTGCCTTCTCAAAACCTTGCCATCTATCCACCCCACATATCCTCTAGATAAGTCATTACAATGTGATTCTGAGCCCTCATTAACACCAGTGCTGGTTTCAATAATTGTGTGAGCAATTTGAGGGCATTAGGTAATTCCTTCAGCTGACCCATCCAATTAATTGAAGTACCTGAATAATAAGGCATCTTTTTTAAATCTAAAAAAATAACCACATAGCAGCCTTGTGATAACAACTTCATTATAATGCTGAAGTGTACTTTTTTAAATATTCATACTGAACTATAAATTTAAGTTTGTGAGTCCTCGAATGACTCTGCTACCCCCATACTTGTGTTTGGGATATATTATCTCTACCTGACGAGTTTCTGGTACATTCAAACACCAAGCCGATCAGATTAATGCAGAATTACAAAACAATGGTAATCTTAACCAACCAGAGGTTGTTACCCCAGAAATTCCATGTGTAATGGAATGATGTTTCTGTACTTCCGTAAATGAACCAGAAGGTCTCCTTTTTCTTTTCAATATAGGGGTTCATTTTCATCAATCATAAATCTGGTTATAGCTTGCCCATATAATCCTGCATTTTTTGGGGATAATGTTAGCCAAATGGCAATTTGCATCATACAATTGGGTTTGAATATGCATTGCAGAGTAACGCAAGCATGTCTTAAAAGTATTGGACATTATCGACCCATGTATGTCTTCCCCAAATACAGTGATGCCAACTGAATATCAGCTAGAGGACATACTGGAACACATTTCCTGTCCTCGCATCATTGACTCATGGGTGCCTTATTACTGAGTTACTGTTGGCATCCTGAGCAAAGCACAATAGAAGGGTGTTTTATATATTTTTATATATTATTTACTGTTTCAGTCATAACAGTATCTTGCAGTAGGTGAGAAACCAAATAATGTTGGCCGCCAGGTTCATCCATAGCCTCACCAGTCCATACCAATATAGCAAAACTTGGTGCTATAAAACACCCGGAATATTTCTATTGTGCTCTGGTGTATACACATAAGTAGGGACACCAGCTTCAGGGTCAGTTTCATCCTGCCCTGGTACTCCCGAGTCTTGCTCTAGGGAGATTTCATCCAGACCTATGCAAGGCACTGGTGAATGAGATTCTCATTCTTTATAGGCACCATACTTGGTGTATGGAAACTCCCACGGAGCCTGCCTTAGAATCTCATGGGTCTTTAAAACCCTTGACTGATTAGAATTTTGAGCATTTTATCTTGCTCTCGTGACCTCATCCAGACCTAACCAAGGTACTGGAGAATCAGAATTCCATTTTTATAGGCACCATACTCAGCGTATGGAAACTCCTTTGGAGCTTGCCTTACAGGAAGACATACATGGGTCTTAGAACCCTTGACTAAGTCAAGTGTGGAGCATTTTCTCCATTTTCAGCCTCCCCCACATTCTTGTCCTCCCTTGGAGGAGAGTTACTTTCTTTACTGTTTTGTATTTGTGCATAAATCATATACCTTTAAAATTATAATTCTGACAGGCACATTCTGCTTGCAGAATATTAGTATTAACCTCAGTATCACACAGGGTTATATACATTTCCATAAAGGAAAACTGCATCTGTTAACATATACACAGAGCAGACTTTATTTTACCATTGTGGATATTTGGAGCCGGCATTTAGCGCAGCCGTTATCTCCAAACCCGATGTAAATAGCGGTAAATAGCGGGAACCGGTTTTTAAATCAGCCTTATCTCCCGATCCGATCTAAATCGGAAACTGCGGTTTCAGCGCGTTCCATTCAATTACCGCAGTTTAAATACTTATACTCCAGCTGACTCCATATTATCAAGCCAGATTTATAGAGGTTTTTTTGGGGTTTTTTCTCCACAATACATATACACTCTAGCTGGCACTGCAGACTTACAGAGTTTAAAAAACACTTGCAAGAAGTTCAACACTGACTTACCAGCGGGTTAAACTTACCGCTGGTGGGAGCTGCGCTCTCCACCCAGTGACACATGCGTCAACGTAATGCTGAACATGCGCCTGGTGGGGCTTCTTCACATAGTCACTCACGTGACTCCGAAGTAAAATGAATGTTAGGGCTATTGAGAGTGCTGCAGAACTGAGAGACCAAGGGGTACAGGTATCTAGTTCCCTTAAAGTAGCAATTCTGGTAGACAGGGTGCGGAAGAAGGAATTTGGCATGCTTGCCATCAATAATCAGGGAACGGAGTACAGGAGATGGGACATATTGTGGCAACCGTACAAGTTGCTGGCGAAACCACACGGAGTATTATGCTTTGTTGTGGTTTTCTGGTTGCCTAACTATAGGAAGGATGTCAATCGACAATAGACAATAGGTGCAGGAGTATGCCATACGGCCCTTCAAGCCAGCACCGCCATTCAATGTGATCGTGGCTAATCATCCACAATCAGTACCCCGTTCCTGCCTTCTCCCCAAATCCCCTGACTCCGCTTTCTTTGTTTTCTTTTTTTTAGTATATTTTTATTAGAGGTAAGCAATAAATTGGCAAACACATATTATGGTAGAATTATTTTGTGTACATCAATCATACATTATTATTATTATTACCAATTGAATCATTCTGCATCTAATAGTTTTTTTTAATAGATTAAGAGTAATAATAAAAGAAAGAGAGGGAGAGAGAAAATAAAATCAAATCCAAAAAGAAATCATAAAGAATGGAATGATTTACCATTAATACATCATTGGAGATAAGATCAAGGAATATAGAATATAACTTTTCATCTGATCCAGAGTCCAAGTTTCAGTTAGGTTCCCCTGCCGAACCGATCTACCCTTTTAAGTAATCGATGAAAGAAGACCATATTCTAACCAAGAGGTCTTGTTTGTCCATTAAGGCAAACCTGATTCTTTCCAGGTGTAGGGTCTCCGACATTTCCATAATCCATATTTTAATTGTGGGGGTTATAGGGCCTTTCCAAAATTGTAATTTTAATTTCTTCCCGATTATTATACTGTAATCTAGGAAATTTCTTTGGCTTGTTGTAAGTGTTAAACTTTGTTCTGATATTCCAAGTATTATTACTTTTGAGTCCGGATCCAGTTTAGTATTAATAACTTCAGAAGTTACTCTAAAAATCTCAATCCAGAAATGTTTAATTTTTATACAATTTGCAAAGGTATGTATTAAGTTAACCTCTAGATGCTGACATTTATCGCATATTGGAAAGACATGTGGAAAGATTCTATTCAGTTTAACTTTTGAGTAATGTAATCTGTGTAATACTTTATTTGTATTAAAGCATGTCTGGCATTTAACAAGCATTGATGTATATATTGTAAACTTTTGTCCCAAATATCTGTCGTTATGGGTTGGCTTAATTCATTTTCCCATGTATGTCTATGTGATTCCGTCGATGGTACCTCGCTATCTAAAAGGATATTATAAATATAAGTTGTTAGTTTTTCTGTATTAGGATGCTTATTGAAACATTCATCCAGGATTTCTGGTTCCCTATTCCTATAATCTTGTGTATTTGATTTAATCTCTGAGTTGTAGATATCAAAAAAAAATATTTGAGTGTAATCCATAAATCTGTTGTAACTCCTGAAATAAAAGAAAAGTGCCTTTCTTATAAAGATGTTCCATCTTTTTAATTCCATAATTTTTCCATTGTGTGAAACCTTTATCCAGCATAAAGGTTTGAGTAAGGGATTGTTTACAATAGGGAGACAGAGTGGTATATTATCCAATTTTAAAGCCTTTTTTAATTGTTTCTAGATTTGTGTACCACTATGTATTATAGGGTTTTCTGTAAAGGTTCTTTGTGCAATTTTGTCGCTGCAAACATAATCGAACCGATTTCAGAAGGTAAACAGTTCTCCTTTTCCATCCATAACCAGTCAAAAATATCCAGCCAAAATATGGGCTGCCCAAAAATAAAACAGAACATTTCGTAGAGCTAAACCTTCATTAATCTTTGATTTACATAAATGTTTTTTTACTTATTCTATGATTCTTATAATCCCAGATGAAACTTGTAACAGTAGAGTCTACTTTAAAAAAAAGATTTTGGAACATATATCGGGATTGACTGAAATAAGTACTATAATTGCGGCAAAAAGTTCATTTTTATTGCATTAATTCTACCGAACATTGAAATGGAGAGTGTTTTCCAATATTGAATATTCTAGTATAGTTTATTCAGTAGAGGTGGGAAATTTGATTTAATTAAAGAAGTATACGTCTTAGTTACATAAATACCTAAATATTTCAATCTTTCCTCAATTATTTTAAAAGGTGATTGTTGTAGTGTATGTAAGTTGAGTTCCGTTATTGGCATGATTCCGCTTTTATTCCAATTAATTCTCTATCCTGAAAACTGACCAAATTGAGTTATTAGTTATAGTAAATTTGGAATACTAGTTTCTGGCTTTGTAATATATACTAATACATCATCTGCATATAAAGAGATTTTATTAATTGTATCTTTAGTATTGTACCCATGTATTTCTGGATGAACTCTGACACTTTCTGCGAATGGTTCAATTGATATAGCGAATAATAATGTTGATAGCGGGCATCCTTGTCTACAACCTCTAGAAAGATTAAATTTAGTTGATAACACTTGGTTTGTTAGCATTCTAGCTGTTGGGTTAGAATATAAAAGTTTCACCCATGTACAGTACTTCTCTCCCAATTGAAATTTTTCCATCACCGAAAATAAATATGACCATTCTACACCTTCCGGTTTCTCGGCGTCCTCATCTCCGCTGACATCTCCTGGACAGACAACATCACAGCGGTCATCAAGAAGGCTCAGCAGCGGTTGCACTTCCTGAGGGTCCTCAGAAAGCACAACCTGGTCTCCAACCTGCTGCTGACCTTCTACCGCTCGTCCATTGAGAGCCTGTTGACATACTGCATTACAGCATGGTACGGCAGCTGCACCATGGCAGACGGGGAGAGGCTTCAGAGGGTAGTTAGGGCAGCACAGAAGATCATCGGCTGCCCTCTCCCCTCTCTGATGGACATTTACACCTCCCGCTGCCTCAGCAGGGCGAAGAACATTATCAAGGACAGCTCCCATCCTGCATTTGGCCTGTTCAACCTGCTACGCTCAGGGAGGTGCTATAGGTGCATCAGCACAAGGACAAATAGACTCAAGAACAGTTTCTTTCCAAAATCCATTATCTCCCTGAACTCACACATGCACTGACTTCACAGCCTAACCCCCGGACGTTCATCTATCCACCTACTGTAATTTGTACTGTAACTGTAATTTCCAATATGTGCAATAACCCATACTGGATATAGGAATCCTATTTATCCATTCTATTTATCCATTGTCTTTTTATAGATATATATATAGCGCTGCAGAAACTGTGCACCCTCTTTTTTTGTTTTGATTTGCACTGAGTAGGAGCAGCTTTTAATCTCATTGTACATGTGTATAGTGACAATAAAAGGCATTCTGATTCTGATTCTGATACCTGATCAAAGGCTTTTTCAGCATCTTGCGAAATAATTGCTAGATCTGCATTAGCAATTCTATTTGAGTATATATTAAATAGCATTACAGCATGGTACGGCATAGATTGTAAAATGAGTGACGTTTTGGGATAAAATCCGTTTTGTGGGGGGGTATTAATTTGTTAATCACTAAGCTCAATCTATGAGATAGGATTTTAGTTAATATTTTCTGATCAGTATTTAAGAGAGCTATTGCTCTATATGAGGCCGGGTCTTCCAGATCCTTATCAGTTTTGGGTATAAGTATTATTGTAGATTCGTTTAAAGTTTCCGGGAGTTTCTGTTGAGTATAAACGTGTTTATACAATGTTTGTAAGCGTGGAGAAATCAGATCATAAAAATTTTTATAGAATTCAGAGCTTAGGCCATCAGGGCCAGCGGCCTTTCCATTTTTTAAAGATCTAATTGACTCTTCGATATATTTTCACTGGCACGATCCATCGTGCCAGTGCCAAAACACTCCACTGCGGCGAGTCACAATGACTTCCGCCCAGTTGCACTCACCCCTATCATCGCCAAGTGCTTTGAAAGGCTGGTCATGGCACACCTCAAATGCTGCCTACCTCCCACTGTGGACCCTACCAGTTTGCATACCGCAAGAACAGGAGCACAGAGGATGCCATCTCAACGACTCTCCACTCCGCCCTCTCCCACCTCGACAACAGAAACACTTATGTGAGAATGCTGTTCATCGATTACAGCTCAGCATTCAACACCATTATCCCCTCTAAATTGATCGCCAAACTCGATGACCTGGGCATCAACCCCTCCCTCTGCAATTGGTTACTGGACTTTCTAACCACCAGACCACAGTCTGTTAGGTTGGATAACCATTCCTCCTCTACCCTCACCCTGAACACTGGCGTACCCCAGGGCTGCGTGCTGAGCCCCCTCCTCTACTCCCTCTTCACCTACGACTGCATACCTGTACATGGTACCAACACCATCATCAAGTATGCAGGTGACACGATGGTGATTGGCCTTATTGGCGACAACGATGAGTCGGCCTACAGGGAGGAGGTTCAGCTCCTAACATCATGGTGTGCCGACAATAACTTGGCCCTCAACTCCAAGAAGACCAAGGAGCTTATTGTGGACTTCAGGAGATCGAGAGGCTGCACGCACACCCCCATCCATATCAACGGGACGGAAGTGGAACATGTCTCCAGCTTCAGGTTCCTGGGGGTCAACATCTCCGATGACCTCTCCTGGACATCCTCTCGCTAATCAAGAAGGCTCTTCTCAGCGTCTCTTCTTCCTGAGCAGACTTAAGAAGGTCCACCTGTCTCCCCAGATTCTGGTGAACTTCTACCGCTGCACCATCGACAGCATCCTTACCAACTGCATCACAGTATGGTATGCAGTATGCTGTGTGTGACCTCCTGTGAGCATCAGCCCGGAGAACCAGGGCAGTAGGATGCTGACTCTGAAGTTTGGTGACCCATCACACCAGCACCTCATTTAGGGCTATGTGTGACCTCCCGTGAGCATCAGCCGGGAGAGCCAGGGCAGTAGAATGCTGACCCTGAAGTGGTGTCACTGCTTATGTCCATACACCAAAGCACAAGAGCCAC
Source organism: Raja brachyura (assembly GCA_963514005.1). The sequence continues at coordinate 7,266,487 of OY740787.1, read as the reverse complement.
GCTCCAGGTGTGCCGGATGTGGTTAGCAATTTACCATACCGGTGAAGTCACGGATGACAATCTGGCCAGCAAATTAATGGTCCTCACCAGTTCCAGGACTTCATAATGGGGGGAAAAAATTTGCATATCAAACACCTGTTTACTGTGCATCGTTCTAAAGGAGCACATCATGAGGATGCATGAATTAAGGCTGCAAAAGTCCTGAAGAAAAAAACACAAAAAAAGAAATGGTTGAAGCAGGAATTATGGCGTTTGGACAAATGGCAAGGCCACTATCCAAACACAGCAGGATAAGGACCCTGCTGTGTAATGCCCATTTGTTAGTTTAATTTTTACGAATAAATATCCAGCCTATGCTCAACCCACGGTCACAGCCTTGCGCAGATCCTCTAGTACCCAGGGGAACACCTGGACGATGAGACTGAAACTGAGGCCAGGATGCCACCTCAAAAACCATATCCTTTCAGATTAAGAAACAGTAAGTGAATATTGGACTGTATCTGGGGATCTCGAATAGGTATCTTGGAAGTACATCCACCCATACAAAATACACATAGTTGGGTATTGGGGTTCAATCCCACTAACTCTCCAGGTAGATGGTGCATATCAGCCTTAACAATTGTGTCCAATTCCCCAGCCAAAAGGACGATGGTGGGTGTCGAGTCATTCTGGGCCGGAACATACTTAACCCTTAAGGGCCAGTATAAAAGGTTTAAATAAAAATGTCAGTATTGTAACTGGGATAAAAAAAGGGTGTTATATGGCAGCCATAGATCTGAAAGATAAATATTCAGCTACCACACACTTGTTGAGAGGTTAGGTCCTCACTCATCTAATTACACTTAGATTAGTACCATTTAGAATGATTGGCTATTTGAGGTCGTCATTGGTTAATTAACATGACAGTACTTTGCCTACGACCAAAATTGTAACTAATGTCTCGCGATGTACTCGAGACATTCTGACTCAACAACCTTTAGTTTACAAACTGATGTGAGCTCCAGGATGAGGAGCCACTGATATCAAGTCTGGCTGGGGCGGCAGATAAAATGTGAAAGAAGCATTAACCCTGCAGAGGCTGGGGTAAACTGCGTAGAATTGCTGGGTGCATTCTATGGCCTAAAGAATTCTGCTCAACAATGCATGATTTGCATGTGCAGCTTCTGATTGATAATACCACAGCTGGTACCCATATCAATCACATGGGTAGAATGAGGTCATTATTCCGTGACAGTCTGCCTAGCCTCATCTGGCACTGGTGCATTACAAGGAACATCTGGGTCTCAGATATCTACCTATCAGGTAGAGATAATGCGAAAGTTGCAGACACCAGGTCATGTAAATTCCATGACAAACAAAAAAAAAATAATTAAGAATTCAAAAGTTTCAAAATCATTGTTAGCCGGTATGGATTGCCAGACAAAAATCTGTTGCATCTGGGTTAAATTACCAGTACCTGTATTCAGCATGGGAACCAAATCTAGGGGCAGTAGCGGAGGATACATTCTCACTACATTGGGGATGTACGTTCTTACGCTTTCCCCATTTCTTCTTTATTCAATCAAGGTCTCACCAAAATAGAGTATGACTACACTTAGGTGTTTAGTGGGTTCTAAACTGGTCCACGCAGCATGGTCCCATTGGTTTGAGGCAGATGGCACAGCATTCATGATCATCCCAATTACAGTAACCTGTTGGTTCACACTGGGACAGGAGGAAAGTTCCCCTTCACATGAGCATATTAATTTATTGATTTGTATCTTCTGACCAGACTGTTCCAGGGACTCAGACTATTGAGTAGAACCATCGATGTGATTACGATGGTCTGGAGAGATAATACTAAAAAACAATATGTATCTCATATTAAGAAATGGGAGATGTCCTGTTTACAGTTAAACATATCTTATCATAAGTTGCAGGCATACCGGATGTATTGGAGATCCAGGCTATATTGCATTTTGACGTGCAGTTAAGCTATGTTGCCATTTTCTAGTGCTAGAAGTACTTTGTCCTCCTACTTCGGGCAAGGGTCCGGACAACACTCTGTCAGATCTCATCTATTGGTGGCCGGATTCATAGGAGGTATTTTAATAAAACCCTCCCAGATGTACATATTCAGAAATCTGGGATGTGAGCAGAGTTCCCACACTGCTTTGGCAATGGGCTCCAATTACATCTCTGCCTTTCCGGAAGTTAACGCTCAAAGTGATCATGTTCATGGTGCTAGTGGCAGCATTATGGGTCCAAATATTGGAAAAGTTATGACTGGACAGCATGCATTCTTCTGTAGATGATATTGTGTTTTATGCATATGATCTAATCAAACAGAGCAGGCCAGAACCAAAATAAGCTTAAAATATACCCTTAGACTATATGTAATTACGCATCTAATAATATGATAATAATAATATCAAGGTCATCAAGAGTCTCAGAGGCTCTGAAACAGCGATGGTCATCAGCCACATAAAACCTCATCCAAAGGTGTCAGTACAAACTATTGCTGGACGAACAAAACAGGTTTGCATTTTGCTGGAGTAGACACTGATGTGTTTAAATCACTCCACCAGGGCAGCATCAACGTACACAGCAAAGGCACAGGACATGCCATTAGACCAAATCCCCACCGCAGGATAGTCCAGTTAAGGAACCTTTTAGGGTTTATGACAAACCTGTCCTCACAATGCAAAGATTGGGCAAGCTGTTTTGGGTTCTGTTTGAGTTCTCCTTTGTAATTTCCCTTGCGATAGAGGGGTTATTACAATTGTGTAAAATTTTATTGTTTAAGACATTTATTGTATAAATTAAACAATGTTTGATACATTATTTGGTTATCCTGTGTCAACCAAGGCAGTGTGTCGTATGGAACTATCTACGGCATGAAATCACAGAGCTTTGAAATCTTCACGTAGTCACTCACGTGACTCCGAACTAAAATAGTAAGATTAAACGAGAACTTACCTGTTCGAAGTTTGATCCTTATTTTATGAGGTACGATGAGGGATTAAGTGCCCTCCGCTCCCACCCTCATAATCTAAAGGATCATCTGGTAGTTCTAGTCTTCTAAAATCCTTACTATGTTACTTCGGCTATTGGGTTTCTGTGTTTTCACACCGCTGCTTTGAAGTATGACAAGCATGCGCACTGGCGGGGCTTCTTCACGTAATCCCTCATCGTAACTCCTCATAAAATAAGGATCAAACTTCAAACAGGTAAGTTCTCGTTTAATCTCACTATTCTGGTTGTGATGTTGTGTTATCACTAAGGGCTTTCGTCCCTCTCTGCAGTTGTTTCAGAATCTACCTCCGCGGTTGGAGTAGGCAGAACAATCATTGGCTCCTCGCTTAGTTGAACCACTTCTCTTTGCTGGGAGTCCGTGTGCTCGTCACCTTTTGGCAACTATGCTCTCATTTGATCTATATGACGACGCACAACACTTCCCACACTCAACTTTACGTTGTACATGACTTCACTGATGACTTCTGCTATCATTCCGTAAAGCCATGGTAGAACCTGATGTGAAGTTCTTGACCATGACATGGTCATTCACCTCAAAGACTCGTTCCTTGCTTCCTCGATCTGCTGGCTGTTTCATTGAAGCTTGCTTCCTTCGGCCAGCTTTGCTGAGATCGGTTTGCAGACTGTCAAGTTTAGTGCGGATCTTTCGTCTGAACATCTGTTCACTGGGTGACTTTCCAGTCCTTTCTTGAGGTGTGACTCGGTAAGTCAACAAGAACCTCTGGAACTTTAGTTCCAGGTCCGATCCTTTCCCTATCTTCACACCTGTACACCTCTTTCGGCTGGTCCATTGCTGGACGGGTGCTTGGGTGATGTTTGAACGTGGCAGATGTTGTTGCTGCTGAGGAACCTGGCAAATTCTTCAGACACAAACTGCGTACCGTTGTCAGTCACCATCATTTCCGATAACCCATGAGTTGCAAACAACCGTCTCAGGGCAATCACTGATGCTGCTGCTGTTGCGTGTCTCAACCGAATGGCTTCAATCCATTTGCTGTGAGCATCGACCACAATCAGCAAATTCTCATCGTCGAGGCTGGCATACTCACAGTGAACCCTACTCCACGGTCTCTCAGGAAACACCCATGGATGGATCTGGGCTGCAATGAACAATCTTATAACTGTGGGCAGACAGGATCATATGCCATCTTGCTACGCGAGCAGAGGTCATTGGGCTGGCAGGCTTGTGGTCTCCAAAGAGTCCCACAGCGGCTCGTGATCAGTCACAATGATGAAAGACCTCCCATGTAACTGCTTGTGGAACTTCTTCAGTCCGAAGATTATGGATAAACCCTCTTTTTCATATTGTGCGTAGTTCACTTTGCTGGGCTTTAGAGTGCGTGAGGCAAAAGCTATCGGGCGTTCTTATCCATCTGAATCCTCAAGGCTTATCACAGCACCCAAGCCATAGGGGCTTGCATCCATTTGGAGCAGGATTGTTTTGGCTGGATCATAATGCGTCAGCACACTATCACTCTGAAGAAGACGCTTGGATCTCTGGAATGCCTGCTCTTGTTCCTTTCCCCATTTGAACTTGGGATCAGACTTGCTGTTTCTCCTCCCACTCTTTGAATCTGCTGATCTACACTCATCCTTCAGCATTAGAATCAATGGTGCAATCTCCTTTGACAGGTTGGGTATAAACTTCCTGTAATACCCAAGTAATCCTAGGTATGCCTGGAGTTGGCTTTGGTTGACAGGCCACTTTGCTTCCCGCACTGCATCCACTTTGTCTCGAAGAGGACGAAGACCATTCTTGTTCAGTCGATGTCCGAGATAGCCGACTGACTCTTGCATCAGTGCACACTTCTCCTTCTTCAGACATAACCCACTGGCCTCAAGTCTTGACAGGACTGCTTCCAGGTTCCTGAGGTGCTCTTCATCAGTCTTTCCGCTGATGATGATATCACCCATATACGGCTTGCACCTGGGAATACCCGCTAGCAGGCTCTCCATTGTTCTCTGGAACATGGCTGGTGCACTGGATATCCCAAAGGGTAACCTGGTATACTCGAAGAGACCTTTGTGCGTATTGATTGTGGTGAACTTCCGAGCTTCAGGATCTAACTCTATCTGATGATAGACATGGGAAAGGTCTAAGTTAGAGAACTTTTCTCCTCCTTCTAGTCCCAGCAGGAGATCCTCCAACGTTGGAAGTGGATATTGTTCCACTTTCAGCACCTTATTTGCTGTGAGCTTGTAATTGCCACAGACTCTCATGGACCCATTCAGTTTCGGAACAGCATTGATCGGGCATGCAAAATCTGCTGTCTTCACCAGCTTGTTAATGCCATCCTGCGGCAAGTCATCCAATGTGGCATCATTCTGCTTTCTAGCAGCATATGAAACAGGAGCTGCCTTGTAAAACTTTGCTCCACTGTTTCCGTCTTGTGGATACACTTATGCTTGGTATCCCTTCAGTACTCCGTGGGTGCTGCTATCAAACAGTTTGGCGTGTTTGTGGAGTACTGTGTTAATGGCATCTTACAAACTGTGTAGACTACTCGGTGGACTTAGGCTTGGACCCGGCGTGTTCTGGCTGGCTAGATTTAAGTCCTCCCTCCACCACCTCCAGTTTAAATCCCACTTGGAATATTTTGGAGGACCAAGAAACCAAGAACAAGAACCAAGACAGCAATCCAGGGTACTTCCTCAACTAGGGTTACACAAAAAGCTGGAGAAACTCAGCGGGTGCAGCAGCATCTAAGGAGCAAAGGAGATAGGCGACGTTTCGGGTCGAGACCCTTCTTCAGACTCAACTAGTCTCTTCCCAATAGGCTTGCACCTTTCTTTATTACCACAAGGGTCAGCGTTTCTGGCTTCCTGTGAGGTTCGAGCTGTACCTGTACCGTTGCTTGCCTGTAGATGTCAACCATCTCGCCTGTGTAGGATTTCAGCTTGATGCTCCAGGGTTCTGGTCTGAGGTCTTGACCGAGTTTGCTGAAGACTTCTTCTGGTACAATAGTCCATGGACTTCCAGTGTCCACTTCTAGCTGTACCTCCCTGCCGTTCACTATCACAGTGGCTGTATACGGGTCAGAGTTCGTCATCTATGAAAGTACGCATACAGGTACAGCAGACAGTGAAGAAAGCGAATGGCATGTTGGCCTTTATCACAAGAGGAATCAAATATAGGAGCAAAGAGGCCCTTCTGCAGTTGTACAGAGCCCTAGTGAGACCACACATAGAAACATAGAAACATAGAAAATAGGTGCAGGAGTAGGCCATTCGGCCCTTCGAGCCTGTACCGCCATTCAATGTGATCATGGCTGATCATCCAACTCAGTATCCCGTACCTGCCTTCTCTCCATACCCCCTGATCCCTTTAGCCACAAGTGCCACATCTAACGCCCTCTTAAATATAGAGCCTTCAGGCTTGTTTTTACAACACTCTTACTCCTTATACAATGATGTTGACAAGTGGCCCCTTTCACATCGATCCCTATTACACTTGGCCATACTCTCCTATCCCTTTGTGAGCTTTCTTCCCCGTTAATTCTGGGGTCATTAACCATCGCTTTACTCTCTTTCCCTCTAACTCCGTCCTCGACTATCCCATTTGATACCCCACCCCCCTTATTCAGTTTAAAACCATCCGTGTAGCAGTGGCAAACCTGCCGGCCAGAATGCTGGTCCCCCACCTGTTAAGATGCAATCCGTCCCTTTTGTACAGTTCCCCCTTACTATAAAAAGAATCCCAGTGATCTAAGAATCTAAATCCCTGCCCCCTGCACCAGTTCCTCAGCCACACATTCAGGTCCCATATCTCCCTGTTCCTGCTCTCGCCAGCACGAGGAACTGGAAGCAAACCGGAGATAACAACCCTGGAAGTCCTGCTTTTCAGCATTTTTCCGAGCTCTCTGAAGTCCCGCTGCAAAAAATTCATCTCCTTCTTTCCAACATCATTTGTGCCAACATGCACGACCACTTCCGGCTGGTCACCTTCGCCCTTGAGGATTGTCTGCACTCTGTCCGTAACATCCTGGATCCTGGCACCAGGAAGGCAGCACACCATCCTGGAATCCCGTCTGTTGCCGCAAAAACCCCTGTCCGTACCTCTCACAATGGAGTCTCCAACTACAATGGCGTTGCCCGACTTTGGCCTCTGTGGGTTTGGCTCATCAGCCCTTTTTGTTTGGCAAGCCAGTCCGCCGCTCAGTGGGATACCGTCTTCTGTCCCGGCAGCTTCCACGTGGGTGAACCTGTTCACAAGAGGTACAACACCCGGGGACCTTTGCATCCCATGTTTTCCTCCCTTTCTCACCGTCACCCACCTTCTCTCTTCTAGTGCCTTGGGTGTAACAATCTCACTGAAGGACTTGTCGAGAAACGACTCAGTTTCTCGAATGAACCTGAGGTCATCCACTTGTTTCTCCAGTTCCCCAACACGGTCCTTCAGGAGCTGTACCAGGATGCACTTCTCACATTTGTAGCATCCAGAGGCACCAGCAGTGTCCTTGACCTCCCACATACTGCAAGCATCACACTGCATCAGCTTGCTTGACATCTTCTTTTGCCTCGGTCTCGCCCTATCCAGTATTTTGCGCAGCCTCCTCGCCGAAGACTCTCGAGCCAAAGACTCACACTTTACTCACAGGGCACTTCCCTCACAAGACCACTCCCTCACTGCCTCTCCCCAAGAGCTGCCTTGCTTATATTGACACCTGGAGCATTGTGTGCAGTTTTGGTCCCCTAATTTGAGGAAGGACATTCTTGCTATTGAGGGAGTGCAGCGTAGGTTTACAAGGTTAATTCCCGGGATGGTGGGGCAATCATATGCTGAGAGAATGGAGCAGCTGGGCTTGTACACTCTGTACTTTAGAAGGATGAGAGGGGATCTCATTGGAACATATAATATTCTTAAGGGTTTGGACACGCTAGAGGCAGGAAACATGTTTCCGATGTTGGTGGAGTCCAGAACCAGGGGCCACAGTTTAAGAATAAGGAGTAAGCCATTTACAACGGCGATGAGGAAACACTTTTTCTCACAGAGAGTGGTGAGTCTGTGGAATTCTCTGCCTCAGAGGGCGGTGGAGGCAGGTTCTCTGGATGCTTTCAAGAGAGAGCTAGATAGGGCTCGTACAAATAGCGGAGTCAGGGGATATGGGGAGAAGGCAGGAACAGGGTACTGATTGGGGATGATCAGCCATGATCACATTGAATGGCGGCGCTGGCTCGAAGGGCCGAATGGCCTACTCCTGCACCTATTGTCTATTGTCTAATGTCTAAAAACTGTTGATCGATTTATCTTCCAAGTGGCTCATGGTTTCCTCTGATGAATTCCAAGCGGCCTCCTCCAAGTCATCTGCTTTTTTCAGGGATTGTCTCCTCCTCCGCTGGTCGGCTCTAACAGCATCACTAGCTTTGGGTGTGTCCAGTTCCCGAGCACCTGAAGCATCTCCCATCTCGGAATTTACACGTCGCCGGCTCATGGCTGCCGCCACATCTCCAGCACTTCTTGGAGTATTGAACCTTGTCTCTGGATGCCCTTGGTGGACTCCTTGTCTTCTTTAGTCCAGACTCCTTCCTTTGAAGCTGATGGACGGACATAGCATCATCTTGAGGCCTTCCGATCTTTTTTTTTTAATTTTATTTATTAGAGGTAAATACATCAACGTACACACATATACTGTTACAATCATTGTACCCCATAGTTTTATGGCTTTTAAAGAAAAAGAATAGAGAAAAAGAGAGTGAAATATGAAAAGAGTTGTGATAGTGAAAGAGCGTGCCAAAGGGGAGAAGAAACCCTTGGTCAAAGAATTAGAAAAGGGGGTTAAAAGATAGACCCTAAAAAAAGAAAAGGAGAAAGAAAAAAAAAGGGAAAAAAGCCACTTATTATGTTATATATATCACGCAAAAAGAATCCACCAACTCGATAGTTTTCCATCCCCCCCCTACCAAGGCCCGAGGTACTCCTGCACCCTTTCTTTGTAGTAATTCTATGAATGCAGACCACGTCTGATAGAAGCGTTCTGATTTTCCTTCCAGGCGGAGTCTCATATCGTCCAGATGTAGTGTTTCAAACATAGTTGAAATCCACATATTTAATGTTGGTATAGGAGCATTTTTCCAAAATTTTAAGATTAGTTTTTTTCCTATTATTAAGCCGTAATCAAATAAATTCTTTTGATACACATTTAATTCCGAACTGATTACCTTCTGTCATTCCGAAAATAATCCATTCTGGCTTTGGTGTCATTTTTATTTTTAACAGTTTTGTGAACATTTCAAAGATTTCAATCCAAAACCTTTGAATTTTTGTACAAAAGATGAATGAGTGCGCTATAGTAGCTTCTTGACACTGGCATTTATCACAAATTGGTGAAATGTTAGGGAAAAATTTATTTAATTTAGTTTTTGAGTAGTATAATCTGTGTATTATTTTAAATTGTATTAAAGTGTGTCTTACATTAATTGAGCATTTGTGCGCATTTAATAAGTATTCTTTCCACCTTTCATTGGAAATTTTAATCCTTCCAATCTTCTTGATCTGCTCTACGTCTCGTTTAGCAACCTCCATCGCTGTCGCAATATTGACTGCGTTCTCAAAGGTTAATTTCTGCGTACCCAACAGTTTTCACGGGATGTTAATATCTGCACATCCTACCACCAATCTATCCCTTAGCATATTCTCCAGTTCCTTAAAATGACACCTCACTTAACTGCGGAGGCTTTGCTAGGAACTGAGGGATTGCTTCATTTGCTTGTGTGCATGTATAAAACCGATATCTTTGCACTATTTCTGTTGGTTTTGGCAAGAAATGAGCAATAAACGCCTCCTTGCATTCCTCGTACGTTTTACTAGCGGGCTACGCTGGCTGCAGCAACGCACATGGGGTGTGATAACCCTTGCTCCTTAAACCTGTAAGGAACAATGCTCTTTTCTTCTCTTCTGTAGTGATATTGTTTGAAGTGAACCAAGCCTCTAAGACTTCGATCCATTCCTCAAACGTATACCCAGATTCTAACTGGGGCACATTCCCAACTATTAGATTAGCCATGGTTGAACTGTTGCTCAATTACACAACGTGCCTTCCTCTTACACAATGTCCTTTTCAATGGACTTAATTCCTTTACCAAATCACTGAGCAATTATCAAATAAATTCACTACCAATAATTCTTGTATACTAATCGATTTATACTAATATACCAATATTAATAATATACTAATATAATAAATGATTTACACCAATATACTAATATTAATAATATACTAATATAATAAAATACTAATATATTTCAAGCCATATACATGCAATGCACACATATATCCTCTAAATTATTGTTCATGAATTATCAATACACTCAATTTGTAAAGTCCAGCTCTTGCTGAGATTAATTCACCGGTCCGACTTGACTGCCTCTGGACTCCGGTGCATCGGTGACCACTTGGGCTGTCCTCACGGCTGGCTTTGCTGGCTTCACGGACTGCACCGCTTACCGATGTGTCCTAACGTTATCACCGGCGCTGGTCTGCTCTCGGAGACTCGGCTTCTCGTCGTCGGTGGCGGTTGCTGGGCTTGGCCATGGGCTCAACGGCACTGGTAACGTATTTAAAGCAAGCGGCCACGGTTGCTGCTCTGCGGGCTAGGCTTACGTGAGCTGCACGATTCGGTGACCTGCGCTGCCCCGCTGCAGCACCGCTTGTTGCGTTCCCATTCCGACTTTTTGCGCGCCAAATTCATAGTCGTCTTTAACTTTAAGTTCGATCTTGTGAAAAGCATCAAATCGACCACAATACTGTTCCTGTTAACGGAATCGTCATCCTCGTTGCCAAGTTGTTATGTATTTGCCCAGGAATTGGCCTTAAAATAAGACTCGGAACACACCAGTATTTAACATGCTTGCTGTCTTGTAGTGGCCATCTTGAGTCTCTCTGCACATGCGTACAATTGCGCAAGTCGTTCAATCACACTATTCATATTCTCATAGACAGCAATCCCCTCTCATCCTTCTAAATTCCAGAGTGTACAAGCCCAGCCGCTCCATTCTCTCAGCATATGACAGTTCTCCCCCCCACCGTGGAGTAGGAGGCTGAGGGGTAGTTTAGCTTAGTTTAGAGATACAACGTGGAAACAGGGCCTTCGACCCACCGAGTCCGCGCCGACCAGCGATCATCCATACCCTTTCCTACACACTAGGGGGCCAATTAATCTGCAAACCTGCATGTCCTTGGAGTGTGGGAGGAAACCGGAGCACAGGGAGAACGTACAAACTCCATACAGACAGCACCTGTAGTCAGGATCGAACCTGGGTCTCTAGAGCTGTAAGGCAGCAACTCTACCGCACTGCGCCATTGTGCCCAAAGATTATAGAGGAGCAAGATGCGCCACTCAGTGGAAATCCAATGGACTGGTGTGTAGTACGTAACGGAACGTCACGGCCGCCATTTTGGCGGACTGCCTCCCTCTGTGTAATCCGCTACAGAGCAGTTGCAAGCAAAGATTTTTGAGGAGCAAGATGCATTAGAAAGTTATAATATTTATTTGTAATAGATCTTTACTTCTCGATCCCTCTCTATCCCCTCTTCTCTCGATCCCTCTCTCTCCCCCTCTCGATCTTTCTCTCCCCTCTCTTTTCTCGATCTTTCTCTCCCTCTCCTCTCGATCCCTCTCTTCTCTCGATCCCTCTTTCTCTCGATCTTTCTCTCCCTCTCTTTCGATCTCTCTCTCCCTCTCTCCCCTCGATCCCTCTCTCCCCTCTTCTCTCGATCCCTCTCACCCCTCTCTTCTCTCGATCTTTCTCTCCCTCTCTTACCTCGATCTCTCTCCCCCCTCTCTTTTCTCGATCTCTCTCTCACTCTCTTCTCTCTCTCCCCTCTCTTCTCTCCATCCCTCTCTCTCCCCTCTCGATCTCTCTCTTCCCTCTTCTCTCGATCTCTCTCCCCTATCTTCTCTCTATCTCCCTCCCTCCCCTCTCCCCCTCCTTCCTTCCATCTCTCTCCCTCCCTTCCCTCTCCCCCTCCCTTTTCCCCCTGTTCCCCCATTTCCCTCGCATCTTTCCTCCCCAGCCCCACCTTTGTGTAGTTTACCTTGCATTGTATTGTGCAGCTTCCCTTGTATTGCTTTACCACACCCTGTGCACAAAATTACAGGCACACACAAACACACATTCATATAAATATATGGTGGGACATATAGAATAGCTTATTAAAATCTTCTTACAAAGACCATTATGGAATTTATTTCTATCCTCTTTTGGGCCTAAGGCATAGCAGGGCTGCCAACTCTCACACAGAGGGAAGGGAGGGAGAGAGGGAAATCGAGAAGAGAGAGGAGTGAGATAGATCGAGAGGGGAGAGAAAGAGATTGAGAGGGGAGAGAAAGAGATCGAGAGGGGAGAGAGAGTGATCGAGAGGGGAGAGAGAGCGATAGAGAAGAGAGGGTGATCGAGAGAAGAGAGGGAGATAGCAAGAAGAGAGGGGATAGAGAGGGATCGAGAGGTAAGTAAAGATCTATTACAAATAAATCTAATAACTTTCTAATGCATCTTGCTCCTCTATAATCTTTGCTTGCAACTGCTCTGTAGCTTTGGAGCGGATTACACAGTGGGAGATCGAGAGACAAAGATTATAGAGAAGCCTAGTTTCCCAATGGTGTAGACGCCATAGTCGACGCCATCTCTGGTCCGCTAATATGGCGTCGACAATCACACATGTGATACTACGCCTTTTCCACTGAGTGGCGCATCTTGTTCCTCTATAATCTTTGATTGTGCCTCCCATCTCATGAAGGTGTAGAAAAAGTGGATGGTCAAAGTTTTTTTCCCAGGATAGAGAAGTCGAAAACTAAAGGGTATAGATTTAAGGTGAGAGGGAAAAGATTTAAAATGGACAGGAGGAGCAACTTTTTCACACATATGATGGTAGGTAAATGGAATGAACTGACAAGGGTGGTGAAGCTGTGGAATTCATTGCCACAGACGGCTGTGGAGGCCAAGTCAAGGGATATTATTAAGGCGGAGGTTGACAGATTCTTGATTAGTACGGGTGTCAGGGTTTATGGAGAGAAGGCAGGTGGAGAATGGGGTTGAGAGGGAAAGATAGATCAGCCATTCAATCATGTTGCCAGCTGTGGGAGAGTCCCAGACGAGAGGTCACAGCCTCAGAATTAAACAACGTTCTTTTGGAAGGAGATGAGGAGGAATTTCTTTAGTCAGAGGGTGGTGAATCTGTGGAGTTCATTGCCACAGATGGCCGTGGAGGCCAAGTCAAGGGATATTTTTAAGGCAGAGATAGCTGCTTGATTAGTACTGGAGTCAGGGGTTAAGGGGAGAAGGCAGGAAAATGGGGTTAGGAGGGAGAGATGGGTCAGCAGGGATTGAATGGCGGAGTAGACTTGATGGGCCAAATGGCCTAATTCTAGTCCTATCACTTATGATCTAATGACACTTTATTGTCACGTGTACCTAGGTACAGCGAAACGCTTTGTTTTGCGTACAACCTGGGCAGTACACGTCACCACGCGTTTAGCAGTGACAAAGTTACAAAGAGCCGCTGGCACCCCACCGTCCGTCCCCACCCCCGTGCCGCCCTCCCATCTCGGTGGCCCTAACCCGCCGCCCTCCCTCCCCCCTTTGTTTTGTTCGTTCTCAGCGATCCCCCCGCCATGCCCTCCCCCCCCCCCCCCCCCCCCCCGTTGAGGGAAAGGGCCCTGTTTCCGCACTGTACAACTTAATCATCACAAGGAATTGGCTTGTAACAACTTTGTAATAACAAGGAACTGCAGACGCAGGTTTACACCAAAGTAAGACACAAAGAGCTGGAGTAACCCGGTGGAATTTGTAATGATGTAAGCGCCCTTTATGGGCGGATATTTGTATACCTTGGGTGTGTAAGCAAAGAAATTCACCGTGACTTGTCACATGTGACAATCTGGCATTCAATTCAATTCATAAGGTCAGAAGAAATAGGAGGAGAATTAGGCCATTCGGCCCATCAAGTACACTCCACCATTCACTCATGGCTGTCTCCCTCCTCACCCCATTCTCCTGCCTTCTCCCCGTAACCCCTGATACTCCTAGATATCTCCTCCTCCTCGGACCCTGCCATTTACTGTGACATAGAAACATAGAAAATAGGTGCAGGAGGAGGCCATTTGGCCCTTCGAGCCAGCACCGCTATTCACTATGATCATGGCTGATCGTCCGCTATCAATAACCCATGCCTGCCTTCTCCCCATATCCCTTGACTCCACTAGCCCCTAGAGCTCAATCCAACTCTCTCTTAAATCCTTCCAGTGATTTGGCCTCCAGTGCCCTCTGTGGCAGGGAATTCCATAAATTCACAACTCTCTGGGTAAAAATGTATTTTCTCAGCTCAGTCTTAAAACATTCAATTTAATTTCAACAATCCAGGGTGAGGAGTGGATGCCTCCAGCGGCGATGAGTACAGATCGTTAGCAAGGGAAACGTGCTGAAGTTGATCTTTGAGTTGCTTACCTGTTGCTACCACCATCAGGGCTGCAAGAACGCCGAAAGCTAAAGCGTAGCACTCGCCGCCAAAGCACTTCACGTCCGCTGAATGAGAACACAAGGCAACGTCAATGCGGACACAAGGGCTGAGTTTAAGGTTTAGGTTTATTATTATCACTTCTACGAAGGTACATTGAGAAGCTTCAAGCTCACAAATTCACAGGTTGTAGGAGTAGATTCTGGATGATCAGCCATCATCACATTGAATGGCGGTGCTGGCTCAAAGGGCCGAATGGCCTACTCCTGCACCTATTTTCTATGTGTCTATGTTTAAGGTCATAAGGTTATAAGGAATAGGAGTAGAATCAGGCCATTCGGCCCATCAAGTCTGCTCCACCATTCATTCATGGCTGATCTATCTCTCTCTCGTAATCCCATTTTCCTGCCTTCTCCCCACAACCTATGACACTCCTTCTAATCAAGAATTTGTCTGAAGAAGGGTCTCGACCCAAAACGTCGCCTATCTCCTTCGCTCCTTAGATGCTGCTGCACGCGCTGAGTTTCTCCAGCTTTTTGTGTAACCCAAGAATTTGTCTATCCTTGCCTTAAAACTATCCACTGTGGCAATGAGTTCCACAGATTAACTGCCCTCCGACTAAAGAATGTCTTTAAATGTAATACACAGAAACTGCAGATGCTGGTTTATACCAAAAACACAAAGTGCTGGAGTAACTCAGCAGTGGCTGCCTCGCCAACAGTCTGTCTGCCCTTTCTTCTTTTTAGTTATTTTTAGTCTGTGTTAAAAGTGTGTTTTAGTGTTCCTTGGTTTGTTTTATGTGGGGGGTGGGGTTGGGGGAAACTGTTTATTCCTATCTGTTACCTCGACGGGAAATGCGATTTTTTTCCGTATCGTATCTCCGCCTCCACTGCGGCCTAACATCGTGGAGTTGGCGGCCTTACCTGGAGACCGACCCGGCGCTCCAAGCCTCGGGAGTCTGCGGGACTTTAACATCGCGGAGCTTGCGATCCCTTTGCCGGGGATCAAAGCTCCAACCGCGGGGCCTGTGGACTATAACATCGTGAAGCCCGCGGTCTCTGGTAAGAAGAGACCGACTCGGGAGCTCCATGCCGCGGAGAGAGTTTCAACCGCCCCGACGCGGGAGTTTTGATCACCCCGACGGGGGCTTCGATCGTCGGCTGCGGGGGCTTTGATCGCGGATGGTTTGACTGCCCCGACCGCGGGAGAACAAGAGGAAGAAGATTGAATTTAATTGCCTTCCATCACAGAGAGGAATGTGGAATCCACTGTGGTGGATGTTTATGTTCACTTTTATGTGGTTGTGTGTCTTGTTGGTTTTCACTTAGTAGGGCTGTATATTAACTCAAGGTTCACTTTACAATTGGTACATGTGAAAATAAACTGACCTTGAAACCTTGGATTAGGCAGCATGTAATAAAAATTAACTGCAGATGCTGGTTTATACCAAAGATTAGTCACACAATCCTAGTGTAACTCAGCGTGTCGGGCAGCATCTCTGGAGAAAATGGACAGATAACGTTTCGGGTTGGGTCTGAAGAAAGGCCCCCACCCGAAACGTCACCTATCTAGAGATGCTGTCCGACATGCTGAGTTACTCCAGTATTTCTGGTCTAATGGTGAAAAGCTTTGTTCTGCATGTTATCCAAACAGGTCAAATATACCATACATAAATACAATTAAGTCAAATTCAACAACAATAGATAGAGCAAAGGGGAAGATACAGAGTGCAGAATATTGTTCTCAGCTATGTTAAAGCATCTGTTCCATATGTCCAGAAGTCATAGGAGCAGAAGTAGGCCATTCGGCCCATCAAGTCTACTCCGCCATTCAATCATGGCTGATCTATCTTTCCCTCTCAACCCCATTCTCCTGCCTTCTACCCATAACCTACAACACCCGTACTAATCAAGGATCTGTCAGAAGTTTAGTTTATTGTCACGTGTACCGAGGTACAGTGAAAAGCTTTTGTTGCATGCTATCCAGTCAGCAGAAAGACAATACCTGATTACAATCGAGCCATTTACAATGCACAGGTACATGATAAGGGAATAACATTTAGTGCCAGGTAAAGCCAGCAAAGTCCGATCAAGGATAGTCCGAGGGTCACCGATGAGGTAGATAGTAGTTCAGGACTGCTCTCTGGTTGTGGTAGGATGATTCAGTTGCCCGAAAACAGCTGGGAAGAAATGGTTCCTGAATGTACAGTTTTCACACTTCTATGCCGGAAGGGATTGGGAAGAAGAGGGAGTGGCCAGGGTGCGACTCGTCCTTGATTATGCTGCTAGCCTTTAGAGGCAGCGTGAGGTGTAGATGGAGGCAATGGAAGGGAGGTTGGTTTATGTGATGGTCTAGGCTGCATCCACAATTAGGCAATAGACAATAGACAATAGGTGCAGGAGTAGGTCATTCGGCCCTTCGAGCCAGCACCGCCATTCAATGTGATCATGGCTGATCATCCCCAATCAGTACCCCATTCGTGCCTTCTCCCCATATCCCCTGACTCCGCTATTTTTAAGAGCCTATCTATCTCTGTCTTGAAAGCATCCGGAGAACCTGCCTCCACCGCCCTCTGAGGCAGAGAATTCCACAGACTCACCACTCTCTGTGAGAAAAAGTTTTTCCTCGTCTCCGTTCTAAATGGCTTACTCCTTATTCTTAAACTGTGTGTGGCCCCTGGTTCTGGACTCCCCCAACATCGGGAACATGTTTCCTGCCTCTAGCATGTCCAAGCCCTTAACAATCTTATATGTTTCAATGAGATCCCCTCTCATCCTTCTAAACTCCAGAGTGTACAAGCCCAGCTACTTCATTCTCTCAGCATATGACAGTCCCGCCATCCCGGGAATTAACCTTGTAAATCTGAGCTGCACTCCCTCAATAGCAAGAATGTCCTTCCTCAAATTAGGGGACCAAAACTGCACACAATACTCCAGGTGTGGTCTCACTAGGGCTCTGTACAACTGCAGAAGGACCTCTTTGCTCCTATATTCGATTCTTCTTGTTATAAAGGCCAGCATGCCATTCGCTTTCTTCACTGCCTGCTGTACCTTCATTGTCATTTCTTGCAATGGACTTGGATTGAAACTTCGCTTTGAAAATACCCGACTGAGTCAGTTAGATATCATTCTTTGGGCTAACGGAATCAAGGAATATAGGGAGAAAGCAGGAACGGGGCCCTGATTTCGGAAGATCAGCCATGATCATATTGAATGGCGGTGCTGGCTCAAAGGGCTGTATGGGCTGCTCCTGCACCTTTTTTCTATGTTTCTATGATGCGCTACAATGCTGAGACCTATATTATGCATTCTGTATCTTCCCCTTTGCTCCACCTATTGTACTTGAGGCACCAATGATCAAATGCAGTTCCAGCAGAGAATTGTGAAGCTGCACTAACCTCGTAGGATGGGAGTGACGATGGTGGACAGCAAGCTTCCTGCATTGATGCACAGATAGAAGAAAGAGAAGAACCTCCTTCTCTGTACGTTCTGAAACATAACAGCGAGAAGTTACAACTGAGGAAATCGATCGACCAACGCAAGTCAGTGTTTTGTAAAACTATTTGCAATCAAGATCATTTTAGTTTGGTTTGGAGATACAGCGCGGAAACAGGCCCTTCGGCCCACCGTGTCCATGCCAACCAGCGATCACCCCGGCACACTAGTCCTATCCTACACACTTGGGACAATTTACAGAAGCCAATTAACCTACAACCAACCAGCAATCCCTGCACTATCCTACACACACTAGGGACAATTCTTCCATTTATACCAAGCCAATTATCTACAAACCTGTACGTCTTTGGAGTGTGAGCGGAAACCAAATATCTCGGCGAAAACCCACGCAGATCACGGGGAGAACATACAAACTCCGTACAGACAGTAGTCGGGATCGAGCCCGGGTCTCCGGCGCTACATTCGCTGTAAGAAACCAGTCTACCGCTGCACCACCGTGACCGCCCTTCACCATGACCACCAATGAGTTTCTTCGGACTGATAGTGGTAGTGGGGTGGGGTGGGGATGGAGGAGAGAAAGCTGGAAGAGAGGAGAGGCAGGACAACGCCTGGCGAGCGATGGGCAGATGCAGATGAGGGGTGTTTTTCATCGGCAGATAGTTGGACAAGGGGTGGAGATGAAAGGACAATAGGTGTGAGACAGGGACTGAGCAATGGAATCCTGAATACTTGCAGTCTTCTCCACAACCGCAGGCTTGCAGGAAGCCTTGGATATAATTCCTATGGTGTGATGTCTCATCTCAGTTCCTGTACCAGCCAAGGACATCTCCACCTCCCTAGGGAGGTTCTAGGGCATTGACATACCTCTTACTGTGAATTCCTGATTCATGATCAATTTCATAAACTTAAAGGGCCTGTCCCACTTAGGCGACTCTTTAGGCGACTGTGAGGGGCTAGTTTTAATGGAATTCACCTATGACACCTGGGGACAACCTACGACAACCTACGACAGCAAAAATTGTCACCCCTGTCACCGAAAACCTTTCAACATGTTGAACATTTTGCGGCACGGTCACCTGTAGTCGCCCAAAAAATCGCCTTAAGTGGGACAGGCCCATTAGTTTTGTTAAGTCTTGAGATACAGAGTGGAAACAGGCCCTAGGGCCCATTGAGTCCACGCCGACCAGCGATCACCCCGCGCACTAGTCCTATCCTACACACTTGGGACAATATACAGAAGCCAAACCTGCACGTCTTTGGAGTGTGGGAGAAAACCAGAGCACACAGAGAAAACCCACGCGGTCACAGGGAGAACATACAAACTCCGTACAGACAGCACCCGTAGTCAGGATCAAACCCACATCTCTAGCGCTGTGAGGCAGCAACTCTACCGCTGCGCCACCGTGTCCGTTTTTTTTTCCAGGTTAGGTCATAAGGTCATACGTAATAGGAGCAGAATTAGGCCATTCGGCCCATCAAGTCTACTCAGCCATTCAATCATGGAAGAAACTGTCCCTGAATCTGGAGGTGTGCGTCTTCCACATGAGGCAGTGGAGGCCAATTCACTGGATGTTTTCAAGAGAGAGTTAGATATAGCTCTTAGAGCCAGGAATCAAGGGATATGGGATAAGAGCAGGATTCTGGATGATTAGCCATGATCATATTGAATGGCCTATTCCAGCATCTATTTTCTATGTTTCTATGTATAAGGTCATAAGGGATAGTAGAATTAGGCCATTCTGCCCATCAAGTCTACTCCGCCATTCAATCAAGGCTGATCTATCTCTCCTTCCTAACCCCATTCTCCTGCCTTCTCCCCGTAACCCTTGACACCCGTACTAATCAAGAATCTATCCATCTCTGCTTTAAAAATATCCACTGACTTGGCCTCCACAGCCGTCTGTGGCAATGAATTCCACAGATTCAGCACACTCTGACTAAAGAAATTCCTCCTTATCTCCTTCCGAAAGGTACGTCCTTTAATTCTGAGGCTATGAGCTCTGGTCTTAGACTCTCCCACTAGTGGAAACATCCTCTCCACATCCACTCTATCCAAGTCTTTCACTATTCGGTACGTTTCAATGAGGTCCCCCCTCATTCTTCTAAACTCACTCCTGGGACGCACAGTTTTCTATCTGCCTGTAACCTTGGTGTCACGATCATTAAAACCGTTCCCCCCCCCATCCCCCCCCCCCCCCCCCCCCCAAATCCCCCCAACTCTGGATGATCACATACCTGGCCCTCCTCAAACTGGTCACCACCAATAGCTGCCACACAGGGTTTAATGCCGCCTGCGCCCAAGGCAATTAGGATGATACCAAACATAGATAAGACCCTGGAAATGAAAGAAGCTTTGTCTCAATTAAAAGGCAACATGATTTGCTGGCATGACTGAGGTGAGTTTGAAACATATAAGATTATTAAGGGATTGGACATGCATGAGGCAGGAAACATGTTCCCGTTGTTGGGGGAGTCCAGAACCAGGGGACGCAGTTTAAGAATGAGGGGTAGGCTATTTAGAACAGAGATGAGGAAAAACGTTTTCACCCAGAGAGTTGTGAATCTGTGGGATTCTCTGCCTCAGAAGGCAGTGGAGGCCAATTGACTGGATGATTTCAAGAGAGCGTTAACCATATAACCATATAACAATTACAGCACGGAAACAGGCCATCTCGGCCCTTCAAGTCCGTGCCGAACAACTTTTTTCCCTTAGTCCCACCTGCCTGCACTCATACCATAACCCTCCATACCCTTCTCATCCATATGCCTATCCAATTTATTTTTAAATGATACCAACGAACCTGCCGCCACCACTTCCACTGGAAGCTCATTCCACACCGCTACCACTCTCTGAGTAAAGAAGTTCCCCCTCATGTTACCCCTAAACTTCTGTCCCTTAATTCTAAAGTCATGTCCTCTTGTTTGAATCTTCCCTATTCTCAAAGGGAAAAGCTTGTCCACATCAACTCTGTCTATCCCTCTCATCATTTTAAAGACCTCTATCAAGTCCCCCCTTAACCTTCTGCGCTCCAGAGAATAAAGACCTAACTTATTCAACCTATCTCTGTAACTTAGCTGTTGAAACCCAGGCAACATTCTAGTAAATCTCCTCTGTACCCTCTCTATTTTGTTGACATCCTTCCTATAATTGGGCGACCAAAATTGTACACCATACTCCAGATTTGGTCTCACCAATACCTTGTACAATTTTAACATTACATCCCAGCTTCTATACTCAATGCTCTGATTTATAAAGGCTAGCATACCAAAAGCTTTCTTTACCACCCTATCTATATGAGATTCCACCTTCAAGGAACTATGCACGGTTATTCCCAGATCCCTCTGTTCAACTGTGTTAGATGGAGCTCTTAAAGATAGCGGAGTCAGGGGATAAGGGGAGAAGGCAGGAACGGGGTACTGATTGTGGATGATCAGCCATGATCACAGTGAATGGTAGTGCTGGCCAAAAGGGCCGAATGGCCTACTCCTGCACCCATTGATTATTGAGTTCAGTTCAGTTTATTGTCACATGTACCGAGGTACAGTGAAAAGCTTTTGGTGCGAGCTAAGCAGTCAGCAGAAAGACAATACCTGATTACAATCAAGCTGTCTGCAGTGTATAGATACATTATAAAGGAATAATCTTTAGTATAAGGCAAAGGCAGCAAAGGATAGTCCGAGGGTCATCAATGAGATAGATGATAGTTCACGACTGCTCACTGGTGACGATAGGATGATTCGGTTGCCTGATAACATCTGGGAAGAAACTGTCTCTGAATCTGGAAGTGTGCATCTTCACACTTCTATTAGACCTTTTGCCTGATGGGAGAGGGGAGCAAACGGAGTGGCCAGGGTGCGACTCTTCCTTGATGATGCTGCTGGCCTTGCCGAGGCAGCGTGAGGTATAAATGGAGTCAATGGAAGGGAGGTTGGTTTGTGTGATGTCTGAAAAAGGATCTCGACCCCAAAACGTCGCCTATCTCCTTCGCTCCTTAGATGCTGCTGCACCCGCTGAGTTTCTCCAGCTTTTTGTGTAACCCTCGATTCTCCAGCATCTGCAGTTCCTTCTTTAACACAATGGTTTGTGTGATGGTCTGGGCTACGTCCACAATTTGCTGCAATTTCTCGCGGGCTTAGATGGAGCTGTTCCCAAACCATGCTGTGATGCACCTTGTGGAATTCTCTGCCACATAAGGCAGCGGAGGCCAATTCACTGGATGTTTTCAAGAGAGAGTTAGATATAGCTCTTAGGGCTAGGAATCAAGGGATATGGGATGAAAGCAGGAACGGGGTACTGATTCGGGATGATTAGCCATGATCATATTGAATGGCCTATTCCAGCACCTATTTTCTATGTTTCTATGTTTAAGGTTATAAGGGATAGTAGAATTAGGCCATTCGGCCCATCAATCAAGGGTGATCTATCTCTCCCTCCTAACCCCATTCTCCTGCCTTCTCCCCGTAACCTCTGACATCTATACTAATCAAGAATCTGTCTATCTCTGCCTTAGAAATACCCACTGATGGCCTCCACAGCCTTCTGTGGCAAAGAATATCACAGATTCACCACCCTCCAACAAACATAGACTCATCATAGGTCATTCCTGGGTTCATTCTTGTAAACCTCCTCAGGACCCTCCCCAGAGCCAGCGCAACCTTCCTCGGATAGAGTCATAGAGTGATACAGCGGGGAAACTGGCCCTTTGGCCCAACTTGCCCACACTGGCCAACATGTCCCAGCTACACTGGTCCCACCTGCCTGCACTTGGCCCATATCCCTCCAAACTTGTCCTATCCATGTAACTGTCTAACTGTTTCTTGAACGTTGGGATAGTCCCAGCCTCAACTACCTCCAGCCGCAGCTCGACCCATACACCCACCAACCTTTGTGTGAAAAAGTCACCCCTCGGAGCGGTGGAGGCCGGTTCTCTGGATACTTTCAAGAGAGAGCCAGATAGGGCTCTTAAAGATAGCAGAGTCAGGGGATATGGGGAGAAGGCAGGAACGGGGTACTGATTGGATATGATCAGCCATGGATCACATTGAATGGCGGTGCTGGCTCGAAGGGCCGAATGGCCTATTCCTGCACCTATTGTCTATTCCCTATTAAATCCTTTCCCCTTCACCTTGAACCCTTGTCATTTGGTCCTCGATTCCCCTACTTGGGCAAGGGACTCTGTTGTGTCTATGGTGATATGGTGCCCACATGATTTTGAAGAACATCTTTCCTTTTACTCACACATGTACCGTATGGTTGCCCACCGGTGGAATGGCACCGATTGCTGTCACCACGTGGCCAATGATGTACACAATGGAAAGGACGACGATGGTCCTGTTTGTGATCAAAGAAGGCAAACATCAAATCAGTATTTAAGAAGATGCGATGAGCCGCTAAGAATAATATTTTTATCCTTCATTTTAAAACGCGGATACAGGCGGAGAAAATGTTTACGATGGGTGGCACGGTGGCGCAGCGGTAGAGTTGCTGCCTCACAGCGCCAGAGACCCGGGTTCGATCCTGCGTACGGAGGCTGTCCACATGGAGTTTGTGCCTTCTCCCCGTGACTGTGGGGGTTTTCTCCGGGTGCCCCGGTTTCCTCCCACATTCCAAAGAAGGGCAGGTTTGTGGGTGAAAGTCAAAGTCAAATTTATTCGTCACGTGCACCAACTAAGGTGCAGTGAAATGAATTTGCCAGCAGCGATATAGTTGAAAAAAAGCACACACACACAATACACGATAGAAAGGTTGATTGGCTTCCGTCACAAAATTTGTTCCTCGTGTGCGGGATAGTACAAGTGTACAGGGCGATCGTTGGTCGGCGCGGACTCGGTGGGCCGAAGGGCATGATTCCGTGCTGTATCTCTGAATTAAACTGAAGGATGTTCCTGCAATTGGAGGGCTTGAGTTACAGTGGGGAAAGCCCACTAGTGGGTAAACCAACCGGGAGAACGTGCAAACTCCGTACAGACAGCACCCGTCGTCAGGATCGAACCGGGGTCTCTGGCGCTGTAAAGCAGCAACTCTACCGCTGCGCCACCGTGACGCTTACAATGACGTGCCCACCAGCCGGACAACAGCTGACATCATCGGAAGCAATGACTCGTTTTACACATAGAGGAGTTTTAAAAGTGCAGACTATATGTTACACAGATCCTTGCTCTATTATTTGGAGGTTAAAGACTGTTCCTTTGGGAGTGAATAGAAGATAATCGAGAAAAACTATTTCAATTTATTTGATCTTTGATTTCAGTTTTGATGGTTTGAGGTTCTGATCAGCCAACAGACAGTGGACCATAAGTCATGGCATTGACCTGTTCTCTGGCACCTCCTACAGGCCAATGCATGAAAACAATGGTTAGATAGTCACGGTGGTGCAGCGCTAGAGTTGCTGCCTAACAGCAAATTCAACGCCGGAGACCTGGGTTCGATCCCGACTACAGGTGCTGTCTGTACGGAGATTGTACGTTCTCCCCGTGATCTCCGAGATCTTCGGTTTCTTCCCACACTCCAAACACGTACAGGTTTGTAGGCTAATTGGCTTGGTAAATGTAAAACAAATTGCCCCTAGTTGGTGTCGGATAGTGTTAATGTGCTGGGATTGCTGGTCGGCCCGGACCCGGTGGGCCGAAGGGTCTGTTTCCGCGCTGTATCACTAAACTTAAGGCCCTGTCTCACGGTGCGAGTTGACACACGAGTGACCCAGAGTGACAGACTCGTGGTTGTGTACGATATTCCAAGTTGATGTGCAAGTGTTTGAGGCGAGTTCCCACGGGTATGGTAATCTGCGATGTTCCGAGTTTGTCTCCAGAGTTACCAAGTTCCCCTCCCGTTACACTTGAGCCAACCGTGAATGAAGGTATGTTTTAATAAAGCAACAATGTTAAAGAAAACATCTCCATCCTGCGGCTTTGAGTTAAAGATAGAATTCAGCGCGGCTGCATCTATTTATATAACCTATAAAAGGGAAAATGCGCACCCTCCAGTGCCAGAGCAGTTATACTTATGATTTGTTAGAAACGCACATCACGTAGTTAGAAGACCAGCTGGCGAAGGTTTGTTATATTTGGAGGGGCAAGTGAAATATAATGATGATAGGTCTGAGGTGTTGCACTTTAGGAGCGCTGAAAAATTCGGACATGTGCAATGAGTGGTAGCAACATTGGGAATATCGTATCAACAAGGAACGTTGTTGTACAAGTGAAAACAAATTACTTGAAGGCAACATCACAACTGGATAAAAGATAGACACAACGTGCCGGAGTAACTCCGTGGGTCAGGCAGCATCTGTGGAGAAAAAGGGTGGGTGTCGTTTCGTTAGACGGGTCCGGATCCAAAACATTTCTCCAGAAATACTGCCTGATCTATGGAGTTACTCGGGCACTTTGTGTCTATCTTTGGTATAAACCAGCATCTGCAGTTATATGTTTCTACTTAGCACAGCTAGATGGGGTGGTTAGGAAGTGCGGGAACCAAATCAAGGAGGGAGTGCGGGAATCAGAAGCAGGTGAGTTGACGGGAGCGTGGGAGCCGCACACAGCGAGTGGAAAAGTGTTTGGGAAGCCGAACCCAGCCTGAAAGAACGAGCACGGGTATTGGGTCCCAACAGGAATAGGTTAAAGGCTTGAAGAGAAGATGGAGACAGAGACACTCACATTCAACAAGGACAGTAATTCTGCTGTAACATGATTGTTGCTTTGCGAAGTAACGTAGTTTTTTTAATAGAAAATCATAGCAATGGGGAAAAGGTGTTTCACCCTTGCAGTAATCAAGTTATTTTCCTGTGGTGTTTTGAATAACTAAGTTTATTTATGTTACTGCAAGCTAAAATACAAAGGTTGTGTGTTACTTTGTTTAATAGAGTTTCGTTGTTCAAATATCAAAGGAAGCGATTGTTTGTCAATTTCTATGGTAGTTAAACCCATAGTTGGGCTCCGGTGATTGGGTTGATCATGAGATCATGGTGCCTCGTCACTGCTGGAAGGCTACATGGAAGCATTTTTGTCTGCTTGCTAATTTCCAAACTAACTGTAGTTCCCAACCTGAAGGGCCCGTTTC
Organism: Raja brachyura; assembly: GCA_963514005.1. The sequence continues at coordinate 7,240,508 of OY740787.1, read as the reverse complement.
TGTGCAGTATGAAGCAATAATGAAAACAAAACAGTACAGAAGAGCCAGGGTGTGTAGGAAGCACAGGCAGAACAGGGGCAGAGGGACAGGAGCAGACGCTGTATGTGTGGGGAACTAGTGGTACTTCCCCAACTCTACCCCCACTCTATATCTCTGCGTCTCATCATACAGATCAAACTCCCCACCATTGACTACAAGTCGATTTCATGCTGCTTCGGGAAAGCAGCCATCTGAACTAAAGACCTTTCCTACCAGGGCCATTCCTTCCTCTCCCCGCTCCCATCGGAAGAAGAAACAGAAGCTTAAAAGCGCGCATCAGTAGAATCAGGAATGCATTCTTTCCCTCTGTTATCAGGCTTTTGAATGGTCCTTCCATAAGTTGGGGGACCGTTCGATTCTCCTCTACCCCATTGTGGCCATTGGTCTTTGTCTCTGGAATTCAGCGCTAAAATATTGAGAACGACAAGATCTGCATTTTGTTTCTGTCCCGATCTATGTACTTGAATTTAGTTTATTTCTATTTATGTATAGTATTATCTGATTTGACTGGATAGCATGCAAAACATAACTTTACACATGAAAGTAATAAATCTAAACCTAATGTTGTTTGTATCGGGTAGTTGTGCATTGTCGTGGTGAGTTTGTCGGTAGCAAGCATCTTTCTGAAAGCAATGAATGCTGAGGGCAAACATTAACAACCTGAATACGGACTTCCAGAAGGGTCTTGACAAAGTCACAATACGTGGTGTAAAGTGAATATTGAAAGCATGTACATGAGGTCAACAAAATATTAGACAATCTTGGTAAATGCTTGTGGGAAAGTGAATAGTGTGCCCCCCCCCCCCCCCCCCCCCCTCCTCCTGGATGACAGTCACAGTCATCGGTAGCCACAGACACCCGTAAATAAACCCACTACATCCAATATGCGACTTTTTATGATCATGGATGACAATCCATTTAACCTCAGTGTAAATTCAAATGAAGGTTCCTGCTCCCGCCTTCTGCTGTCACTTTCAATGCTGCTACTATTGGAGTCTGGCCTCGGGTAACTCCATTCCCACCTGGGGAATGAAAAGTTTCCATTGACGGTGCCACGGTAGACTCACGAATCAATAAGGTAAACGCACGGGCCACTACGTTATGACAACGAGTTTAAATGTTTCAATTTTTAACTTGAACATTACATTTGACTCGTGGAAAATATCAAACATGTTTGATTTTTTTCACGAGTTCACAAGTTTCACGGGTACCTACCGTTAGCACCACGAGTCGCTAAGTTGCTCGCGCGAATTCCGACGTTTCCGCTACGTTGATTGTACGGGATTACCGCGAGTGAAAACTCGGGGTACCTCGTGGGACAACTCGCACCGTGAGACAGGGGTTTTATGGGCCTGTCCCACGGAATGAGTTCATTCAAGAGTTCTCCCGAGTTTGCCCTGATTCGAACTTGAGGAGATTTACGGTAATGGCTGCTCGTAGGCACTCGGGGCTCTCGTGGACATTTTTCAACATGTTGAAAAATCTTCACGAGTCTTCCCGAGCTTACCGCGTTTCCCGAGTACCTGCCGTTGGCGTTACGAGCCGCTAAGACGTCCTGAGCTCCGATGTATCTGCTACGTACATTCTACGTGCTTCCACGAGTTTGATTTTTTTTTAAACTCTGGAGAGCTCTTGAATGAGCTCCTACAGTGGGACAGCCCCATAAACCTGACCCATAATTGACCACCAGGCTGCCTCGTCAACAGTCTGTCTGTCTCTTCCTTCTCTGTTGTTTTATAGCATGTGTTCTTTAGTTTGTTTTATGTGGTGGTGGGGTTGTGGGAAACTTTTTTTAATCTCTTACCTCCACGGAGATGCAATTTCTTTTCAGTATCGTATCTCCGTCCGTACTGCGGCCTAATATCGTGGAGTTGGCGGGTTCTGCTGGAGACCGACTTTGGGAAGCTCCAACCACGGGGGCCTGAGGGCTATAACAACATGGAGCTCACGGTCCCTTAGCCAGCGATCGACCTCTGAGCTCCAACCGCTGGGGCCTGTGGAATTTAACATTGTGCAGCTCGCGGTTAGAGACCGACTTCGGGAGCTCCAAGCCACAGGAGGTTCGATCGCCCCCACGCGGGGGCTTCGACCGCTGGCTGCGGAAACTTCAATCGCCCCGACTGTGGATGGTTCGACTACCCCGACCGCGGGAGAAAAATGAAGGAAGAAGATTGGACTTTATTGCCTTCCATCGCAGTGGGGAACGTGGGGAATCTGCTGTGGTGGATGTTTATGTTAACTTTTAAGTAGATGTGTTGCTTTTATTTTGGTATGGCTGTATGCTAATTCGCATATCACTACCTTAATTGGTACACGTGACAATAAAAGACCTTTGAAAGCTTTTGCCCTTGACACCCATTCTAATCAAGAACTTGTCTACCTCGGCCTCCAGAACATCCACTGACTTGGTGGGCATGCTGGTGGTACTTTGGTGGCCCGCCCTCGAAGCCAGCTTGATCAAAGTCTCCGGCCACAATGACCAGGGCTTCGGGGTGTATCGTCTCGAGGCCGTTGATAGTGGGGTACACGTCGGCTCACAGTAATGTGGGAGATATCTAACTCTCTCCGAATTATGTATTGTTGCTGTATATGTTTTTGTTTCATTTTATTTGTATATTTGTAATTTGCTTGTTTTGACTGTAAGGTGTCCTTGAGTGTCCTGAAAGGGGCCCATAAACAAAATGCATTATTATTATGATTATTATTATATACGTGCGACGCCACACGTGAACTCACTTGAACTTTCCCAGCCAGGAGTCTGCAATGAGGGCCCCCAAGACCGGCGTGAAGAAGGCGAGCCCAGAGAAGGCATGGTAAATGGTCGTGGACTGATCATCGTCCCAATGAAGAAAGTTTGCAAAGTAGAGGGTGAGAACAGCTGGAATACAAGGAATGATGGCAGGTCAGTCAGCGAAAGATGCATCCTCCTCATAAGCTCATACGTTCTAGGGGCAGAGTTAGGCCATTCGGCCCATCAAGTCTACTCTGCCATTCAATCGTGGCTGATCTACCTCTTCCTCCTAACACCATTCTCCTGCCTTTTCCTCATCATCCTTGACACCCCCTTTCTAATCATGAATCTGTCTGTCTCTGCCTTAAATACATCTACTGACTTGGCCTCTTCCACAGTCTTCTGAGGCAATGAATTCCACAGATTCAACACCCTCCAGCTAAAGAAATTCCTCCTCATATCCTTCGTAAAGGAACCATCCTTTTATTCTTAGGCTGTGACCTCTGGTCCTGGACTCTCCCACTAGTGGAAACATCCCCTCCACATCCACATCATCTCGGCCTATCCAGAGTGTATGGAATGAGCTGCCAGAGGAGGTAGTTGAGGCAGATACTATTGCAACATTTGAGAGACATTTAGACAGAGGGCAAATTTGACCCGCCAATCTATCAATCTCCTCCTTCAAAATATCCATTGACTTGGCCTCCTCCACAGCCTCCTGCGGCAATGAATTCCACAGATTCACCACCCTCTGACTAAAGAAATTCCTCCTCATCTCCTTTCTAAAGGTACGTCCCTTTATTCTGAGGCTATGTCCTCTGGTCCTGGACTCTACGACTAGTAATCTGTTTTATTTGATTATGGAGAGTGGGATGAAACCGAAGATCTCTGAGAAAAACCACGCGGTCACGGGGAGAACGTACCAACTCCGTACAGACAGCATTTGTTGTCGGGATCGAATCCAGGTCACCGGTGCTGCAAACGCTGTAAGGCAGCAACTTGACCGCTGCGCCACCGTGCCGCCCTTATAATGGCATCGATAAGCGACACAATAGGTATAGACTATAATAGGAGGGAGATCTCGCAATAACTTTATAAAGCATCAGTTAATATTGTGTGGGGTTAGAAAGCAATGGTCGGGTGCAAAGAAAATTCTCCAGATTGTTGAAACTGCAGATGCTGGTTAATACACAAAAAGGTTGTTCCCGATGTTGGGGAAGTCCAGAACAAGGGGTCACAGTTTGAGGATAAGAGGGAAATCTTTTAGGGCCGAGATGAGAAAAATATTTTTCACACAGAGAGTGGTGAACCTCTGGAATTCTCTGCCACAGAAGGTAGTTGAGGCCAGTTCATTGGCTATATGTAAGAGGGAGTGAGATGTGGCCCTTGTGGCTAAAGGGATCAGGGGGTATGGAGAGAAGGCAGGTACGGGATACTGAGTTGGATGATCAGCCATGATCATGTTGAATGGCGGTGCAGGCTCGAATGACCGGATGGCCTACTCCTGCACCTATTTTCTATGTTTCTATGTCAGGCAACACCTCCGGAGAACATGGATGGGCAGCATTTTGGATCAGGACCCTTCTTCAGACTGATTGCGTGGGGGAGGGGTGAAGAAAGCTGGAAGAGGGGAGAGGCAGGATACAGCATGGCGGGTAATAGGTGGACACAGGCAAGAGGGAGGTTTCGATTAGCATATTGTTGGAACAAAGGTTAGCGATAAGAATAGTAGGTGTGAGACTGGTAAGAAGAGCTGTGTATTGTGAAGTCATCGAGTCATACAGTGTGGGAACAGGCCCAACCTGCCCACACCTCACCAGCGTGTCCCATCTACACTGGTCCCACCTGCCTGCGTTTGGCCTGTATCCCTCTAAACCGGGCATGTCCATGTACCTGCCTAAATGTTTCTTAAACGTTGCTGCAAATGGCAAATTTCCGACTTTTCCAGTGTCCGCTTTTCCAGTTGCCATTACTCTCCAGGTACAGGAGGAGTGATCTCACGCAGGCCCAATAGAACAGATCTTGCAGTCATTATTTCCTGTTTAGTTTGTTGTTTATTGAAGTAGTTGTACAAATAAAGCAATCGTATAAGGTGTTCCTTATGCTGCATGCAAGTTGTAACTGGCTGCTCTGTCCCTGGTCTGGTGAGAAATGTATGCTCTTCCTCCCTGTGCCTGCCCCTTCCTGTCCCCTATGCCCTTATATATACACCACCCTGTGCATCTAATCATCGCCCCCAAGTGTCCAAAATAATACTGCAAGATATATCTAGACAAAATAATATAATATGCCAACAGTCGCTAGCCTAAACATAAATGGCTCCTACAGTTGCGATAGCCTCTGCCTAAACTACTTCCTCCGGAGTCTCGTTCCATACACCCACTGCCCATCGTGCGAAAAGGTTACCCCTCAGGTTCTTATTAAATCTTCCACCCCTCACCTTAAGTCTGAGGGGGGAAAAGTAGCAAGAGACTGGTGGGGGGGCGGGGAGATATAGGTAAGTGCAGGTGAAGCACTGGGTAGGGGAGGGGAGAGGAGGGGGGGGAGGGGGGAGGAGTGGGGGGGGAGGAGAAAGGGGGGTTGTGGGAGGTGGTGGGGGATAGTTACTGTAGATGTTCGCTAAAATTGTTGTTATCTACCCAAGCGGAATATGAGGTGCTGTTCATCCAGTTTGCGTGTGGCATCACTCTGACGGCGGAAGAGGCCCAGGACAGAAAGGTCAGTGTGGGAATTGGAAGACGAGTTAAAATGGCGATTTGAGAGTTGTTATTCAGAGAGGAAGCCAGTGACCAGTGGCGTGACCAGTGGTGTGTCCAGTGGTGTGACCAGTGGCGTGACCAGTGACATGACCAGTGGTGTGTCCAGTGGCGTGACCAGTGGCGTGACCAGTGGCGTGACCAGTGACGTGACCAGTGACGTGACCAGTGGTGTGACCAGTGGCGTGACCAGTGACGTGACCAGTGACGGACCAGTGGCGTGACCAGTGACTGACCAGTGGCGTGACCAGTGACTGACCAGTGGCGTGACCAGTGACTGACCAGAGGCGTGACCAGTGGCGTGACCAGTGACTGACCAGTGCGTGACCAGTGGTGTGACCAGTGGCGTGACCAGTGGTGTGATCAGTGGTGTGATCAGTGGCGTGACCAGTGGTGTGATCAGTGGCGTGACCAGTGGTGTGATCAGTGGCGTGACCTGTAGTGTGACCAGTGGCGTGACCAGTGGCGTGACCAGTGACTGACCAGTGGTGTGACCAGTGACTGACCAGAGGCGTGACCAGTGGCGTGACCAGTGACTGACCAGTGGCGTGACCAGTGGTGTGACCAGTGGCGTGACCAGTGGTGTGATCAGTGGTGTGATCAGTGGCGTGACCAGTGGTGTGATCAGTGGCGTGACCAGTGGTGTGATCAGTGGCGTGACCTGTAGTGTGACCAGTGGCGTGACCAGTGGCGTGACCAGTGGCGTGACCAGTGACGTGACCAGTGACGTGACCAGTGGTGTGACCTGTGGTGTGACCAGTGGTATGACCTGTAGCGTGACCAGTGGTGTGACCTGTAGCGTGACCAGTGGTGTGACCTGTAGTGTGACCAGTGGTGTGACCTGTAGCGTGACCAGTGATGTGACCAGTGAAGTGACCTGTAGCATGACCAGTGGTGTGACCTGTAGCGTGACCAGTGGTGTGATCAGTGGTGTGATCAGTGGCGTGACCAGTGGTGTGATCAGTGGCGTGACCAGTGGTGTGATCAGTGGCGTGACCTGTAGTGTGACCAGTGGCGTGACCAGTGGCGTGACCAGTGGCGTGACCAGTGACGTGACCAGTGACGTGACCAGTGGTGTGACCTGTGGTGTGACCAGTGGTATGACCTGTAGCGTGACCAGTGGTGTGACCTGTAGCGTGACCAGTGGTGTGACCTGTAGTGTGACCAGTGGTGTGACCTGTAGCGTGACCAGTGATGTGACCAGTGAAGTGACCTGTAGCATGACCAGTGGTGTGACCTGTAGCGTGACCAGTGGTGTGACCTGTAGCGTGACCAGTGGTGTGACCTGTAGCATGACCAGTGGTGTGACCTGTAGTGTGACCAGTGACGTGACCTGTAGCGTGACCAGTGGTGTGACCTGTAGTGTGACCAGTGATGTGACCAGTAAAGTGACCAGTGGTGTGACCTGTAGCGTGACCAGTGACGTGACCTGTAGCGTGACCAGTGGTGTGACCTGGAGTGTGACAAGTAATATGACCAGTGACGTGACCAGTGGTATGACCAGTGGCGTGACCAGTGGTGTGACCTGTAGTGTGACAAGTAATATGACCAGTGACGTGACCAGTGGTATGACCAGTGGCGTGACCAGTGGTGTGACCAGTGGTGTGACCAGTGGCGTGACCAGTGGTGTGACCAGTGGTGTGACCTGTAGCGTGACAAGTAATGTGACCAGTGACGTGACCAGTGGTATGACCAGTGGCGTGACCAGTGGTGTGACCAGTGAAGTGACCTGTAGCGTGACCAGTGGTGTGACCAGTGACGTGACAAGTGGCGTGACCAGTGGCGTGACCAGTGGCGTGACCAGTGGCGTGACCAATTGCGTGACCAGTGGTGTGACCAGTGACGTGACCAATGGCATGACCAGTGACGTGACCAGTGGTGTGACCAGAGGCGTGACCAGTGACGTGACCAGTGGTATGACCAGTGGTATGACCCGTGGTGTGCCTCAGGAATCAATGCAGTGTCCACTGTTGTTTGTCATCTCAAGTAACAATTTGGATGACAATGTTGTTAAAACGGTTTGTATGTTTGCAGGATGTCAAGGGATTATGGGGAGAAGGCAGGAGAATGGGGTTGAATGGGAAAGATAGATCAGCCATGATTGAATGGGGGAGTAGGCTTGATGGACCGAATGGCCTAATTCTACTCCTATCACTTATGAACCTATAAACGTATGAAACCAGAACTGGCGGTGCAGTGGACAGTGAATCAATTTATCAGAGACTACAACAAGGTTTGGATGATCAGATAAGTTGGTCAAGAAATAGTAGATGGAATTTAACCAGGAAAAGGAAGTTAAAAATTGTTAGCAACTGGGAGATGCAGACGGCCTTTCCAAAGTTCCCAACCTTGTTCTTCCTGCCCACAGCAAATATCATGGCCTGAAGAAGGGTCTAGACCCAAAATATCAACTATTCATTCTCTCCAGAGAAGCTGCTTGTCTCGCCGAGTTACTCCAGCATTTTGCGTCTATCTTCGCTGTAAACCGGCATCTGCGGTTCCTTCCTACACCGTCACGGTGGCGCAGCGGTTGAGCTACTGCCTTAGAGCGCCTGGGACCCGGGTTCGATCCTGACCACAGGTGCTTGTCTGTAGGGAGTTTGTACGTTCTCCCTGTGACCTGCGTTGGTTTTCTCCGAGATCTTCCCATTTCCTCCCACACTCCAAAGACGTGAAGGGTTGCTGGTTAATTGGCTTGGTATAATTGTAAAGTGCAAAATTATCCCGTGTGTGTGTGTGTGTGTGTGTGTAGGGTAGTGCAAGTGGGTGGGGATTGGTAGTACGGACTCGGTGGGCCAAAGGGCCTGATTCTGCGCTGTATCTCTAAACTAATTGCAAACTAAAACCGCACTGAGCGGGAACACACCTTTCATTCCATAGAAGGAGAAGCGTTCACAGAATTCATTCACCACCACGAATATAATGCTGAGGGGGTAGGTGGTTCCACACAGTCGCTGGAGGAGGCAGAAGAAAACTGTTATTAAAAGGCAATGACATAGAAACACAGAAACAAAGATGGCGGCCAATCCTGGCGACTGTTTGCGTGCTGGACCACGGAAGTCGATCTACAATCACGTATTACAATCGCTCCCCACACTTACGTAAATCTCTGCTCCGACAGCAACATTTCTGACTTTTAACTATGATCTTCTCAAACTCCTCTCAGATTCCTCTTTAGGGCAGCACGGTGGTGCAGCGGTAGTCGCACTCGCTGCCTTACAGCGCCAGAGTCCCGGGTTCGATCCTGACCACGGGTGCTGTCTGTACGGAGTTTGTACGTTCTCCCTGTGACCTGCGTGGGTTTTCCCTGAGACCTTCTGTTTCCTCCCACACTCCAAAGACATACAGGTTTGTAGGTTAATTGGCTTGGCATAAATGTAAATTGTCCCTTGTGTGTGTAGGATCGTGTTAGTGTGTAGACTCGGTAGGCCGAAGGGCCTGTTTCCGTGTTGTATCCCTAAACTAAACTGAAGATCTGGCCATTCTCTGACTCCCGGCACCTGAAGACCACCTGCATCAACTCTAGGAGCGGCGATGACCCGAGCAGCGAGGCCTAGCGCGACCGATGAGACCTGAGGCCTCCTGGCTGTTGTCAGGCAACTGAATCATCCCACCACAACCAGAGAGCAGTCCTGAACTACTATCGACCTAATCGGTGACCTTTGGAAGCTCTTGGACAGGACTTCACTGGCATTACCTTGCACTAAAGGTTATTTCCTGATCATATATCTGTACACTGTAGATGGCCCGATTGTAATCATGTCTTGTCTTTCCGATGACTGGTTTGTACACAACAAAAGCTTTTCATAGTCACAGAGTGATACAGTGTAGAAACAGGCCCTTCGGCCCAACTTGCCCACACCAGCCAACATGTCCCAGCTAATGCTCAAGGGAGAGTTAGATTTAGCTCTTAAGGCTAAAGGAATCAAGGGATATGGGGGGAAAAGCAGGAACGGGGTACTGATTTTGGATGATCAGCCACGATCTTATTAAATGGCGGTGGTGGCTTGAAGGGCCAAATGGCCTACTCCTGCACCTATTTTCTATGTTTATACTAGTCCCACCTGCCCATATTTGGTCCATATATCTCCATACCTGTCCTATCCATGTACCTGTCTAACTGTTTCTTAAATGTTGGGATAGCCCCAGCCTCAACTATCTCCTCTGGCAGTTCGTTCCATGCACCCACCACCCTTTGCGTGAAAAAGTTACCCCCCAGATTCCTATTAAATCTTTTCCCCTTCACCTTAAACCTATGCCCTCTGGCCCTCGATTCACCTACCCTGAGCAAGAGGCTCTGTGCATCTACCAAATTTATTCCGCTCGTGATTTTATAACTCAAATAAGATCACCCCTCATCGTCCTGCGCTCCAAGGAATAGAGTCCCAGCCTACGCGGCGTCCGCAGCCTGGGATTCCTCGTGGGGGACCCGGGAGAAGAAGAAGCCACCGCTGCCGGCCCGCGGCCTACTTCTACCGCGGGCCCGGCGTGGACTTAGCATCACCCCTTAGCATCCCCTGGAGGGGAGATTCGACCGCCAGCCCTGTGGTCTGCGGCAAAGATTATAGAGGAGCAAGATGCGCCACTCAGTGGAAATCCAATGGACTGGTGTGTAGTACCTAACGGAACGTCACGGCCGCCATTTTGGCGGATTGCCTCCCCATGTGTAATCCGCTCCAAAGCTACAGAGCAGTTGTAAACAAAGATTATAGAGGAGCAAGATGCATTAGAAAGTTATTAGATTTATTTGTAATAGATCTTTACTTACCTGTCGATCCCTCTCTATCCCCCTCTCAATCTTTCTCTCCCTCTTTCGATCTCCCTCTCTTTCGATCTCCCTTTCTTTCGATCTCCCTCTCTTCTCTATCTCCCCTCCATCCCTCTCTCCCTATCTTCTCTCGATCTCCCTCCTTCCCCTCCCCCCCTCTCTCTCCCCCTCCCTTTTCCCCCTGTTCCCCCATTTCCCTCGCATCTTTCCTCCCCAGCCCCTCCTTTGCGTAGTTTACCTTGCATTGCATTGTGCAGCTTCCCTTGTATTGCTTTAACACACACTGTGCACAAAATTACAGGCACATACAAACACACATTCATATAAATATATGGTGGGACAGATAGAAGCAAATCTTTGGATAGAAGAGCTTATTAAAATCTTCCTACAAAGACCATTATGTAATTCATTTCTATCCTCTTTTGGGCCGAAGGCATAGCAGGGCTGCCAATTCTCACACAGAGTGAAGGGAGGGAGAGAGGGAAATCGAGAAGAGAGGGGAGAGAAAGAGATCGAGAGGGGAGAGAAAGAGTTCGAGAGGGGAGAGAAAGAGTTCGAGAGGGGAGAGAAAGAGATCGACAGGGGAGAGAGAGCGATAGAAAGAAGAGAGGATGATCGAGAGAAGAGGGGATAGAGAGGGATCGAGAGGTAAGTAAAGATCTATTACAAATAAATCTAATAACTTTCTAATGCATCTTGCTCCTCTATAACCTTTGCTTGCAACTGCTCTGTAGCTTTGGAGCGGATTACACAGCGGCAGATCGAGAGACAAAGATCATAGAGAAGCTCAGTTTCCCAATAGACGCCATAGTCGACGCCATCTCTGGTCCGCTAATATGGCGTCGACAATCACACACGTGATACTACGCCTTTTCCACTGAGTGGCGCATCTTGCTCCTCTATAATCTTTGGGCTGCGGTACTTCTGGCTGCGGCGCGGAGGGAACTTTAAATCTTCGACGGCCGGCCAGCCTGCGGTCTACACCAACCTGAAGCTGCGGTCTCCGGTGGGGAACAGCCGACTGCACTTACCTGGACTTTTACCTGTCTGCACATCTGGACGCCCACAGTGACGGCTGCGGAGGGTGGAGGTCCCGACCACGGGGGGGGAAACGGAGGAGGACTGGCCCAATGTTGTGCCTTCCACCACAGTGATGAATGCTGTGGTGGATGGTTGTGTTAAATGTTTATTCTGCATTGGGTGTTCTTTATCATTGTACCGCTGTTGAATTCATTTCACTTGCACTTTATGTGCAATGTGATGAATAAAACCGTATTGTATTGTATTGTACTCAACCTCTCTCTATAGCTCAGCCCCTCTAGCCCTGGCAACACCCTTGCAAATCTTCTCTGTGCCCTTTCCAGCTTGACAATATGTGACCTTTGATATATCTAACTTCAAGTAACCTTTGCTTTCCCCCTCTCTCTCTCCGACCCTCCCCCATCTGACTAGTTTTACTGTCCTCCTGATCTCCTCAGGCCTGGATCTGCTCAGCGCAGAGGGAGAATAAGGAGGGAAGAAGACAGAGACTCTAAGACTTTTGCCTTCCGCCACAGTGAGGAGGTGTTTGGTGAACTCACTGTGGTGGATGTTAATTTTGTGTTTATTGTGTGGTTTTTGTTATTTTTATGTATGTATGACTGCAGGCACGAAATTTCGTTCAGACCGAAAGGTCTGAATGACAATAAAGGCTATTCATTCATTCATTCATTCATTAATTTTTCTGATCGCATGGATCATTGTCACCTTCCCCTCAGCTAACAATGAGCCATTCTACATTTCCTCGAACATCGCCTGCATTGATCAGTCGTCTTCACACTTCACCCTTCCATATCTCTAGTCTCCCTTTCTCCTGACACTCAGTCTGAAGAAAGGTCTTGACCCAAAAGGTCACCCATTCCTTCTCTCCAGAGATGCTGCTTGTCCCGCTGAGTTACTCCAGCGCTTTGTGTCTATCTTCGGTGAAAACCAGCGTCTGCAGTTCCTTCCTACACACCAGGCGCCATTTACCGAAGCAAATTAACCTAAAAGTCTGCATGTCTCTGGAATGTGGGAGAAACCGAAGATCTCGGAGAAAGCCCATGTAGGTCACGGGGAGAAGGTACAAACTACATACAGATAGCTCCCGTAGTCGAGATCGAACCCAGGTCTCTGGCGCTGTAAGGCAGCAACTCTACCGCTGCACCACCATGCCACACTAGTAAAACATTGTATATTTATTTATTGTATATCGTTTTGCTGTGTTGATCTGATGATGTGCCCGTAAAGCTGCAACAAGTAAGAATTTTACTGTGGGTTAGGCTGCATCTCTGGTGCAACTGAAATAACTCAGCGGGACAGGCAGCATCTCACGAGAGACGGAATGGGTGACGTTTAGGGCCAAGACCCTTCTTCAGGTAGGTCAGTTTCCATCCCAAATTGCTGGAGTAACTCCGTGGGTCCGGCAGCATCTCCGGAGAATAAAAATTAGTTCAAAGTCTCCAATGAGGTAGATGTCAGAGGTACAGGTGTCAGGGGTTATGTGGAGAAGGCAGGAGAATGGGGTTAAGAGGGAGAGATAGGTCAACAATGATTGAATGCCGGAGTAGACTCGAAGGGCCGAATGGCCTAATTCTACACCTATCCCTTATTAACTTATGAGATGGCAGCTCAGGACTGCTCTCTAGTTGGTGAGAGGACGGTTCAGTTGCCTGATAACAGCTGTGAAGAAACTGGAGTTGTGCGTTTCACACTTCTGTGCCTCTTGGCAGGAAAGGTTTGGAGGGATGTGGACCATATGCAAGCATCCATAATAAATCTCTAACTTCAACTAACTCTTGTTTTCCTTCTCCCTCCCTCCCTCCCTCATCCTGGTTCTCCGACTAGTTCCATTGGTCCTCCTCCTTCATTTTTACAACTGTATGCCTCGTTGTCACCTTCCCCTCAGCTAACAATGAGCCATTCGACATTCCCTTTGACCATCGTCCGCTTTGATCTGTTGTTTTCACATCTTACCCTTCCATATCTATGCGTCTCCCTCTCCCCTGAGTCTCAGTCTGAAGAAGGGTCTCGATCCGAAATGTAACCCATTCCTTCTCTCCAGAGATGCTGCCTGTCCCTCTGAGTTACTCCAGCATCTTATGTCTATATTTGGTGTAAACCAGCATCCGCAGTCCCTTTCTACACAAGCTGGCATCTGTAGCTTAGATTGTGCACCTAGAGGGGGGTATGGACAAGTTGGGCAGGGGGCATGTTTCTGTGTTGTTGACTCTATGCCTGTGCAAATACACACTATGCTTTGCACACACACACAGGTCATAGCCTCAGATTTAAAGGACGTTCTTCTAGGAAGGAGATGAGGAGGAATTTCTTCAGTCAGAGCGAGGTGAATCAATGGAATTCATTGCCACAGAAGGCTGTGGAGGCCAACTCAGTGGATAATTTTAAGGCAGAGATAGCTAGGTTCTTGATTAGTACGGGTGTGTGTGAGGAGGAGAATGGGGTTAGAAGGCAAGGGATAGATCTAGGGTTGCCAACTTTCTCACTCGCAAATATGGGGCAAAAGGTCAAAATACAGGACAAATTCCTGCCGGCAATTCGTTGACCTACTTGGCCGTGGCTGGGTGAATGATGAGTTGGCCCCGGGTGCTGGACTGCACACAAAGCCCAGCCGGCGGGGCAGCTGAGGAGTTTTGGACAGGGCGCGCAAAGGCCGGCGCCCCGTCCAACTCATGAACCGATGATCGGCCATGAGAAGGAGGGGTGGTGGTGGTGTCGTCGGTAAGCGAAGGTCAGAAGGCTGGACAGCTGGCCGGGCTGCCGACCGACCGACGGGGCCACGGGCGAGGCGCTGCTGCTGCTGCTGCATTCCATGGGCTGCACTACGTCGGGACGGGTGAGGCGGGGCCGGACGCGGCGCTCCGATCCGACAGTTCCCTCGACCCGAGTAGCAGCAGTCAAATACAGGACAAGGCCGGTCCTGTACGGGACAAACCAATTTGCAGCCCAAAAAACAGGATTCCCGGCTAATACGGGACAGTTGGCAACCCCAGATAGATGAGCCAAGATTGATTGGTGGAGGTGACTTGATGGGCCGAGTGGCCTGATTCTGCTCCTATCACATATGAACCTATGAACACACACACACACATCGATAGTTTACGATGAATACACGTAAATTATCGGTGTGTTTACCCAACAAAAATACCAGTCATTGTGAATCTGTGGCCCGCGGCTGCTCCATTCTACTGTAGACACCATCAGCCGTGGACATGTAGAGAAACGCCAGCAAAGCAATGGAAATCCAGCAAATTGCCTTCTCTCCCACAACCTCGGTTCATCGCCGTTACTTGTAAATACACCTCATGCATACTAACCGGAGACTGCTTCTTGGGAAAGCACGGGTCATTTTCGGTCTCATCTTCTTTGGCAGGGAGGGGGGGGGTTTAGAGGGAGGGGGGGAGAGAGGGAGGGGGGGAGAGAGGGGAGAAGAGAGAAGTGTGGGAGAGAGAAGTGGGGGAGAGAGAAGTGGGGGGAGAGAAGGAAAGAGGGGAGAGAGAGAGGGTGGGAGAGAGGTAGGGGAGAGAGAGTGGGGGCAGAGAGAGAGGTGGGGAAAGAGAGAGGTGGGGAAGAGAGAAGTGGGGGAGAGAGAAGTGGGAGGGAGAGAGAGAGAGGGGAGAGATAGAGAGAGGGGAGAGAGAGAGAGGGGGAGAGAGTGAGAGGGGGAGAGAGAGAGGGGAAAGAGAGAGAGAGGGGAGAGGGGGAGGGGAGGGGAGGGGGCGGAGAGGGGGGAAGAGAGAGATGGGGAGAGAGAATGGGGGAGAGAGGGGGAGAGAGGGGGGAGAGAGAGGAGGGAGAGAGAGGGGGGACGGAGAGGGGGGAGGCAGAGGGGGAGAGAGGAGGTGGTTGAGAGGGGGGAGGAAGAGGGGGGAGGGACAGGGGGAGAGAGAAAGGGGGGGAGGGGGGTAGAGAAGGGAGAGGGAGGGGGAGAGAGAAAGAGAGATGTTTGCAACGGTAACATGACCCACAGATCCCCTTTATAAATACCCCTAGTATCAACGTTAAGCCATGTTAAAAATAGAATTAAGAGAAACTAAGTTGACGTTGGCAAATGAAATGAGACCAAAGCAACATACCTGTTTTTTTCTTTGCCATTTCGGAAAACAGTTTGGAAAAGTTTTCAAATGAGTTCCAGCACACACACTCTCTCTCTCTCTCTCTCTCTCTCTCTCTCTCTCTCGCTCTCTTTCTCACTCTCTCTCTTTCTCGCTCTCTCTTTCTCACTCTCTCTCTCTTTCTCACTCTCTCTCTCTCTCTGCCTGTTCCCAAATTCCACAGTTTTGGTCGATGTGTTAATAATCTTGTTAATATTTCACTTTACGCCTTTCAAGTTGAACGTGGGAGAGTGAAGTGCACTGTCGGCCGGGAACTTGGCATGTTTGAGTGGTTATTGTGTGTGTGTGTGTACCTTTGAACACACGCAGACACATGTACACACCCCTTCCAATGACAGTGAGAGAGAGAGCGAGAAACTAGCGGTAAAGGCGTGGTGTGTGTGTATGTGTGTGCTGTTAATTCTGCCTGTCCACTCCCAGCCCCTTGCAACGCTGGCCCCAGAGACCTCTCTCACACCCACGTGGCTGACTTCTTAACCAGTCCCAAGTGTCTCAACCCGGCAGACTATGTAATCGAGACCCATGTATCTCAACCTGGCAGACTCTCTAATAACAATTAAAAACACATACAATTGGTATTCCCGTTGTCTGTATCGAAGAATCTCGGCGGGGAACCAGATCAACTTCTGACGAGGGACTACAGATGTTCCCGTGAGTTTCTACAGAAGTTGGTCTTACAATGGGGCTGATTGAGCTCAGTTGTCTCCCTTCCAATCCCGGTAACATCTGCAACCTCTTGCACATTCAGCGGTTGACGGTTTCCAGAGAATTCTGCCGACAAAACGCCAATGAAAAAGGTTAACTTATAATTAAACAAACAGGTTCACTTCTTAATAAACAGACAACTCACAAAGCGGTTTGGTGGACCAGTTCAAAACTTTACTAATTTTCGGCCGATGGAAGTGGCAGGGAAACCCCAGCCAAGGGAGCAACACAGACCCTTGGCTGTCCTCTGTCCACTTCCCTGAACACAGAATTGCATGGTATTATATACTGTTCTTTTGTCACCTAAGCACATTCCAAAGACATTATGGTCAAGGTACAGAGAATACACGTTGCTACAGGATGAGTCTGAGTTGTCTCGTCAATCATCAGTCACACCAAAGGCATCAGATATTGTTACAAGGCCCTTGCATATCAAAGTCATCAGTCACTGCATACCTCAAAGGCATCGGACATTGTTACAATACCCCTTACTGGGATTAATCTGGGCTTCCTCTCTCGTCAAATGGTGGACGCATTTCAAAAATGTTGGTCATTATCTCAATACACATCAACCTGGGGAAAATCTGGGCTTGTCTGGGCTTGTCTTTCTGTACTGGGTGAAAGCCTGCTTTGAGACTAAATATAAGTGTAATCTTAGCCCAGGAATCCATTTAATATATTTCTTATATTATTAACATCATTTAGCCTTATCACCACAGCCGAGTTGGTCAACGAATTGCCCCAGACTCTGTGATGTTTGGTAGACCGTGTGGGTTGGGAGGACCCGTTGCTCCTCCCGTGCAGCAGGCGGCGCTGCACAGGACAAAGGGAGATATCTTGTATATAGTTTATCCCAAAGATTATAGAGGGGAGCAAGATGCGCCACTCAGCAAAAAAGCGTAGTACATCATGGGTGTTGACACCATTTTACTGGGCTGCCTCGATACAATCATGGCGTCCACATCTACATCTATAGCTCACTGTTCTGCTATAAATTACTGTCATCGACAATGAAGAAGGGTCTCAACCCGAAACGTCGCCTATCTCCTTCGCCCCTTAGATGCTGCTGCACCCGCTGAGTTTCTCCAGCTTTTTGTGTATCGATCTCTACAAAGCAGAGGCCACGCGCCAACTCTCGGACACCTCCTCCTACTTACCCCTGGACCATGACCCCACTGACGAGCACCAGGCCACCATCTCGAGCACCATAACCGGCTTCATCAACTCCGGCTCCCTACCCCCCCGAGCCTCCAACCTCATCGTTCCCCAGCCCCGCACAGCCCGATTTTACCTTCTCCCCAAAATCCACAAAACCGACTGCCCCGGCAGACCCATTGTCTCTGCCTGTTCGTGCCCCACCGAACACATTTCCACATACCTTGACTCCATCCTATCCCCCTTTGTTAAATCCCTCCCCACCTATGTTCAAGACACCTCAGACACTCTCCGTCGGCTCCGCACATTCCGTTGTCCAGGCCCCCATCCTCTCATCTTCACCATGGACGTCCAGTCACTATACACCTGCATCCCCCACCAGGATGGTCTCAAAGCCCTCCGGTACTTCCTCGACCAGAGGAGCAACCCATACCCATCCACTGGAAGAAGGGTCTCGACCCGAAACGTCACCTATCTCCTTCGCTCCTTAGATGCTGCTGCACCTGCTGAGTTTCTCCAGCTTTTTGTGTAACCGACAATGTAGACAACCTTACCTGGCTTTCTTGAGGTTCCCAAATAACAAAGAAAGGTGAGGAAATATTATTGTTTTCTGTCAATATTATTCTGTCCTGAAAATATTATTTTCTGTTCCCCCATCAATGGTCATTGGGAAACTAGGTTTGTCAGTACATTAGAAAGTTATTAGTTTTTTTTAAATAGATCTTTACTTACCACAATAATAAAGTCATCATTTTTGTACTTCTCTACATTTTTGTTTTTGTTCTTGTAAGGCAGGGGTCTCCAAAATATGGCCCGCAGGACACATCAGGCCCATCGCGAGATTTTTCAAGCCCTGATTCGAGTCGGGGTGCGCAGCAGCCGGGGCTGCTCTTTGTGTTGTTACCGATTAGATCCCTCGAATTGTCAGAGCTGAGACATCACAAGGCCACCGTGAATAAGGGTGCAATGGTGCGGTGAGGGGTTCGGTGGCGGCTAGAATGGAACGGCTGCGCATTATAACATGCCATAATTCCTCTCTCCCTTCTCTCTCTCTCTCCCTTCTCTCTCTCTCCCTTCTCTATCTCTCCCTTCTCTCTCTCTCCCTTGTCTCTCTCTCCCTTGTCTCTCTCTCCCTTGTCTCTCTCTCCCCTTCTTTCTCTCCCTTCTCTCTCTCCCTTATCTTCTCTCTCCCATCTCTCTCTCTCTCCTCTCTCTCTCTCTCCCTTCTCTCTCTCCCTTCTCTCTCTCTCTCTCTCTCTCTCTCTCTCCCCCCATTCTCTCTCACTCTCCCTTCTCCCCCTCCCCCTCTCTCTCTTCCTCTCTCCCCTCTGTCTGCCCTTTGTCTCTGCCCTTTGTCTGCCCCAGCACTATCTGCCTCACTCTCTCTGTCTCTGCCCTATCTGCCTCTCTCTCTCTGCCCCAGCACTATCTGCCTCTCTCTCTCTCTCTCTCTGCCCCTGCCCTATCTGTCCCTCTCTTTCTCTCTCTGTCTCTGGCCTGCCTCTCTCTCTGCCCCTGCCCTATCTGCCTCTCTCTCTCTCTCTCTCTCTCTCTTTTTTTTTCTCTCTCTGTCTGCCCTCTGCCTCTCTCTGTCTCTGTCTCTCTCTATCTCTGCCCTACCTACCTCTCTCTCTCTGACCCCCCCCCAGACTTGATTTTTAAAATCTCTAAATTTTGTAACATTGCTACTATCATTGTTTGAAATATGTTGAATTTTACATCACTTTAATTGGTTAGCGGATATGCAAAACACTGCAACCCTGTATATCTCACGCACAAAATTATGTAAATTATGTAAATATTACCATGAATGATGGAAATAAAAAGTGTTTCCTTGATTATGAAGTTCAATTTAGAATTATTTGAAATTGTGGGGGTTGGTGCAATATACTGCTGACCCACAAATATATATATATATATATTTATACACATATATATAGAGAGAGAGAGATTGAAAAAAAAAGGCTGCTAAACAAAATAGAGGAAATCACAAGAAATAAACTAGAGAAATATATATGTGTGTGTGTATATAGACATCTATATCACATATTTCTTACATAAATTGGTCATCAAAACTACGAAACTGAGCCAATCTTCAATTTGGCAACACACTGTCATCGGCCATCTATGTCACTCAGATCCATAAGGTAATGTACCATAAGGTCCATAAGGTAATGATCAGGTGAATGTAGTGGGAATGGTGTTTGCAATTGTATTGTTCCATGTGGTATTCATAAACATAGAAAGGAATAAGAAATACGTTCACTTACTGTGCCAACCAGGTCACTGGTGGAGACCACGCGACAACCGTTACACAAAATGTTTTTTGTGGATTCTGATGCCATTTTCGGAAACTTGCCATCAATGTGCTATCTTTTCTTAGCATAGAATCATAGGTGCAGGAATAGGCCATTCGGCCCTTCGAGCCTGCACCGCCATTCAATATGATCATGGCTGATTATCCAACTCAGTATCCTGTACCTGCCTTCTGTCCATACCCCCTGATCCCTTTCGCCACAAGGGCCACGTCTAGCTCCCTCTTAAATATAGCCAATGAACTGGCCTCAACTACCTTCTGTGGCAGAGAATTCCACAGACTCACCACTCTCTGTGTGAAAAAAGATCTTCTCATCTCGGTCCTAAAAGACTTCCCCCTTATCCTTAAACTGTGACCCCTTGTTCAGGAGTTCCCCAACATCGGGAACAATCTTCCTGCATCTAGCCTGTCCAACCCCTTAAGAATTTTGTAAGCCTCTATAAGACCCCCCCTCAATCTCCTAAATTCCAGCAAGTACAAGCCGAGTCTATCCAGTCTTTCTTTATATGGAAGTCCTGCCATCCCAGGAATCAGTCTGGTGAACCTTCTCTGTACTCCCTCTACGGCAAGAATGTCTTTCCTCAGGTTAGGAGACCAAAACTGTACGCAATACTCCAGGTGTGGCCTCACCAAGACCCTGTACAACTGAATTAGAACCTCCCTGCTCTTGTGCTCAAATCCTTTTGCTATGAATGCCAACATACCATTGGCTTTCTTCATATTTGTTGTTGATACTATGTTAGCCATGAACCCAATGAAGAGCTGGTCAAGGAATTTGAAATTTGACCCCGTATGTCATATTTGTGTGTGCAACTTTGTAAATATATATA
The DNA here is from genome assembly GCA_963514005.1 of Raja brachyura. Next base: position 7,220,054 of record OY740787.1, on the reverse strand, counting down.
TATATATATATATGTATGTGTGCATTAATATATATATATATATATATGCATATATTTATACGTATATAATTATAAATATAATTGCCTTTATGGTTTATGTACATAATCTGACAAATAAGATAAAGACAGAAATAGTGTTGCATTAAATCAAAGTTCTGATCCATGAGAAATAACTTTATCTATTTATCTCTAACTTGCCTCTCACACACAAACACACAAACACACATTCATATATATATATACATTTTAATTTTGAGCACAGTGTGTGTTAAAGCAATACAAGGGAAACTGCACGATACAATACAAGGGAAACCTCGCAAAGGAGGGGGCTGGGGAGGAGGGATGGGATGGGGGGGGGGGGAATGGACAGACACAGGGGGAAAACATTTAGAGTAAAATGAACTGAAATATGTGAAGTGATAGACGAGCGATATCACACACTGTTCCCCTACAACACTGATTACACCAGAGATGATAGAGCAGATTTCACCGCGAGAGGCATAGTGGAAGTCGCGTTTTGCATTGAAAGATGGCGGCCGTGGCGCTCCGTTACGTACTACACCTCAGCGCGTTGGATTACGTAGGAGTGGAGTATCTTGCTCCGCTCGATGATCTTTGGTTTATCCCGTCGGCGGACAGTATGCGGGCAGCCAATTGTGACCAGTCTTGCTGCCTGCATTGAGTGAAACATTAAAGACTTCTGTTGTAAACTAAAGACTCTCAGGTTTTGTGCTGACCTAGAAAACGAACCCGGAAGTTACTGACCGAATGGGAAGCTAAAATGAAACCTAAAATGAAAATGCTGCTGTGCGATTGTGTTGAAGGCACTTACATTCTAACTCTGAAATTAAAAGTAATTACTCAGGTGTAATACATTGTCAGCTGTTGCTTCCAGCTACACATTAACTTATTGAAACTGCCAGCTCAAAAGTCCATCAGCTCATAACTTCCAATGCAGAATTTGGCCATTCGGCTCATCAAGACTACTCCACCATTCAATCATGGCAGATCTATCGTTCCCTCTCAACCATTGTGGAATTCTCTGCCTCAGAAGGCGGTGGCGGCCGGTTCTCTGGATACTTTAAACGGAGAGTTAGATAGAGCTCTTAGAGATGGCGGAGTCACGGGGTGTGGGGAGAGGGCAGAAACAGGGTACTGATTGGGGATGATCAGCCATGATCACGTGAATGGCAGCGTTGGCTTGAAGGGGCCGAATGGCCTACTCCTGCACCTATTGTCTATTGTCTATTGTCAATCTCCTACCTTAATCCCTGACACCTTTACTAACTAAGACCGTGCACTCACCACTTTCAAAATACACAGTGATCCTTGCTAATCTCACCTCCAATGCCACCATATCTCATGTCTTCATTAGATACCTAACCCCCCCATCAATCTCTGCCTCAAATCTACTTAACAACTGAATCCTCTTAGACAGAGAACTGCAAAAATGCACCTTATCACACAATCACAATCATCACAGACCCACCTTATGTTTTACACAAAGGGTGGTTGGTGGGTCATGGAACGAGCTGCCAGAGGATGTAGTTGAGGCAGAGACTATCCCAACATTAAAAAAACAGTTAGACAAGTACATGGATAGGACAGGTTTGGAGGGCATGGGCAGGTGGGACATTGTTGGCCGGTGTGGGCAAGTTGGGCCGAAGGACCTGTTTCCACACCGTATCACTCTGTGACTCGATGACTCTATCTTGATTAGTACGTGTGCCAGGGTTTATGGGGAGAAGGCAGGAGAATGGGGTTAGGAGGGAGAGAAAGATCAGCCATGATTGAATGGCTGTAGATTAACCATATTAGCCTGCCTTTACTATATCCCTCACCACACATATTATGCATGTTGCACATTCCATATGTAGTCCAGTCCGGATCTTCATCCCTATTGCTAACAGACTTGATGCTCACTACGGAGACGATAGCATGTAATGTTTCCTCCGCTTGTGTTACAATAAAAGACTATGAGTTGTTACTCCTGCGTATGGGTCTCATTACACAACAATGACGGAGTAGACTTGATGGGTCGAATAGGTTAATTCTGCTCCTAGAACTTTGGAATTTGTGAACATCTCTCCCTGGGATTTTAACATTAATAAACAAATAAAACTAATAAAATGTCTGAAACATAGATAATAGGTCCATTTGGCCCTTCGAGCCAACACCGCCATTTATTGTGATCATGGCTGATCATCCACAATCAGTAACAATGCCTGCCTTCTCCCCATATCCCTTGATTCCGCTCGCCCCTAGAGCTCTATCTAAAGGGCCTGTCCCACCAGCATGCAACTCTATGCGATGAACGCGATCAAACCGGCAGCGGGGGCCGCGCGGAGGTCGGGTGATCCCCTGTACAGGGCCGTTTCCACCAGCATGCGCCTGCATGCGGCAAGCGCAACCAAACCGGCAGCAGGGGCCGCGCGGTGGTCGGGTGAGTGGCGCAACGCGGCTCAAAGTGAGGCAAACTTGGAGCGAAGTCCAAGGTAAGTTCGCCAGCACGGAGAGGGGCACACAGAGAGGGGCACCGAGGCACACACACACACAGGGCCACGGAGCCACACACATAGAGGGTCACGGAGGCACTTACAAATAGGTTCACGGAGGCACGATGTCCGGGCGGTGTGTAAATGTGGAGGCGACAGCGAGCCGACAAGCCGTTGCCGTGCGGAATTTTTGGACATAGTCGGTTTTTCGGAGCCCCGCGCGGTGTCGGGACGAACTCCGCACAATTCCGCACGGCTCCGGCGATCGAAGTGGGACCGGCCCCGCGACGCAGGACGGCTCAAGCGACCACGTTAGGTCGCTCTAATCGCATAGAGTTGCATGCTGGTGGGACAGGCCCTTAACTCTCCTTTAAATTAATCCAGTGAATTTGCCTCTACTGCCTTCTGTGGCCGAGAATTCCACAAATTCACAACTCTCTGGGTGAAAACGTTTTTTTCTAATCTCAGTTTTAAATGGCCTCCCCTTTATTCCTGGACTGTGGCCCCTGGTTCTGGACTTGCCCAACATTGGGACCATTTTTCCTGCATCTAGCTTGTCCAGTTCTTTTATAAATTTTATATGAAGAAGGGTCTCGACCCGAAACATCACTTACCCATGTTCTCCAGGGATGCTGCTTGACCCGCTGAGTTTCTCCATCACTTGTGTATTAACTATCATCTACGGGTCTTTCGAAGATAGACACATAGTGCTGGAGCGTCTCAACGGGTCAGGCAGCATCTCTGGAGGTGGGGGAAAGGTGACCTTTCGAGTCGGGACCCTTCTTCAACCTGAAAGTAAGGGGTGGTGGGGGGAGGAAGGGGACAAATCACAGCCAGCAACAGATGGCCTCAGGCAGGGTCGGTCCCCGATAGGCCAATTGTTGGCTGGGGAAGGTGTGATCTAAAGGGGGGACATCATTATCTGTGGAACTGGTTAAATGATGAGGGTGGAAGAAGGGGGGAGGTGGGGGTAGGGGTTTTAGCAGAAGTTATTTAAAACAAGAGAATTTAACGTTCACACCACTGCTGCCCCTCGACCTGCTGCTCTTTGATTCCACAAAGAAAGGATTTGCTGAGATCATGGGCGGCACGGTGGCGCAGCGGTAGAGTTGCTGCCTTACAGCGCCAGAGACCTGGGTTCGATGCTGCCTGTACTGTGCTTGTACATTCTCCACGTGACTTGTGTGGGTTTTCTCCGAGATCTTCGGTTTCCACCCACACTCCAAAGACGTGCAGGTTTAATGGTTAATTGGTTTGGTACAAGTGGAAATTGTCCCTAGTGTGTGTAGGATAGTGGTAGTGTGCAGGGATCGCTGGTCGGTGCGGACTCGGTGGGCCGAAGGGCCTGTTTCCGCGCGGTATGTCTAAATAAACTTGAACTAAAGTAAATTATGTTACTCATTTTATTGCACAAAATGAGCGCTGCACTTGGTCCCAACATCGTTTCGCTGAACAACTCTGCTCAGTCGCATTTAAAACCAACCTGATCTCCCGGTTGCTAAACACTTTAACTCCCCCTCCCATTCCCACACTGAACTTTCTGTTTCGGGGACTCCTCCAATGTCAGAATGAGGCATTGTGCAAATTGGAGGAACAGGATCTCATATTTCGCTTGGGCAGCTTCCACCCAAGCGGTATGAATATCGACTTCTCCAACTTCAAATAAGAAGGGTCTCGACCCGAAACGTCGCCTATCTCCTTCGCTCCTTAGATGCTGCTGCACCCGCTGAGTTTCTCCAGCTTTTTGTGTAACCCTCGATTCTCCAGCATCTGCAGTTCCTTGCCTTCCCTCTCTCGCCATCCCTCCCCCTTCCGAGTTCTCTGACCAGTCTGACATTCCCCCAGTGATTATAGACACAAAATGCTGGAGTAACTCAGGGGACAGGCAGCATCTCTGGAGAGAAGGAATGGGTGAGGTTTCAGGTCGAGACCTTCTTCTATTAAACACAACATCAAATAAGCTCTGAACAATAACAGTATTACTACTTTTGCACTTTATCTGTTTATTTATTGTGTGTTTTTATGGTCTATGGTACATAGACACACTGAACTTTGATCTCCTGTTCTGTATTATGTTTACATATTCTGTTGTGCTGTAGCAAGCAAGAATTTCATTGTCCTATCTGGGACACAGGACTCTTGACTCTTGACTTCAGACCGGTCCCATTGATTACATTTCATCTCTGTTTGCTTTATTGTCATCTTCCCCTCGCTAACAATGATCTGTTCTACATATTCCTTGATCTTCGCGCCCTTTGGTGTCTCGTTTTCACACCCGCACCCTTCCATATCTCCCCTGACTCTCAGTCTAAACAAGGGTCTCGACCCTAAACGTCACCCATTCTTCCTCTCCAGAGATGCTGACTGTCCCGTTGAGTTACTCCAGCATTTAGTGTCTATCTTCAGTGTAAACCAGCATCTGCAGCTCCTTCCTACACATTCAATTGGAAATCCTGCACTAAAATTCCATGGTCAGTGTGGTGTTCAACTAAATTATATATTATAATAATTTATATATATTATAAATTATAATTATAGGAAGGATGACAACAAAATAGGGAGAGTACAGAGGAGATTTACTGGAATGTTGCCTGGGTTCCAGCAACTAAGTTACAGAGAAAGGTTGAACAAGTTAGGTCTTTATTCTTTGGAGCGCAGAAGGTTAAGGGGGGACTTGATTGAGGTCTTTAAAATGATGAAAGGGATAGACAGAGTTGACGTGGATAAGCTTTTCCCATTGAGGGGAGGGAAGATTCAAACAAGAGGGCATGACATGAGAATTAAGGGACAGAAGTTTAGGGGTAACATGAGGGGGAACTTCTTTACTCAGAGAGTGGTGGCTGTGTCGAATGATCTTCCAGCAGAAGTGGTGGAGGCAGGATCGATTTTAACATTCAAAAGTAAACTGGATAGGTATATGGACGGGAAGGGAATGGAGGGGTATGGTCTGAGTGCAGGTAGATGGGACTAGGGAAAAATAAATGGTCGGCACGGACTGGAAGGGCCAAGAAGGCCTGTTTCCGTGCTGTAATTGTTATATGGTTATATGGTTATATGGTTATATGGTTAAATTCTTACCCTTTACTCTAACCTTACGCAACTAGTATCCATTTGTATAAGTCTCGGCAGCATTGGTTTTTTTCGATTGCTTTTTATGAAGCTCATAAGCAGTATATTGCTGCAGATATCAATCTCTTTATCTGACAGTGATTATGGGCCAGATATTTGTCAATCTCACTAGAACAACACTGCTACACGAGCTTTACTTAGAGTCACAGAGTCATAGAGTGATACAGTGTGGAAACAGGCCCCTCAGCCCAACCTGCCTGCACCAGCCAACATGTCCCATCTACACTAGTCCCACCTGCCTGCGTTTGGTCCATCTCCCTCCAAACCTGTCCTATCATGTACCTGCCTAAATGTTTCTTAAACGTTGGGATAGTCCCAGCCTCAACTACCTCCTCTGGCAGCTTGTTCCACACACCCACCTCCCTTTGTGTGAGAAAGATTCCTATTAAATCTTTTTCCCTTCACCTTAAACCTAGGGCCTATGGTCCTCGATTTGCCAACTCTGGGCAAGAGACTCTGTGCATCTACCTGATCTATTCCTCTCATGATTTTGTACACCTCTATAAGATCACCCCTCATCCTCCTGCGGTCGAAGGATAGGGTCCCAGCCTCCTCAACCTCTACCTGGAGTTCAGAACCTCGAGTCCTGACAACATCCGAGTAAATCTTCTCTGTAACCTTTTCAGCTTGACCACATCTTTCCGATAACACGGTGCCCAGAAAATTAGCGGCAACTAGAATGAAGCTGCCATGGAGAGTTGCGAGAATTCCCGAGCCGTAGGCGGGTCGCCAGGAGGTCCTAATGGGTTGCCAGGAGGTCGAAGATTCTCGGAGGTTCGTGGTATGTTGTAGCCGGTGCTGACCGGTGAATTTCATTGGCTCATTGGGAAAATAAAGGTAGCAGTACTTTTCAGAACCAAGGACTGGTAATGTTAAATGTCCGCCGAGCTTCACAGCCGTGTACCTCTGGCTTCTTAAAAGTTGTCTCCACTCCTTCTCCCCGCTTCGCCCCTCTGCCCCCCCTCACCTCCCTCTTTTAAAGGTCTAACCGTACACTGTGCTTTAGCCGTCTTTTTACAACGCTAACCTTCCTGTTCATCGCGGTGTGTGTCTGTTTCACCGTGGCTTTGCACCATGTGAATTTTTTAGACAGCGCTCCCCCCGCTTGCCCTGTCCCCCGCTTGCATAACGGGCTGGTGCAGGTAGCGATGTGTGTGTGTGTGTGTGTTCCACTCTGACAGTCGCCATTCCAGTTGCCAGTTTTTCAGGCGACTGCCGGCAACTTGACAGTCGCTGTCAGTCCGCTGAAAAATCGCCTAGGTGGGACAGGCCCATTACTGTTCTGTAACGCTCAGCCACACTGCCCCTGTTACTGCAGAAGTTTGCTTTAGAGTTCGGAGATACAGCGTGGAAACAGGCCCTTCGGCCCACCAAGTCCATGCTGACCATCGATCACCCGTGCACACAGTTCTATGTTACCCCACTTTTGCATCCCACCTGTTACATGCAGAAGCCAATTAACTTATAAACCTGATTGTCTTTTGAGTGTGGGAGGAAACTGGAGCTCCCGGAGAAAACCCACGCAGTCACAGGGAGAAGGTACAAACTCCACACAGACAGCACCTGAGGCCAGGATTGAACCTGGGCCTCGGGCGCTGTGCTGTCTAGCTAAGTTAAATTTAGTCAAGATTCAAGATTCAAGAGAGTTTATTGTCATGTGTCCCAAATGGACAATGAAATTCTTGCTTTGCTTCACAACAGAATATAGTAGGCATAAATAAATACACCACAGAACAGACCAGTGTGACCATATACAAATGAATATATATATATATACACACATATATAAACAGATAAAGTGCAATGGGTTATTAATGATAAGAGTTTTGTTTGAGTTGAGTTTAATAGCCTGATGGCTGTGGGGAAGCAGCTGTTCCTGAACCTGGATGTTGCAGATTTCAGGCTCCTGTACCTTCTCCCTGAAGGCAGCGGAGAAATCAGAGTGTGGCCAGGATGGTGTGGATCCTTGATGATGCTGCCAGCCTTTTTGAGGCAGCGACTGCGATAAATCCCCTCGATGGTAGGGAGGTCAGAGCCGATGATGGACTGGCCAGTGTTGACAACTTTTTTGCAGTCTTTTCTGCTCCTGGGCGCTCAAGTTGTCGAACCAAGCCACGATGCAACCGGTCAGCAAGCTCTCTGCTGTGCACCTGTAGATGTTTGAGAGAGCCCTCCTTGACATACCAACTCTCCGTAATCTTCTCAGGAAGTAGAGGCGCTGATGAGCTTTCTTTATAATTGCATCAGTGTTCTCGGACCAGGAGAGATCTTCAGAGACATGCACGCCCAGGAATTTGAAGCTCTTGACCCTCTTCCCATCGACCCGTTGATATAAACGGGACTATGGGTCCCCATCCTACCCCTTCCAAAGTTCACAATCAGTTTCTTGGTTTTGCTGGTGTTGAGAGCCAGGTTGTTGTGCTGGCATCATTTGGTCAAACGGTCGATCTCCCTTCTATAATCTGACTCATCTCCATCAGTGATACATCCCACAACAGTGGTGTCGTCAGCGAACTTGATGATGGAGTTCGCACTATAACCGGCTACACAGTCATGAGGGGGCTGAGCACGCAGCCTTGAGGTGCTCCCGTGCTGATTGTTATCGAGTCTGACACATTTCCACCAATTCGAACAGTCTGTGATCTGTGAATGAGGAAGTCGAGGATCCAATTGCAGAGGGATGTGCAGAGACCCAGTTCTGCGAGTTTGATAACCAGCTTGGAGGGAATGATTGTGTTAAATGCCAAGCTGTAGTCAATGAATAACAGCCTGACATATAAGTTTTTGTTGTCCAAGTGGTCCAGAGTGGAGTGGAGAGCCAGCGAGATCGCATCCACCGTTGATCTGTTGTGGTGGTAAGCGAACTGCAGTGGGTCCAGGTTTTTGTCGGGTTATGAGTTGATTTGCGCCATGATCAACCTCTCAAAGCACTTCATCACCACCAACGTTAGTGCCACTGGTCGACAGTCGTTGAGGCATGTCACTTTACACTTCTTGGGCACCGGTATTATTGATGCCCTTTTAAAGCAGGTGGGTACCTCAGTCCTCAGAAGTGAGAGGTTGAAAATGACCGTAAAAACTCCAGCCAGTTGGTCCGCACAGGTTTTTAGAACACGACCGGGTATGCCATCAGGTCCAGGCGCTTTCCGAGTGCTCACCCCTCTGAAGGATTTTCTGACGTCGACCTCTGTGACCGAGACTGAAATACCATCACCGCAAATGGGGGCTCGAGAAGGCCATCAGTGTTCTTCCTATCAAAGCATGCGTAAAATGCATTGAGCTCATCAGGGAGTGATGTTTCGCCAACATCTGAGCTTTCTCCTGATTTTGCCTTGTAGGAGGTGATTGCATTCAGGTCCTGCCACAGCTGCCGAACATCTCTCATCCTCCAGCTTGGAGCAGAAGTCCCTTTTGGCCTTTTTGATGGCCTTACTAAGGTTGCATTTGGTCTTCTTGTAGACCTCGGTATCTTCAAACATGAATGCCCGGTGTCTGGACTTCAGAAGAGTGCGGTTCTCATAGTTCATCCAAGGTTTCTGATTGGGAAACACTCGGAAGATTTTTGTCGGGATGCAGTCCTCCACACATTTCTTTATGAAGTCTGTAACGACTGTGGCGTATTCATTCAGATCCGTTGCCGAGTCCCTCAACATTGCCCAGTCTACAGACTCCAAACAGTCCTGGAGTTGTGCCTCTCCCCCGCCACCCCCAACCAGCTCTGTACAGTCCTCACCTCTGGGGGTGCGCTCTTTAATTGCTGCCTGTAGGCAGGAAGAAGCAGCACCGCGGTATGGTCGGATTTACCGAAGTGAGGGCGAGGGATAGAGCGGTAGGCATTCTTGATGGTGGTGTAGCAGTGGTCGAGGGTGTTTGGTCCTCTGGTGCAGCAGGAGACATGTTGGTGGAAGTTGGGGAGCGATTTCTTGAGATTTGCTTTGTTGAAGTCCCTTTGTTGAAGTTTGAGGTAAATGCCTCAGGGTAAGATGTCTGGTGTTTGTTGACCACGGTGTGCAGCTCCTCCAGTGCCAGACGGATGTCTGCCTGGGGTGGGATGTAGACCGCGGTCAGGATGATGGAGGTGAATTCCCTCGGAAGGTAGAAGGGGCGGCACTTCACCACCAGATGTTTGAGGTGTCTAGAGCAGGAGTTGGACAGGACTGCCACGTCTGAGCACCACGCAGAGTTGCCCATGAGGCAGACGCCCCCTCCTCTCCCTTTCCCAGATGCCTGCATACGGTCCATACGGTGGATGGAGAACCCTTCAGGCTGGACCGCTGCATCTGGGGAGCTGGGGGTGAGCCATGTCTCTGTGAAACAGAACACAGAGCATTCCCTCAGCTCCCTTTGATAAAGCAGCCTTGCTCTTAAGTCCTCCACTTTATTTTCAAGGGACTGTACGTTGGCCAGTAGGATAGTAGGGATAGAGAGGGCCGAAGTCCCCTCCGCTTCAGTCTGACCTGTAGTCCTGCCCGATGGCCATGCTTCCGTACTCCATGGAGCCCTCCTCGGTGTTTAAAGGTAGAGTACTTAGGGGTCTCCGCGAGGTCGGGGAATCCCCTGAGATCGGGGATTCCCTTACAGTCGGCACCTCCAGCTCCGTTGCTGCTGGGAGATCCTGCCAGATGGCTTCGATTCCGGACTCCATGATGGCCTCCCCGGCGTTTGCAGGTAAGGTTCTTACTGTACCTGCGCTCCTCTGCGAGGTTGGGGAATCCCCTCTGATCGGGGATTCCCTTACCGTCGCTAACAACAGGAGTTCTCAAAAGCGCTAATGCATTTAAAAGCGTTAGAAGCTCGCTACTCACAGCGTTGATTTCAATGGATTCTCTGATGCAGGTGAGTTCAAAAATACTGTATTTTATTATTTTTCGTTGTGCCGTTCGCAAAATGTCGCCGCAGGTAGGTGCCATCTTAGGTGCAGCAGGTAGGCGCAGGTAGGCGCCAGTTTAGTTTGGTTTAAATATGCAGTGTGGAAACAGGCCCTTCAGCCCACCAAGTCATTCTTATTTGTCTTTTCATCTCTGGCCTTTGTCCAATAAATACTCCCCACACAGATCCTTCCCACACAGTCGGAGGATGAGTCCTGATCCCAAACATTACCGATCCGTGTTCTCAAGAGATTCTGGCTGACCCGCTGAGTCTTCTTTTGTTGAGCTGAGGTCCTGCGCTCCAGGAATATCTAGGAAGGAACCACAGATGCTGGTTTAAACCGAAGATAGATACAAAAAAGAATGGGTGGACGTTTTGGGTCGAGACCGAGACCCCTTTCTGTCCTGGGCCTCCTCCGTTGTCAATGTGAGGCCCAGCGCAAATTAGAGGAACAGCACCTCATATTTCGCTTGGGTAGCTTACACCCCAGCGGTATGAACATTGACTTCTCTAACTTCAAGTAGCCCTTCCTTTCCCTCTCTCTCCATCCCCTCCCCCTTCCCAGTTCTCTCACCCTGAAGAAGGGTCTCGACCTGAAACGTCGCCTATCTCCTTCGCTCCTTGGATGCTGCTGCACCCGCTGAATTTCTCCAGCTCTTTGTGTAACCCTCGATTCTCCAGCATCTGCAGTTCCTTCTTTAACACTCTCTCACCAGTCTTACTGTCTCTGACTACATTTTATTTCTGTATCGGCCACTCCGCTGACATCAGTCTGAAGAAGGGTCTCGACCCGAAAAACGTCACCCATCCCTTCTCTCCAGAGATGCTGCCTGTCCCGCTGAGTTACTCCAGCTTGTTGTGTCGATCGCCAGAAATGTCTCCTCCTCTGGCTCCACACTGCCACCTAATGAACAATGTTGGAATTACTGTTCACAAACAAGGCGATGAATTCAAACTGGAGAGATGAGAGACTGGAGAGATGGGACCCACCGGGTCCGCGCCGATTAGCGATCCCCACACATTAACACCATCCTACACCCACTAGGGAAATGTTTTAATTAACCAAGCCCAGAAATGGGATTGGTCCGATTCCCTGTCATATAGGGTCTTGCCACACCTCACACTTGCCCGATTACTCAGACTTTCCCCTCTCTCTCCACCAGGGAGACGAGCTCTGTTTTTCAAACAGGGTCAGAGTCTTTTGTTTCAAGTTGGTTTTAAACTGTACCGACGGTTGGCTGCAAAATGTTAAAGATCTTGGGGCAAAAATGAGCAGCCTCGATTCTTGCGGGGTAGTTAAGGTGCAGTGGCTCGAAAGCCACCAGCTCGACATCCTGGTTTATCTTTTCAATCTTAATACTTACATGCTGTTTCTCTTTCCTGGTGCTCTGTGTTGTTTAAAGGGCCTGTCCTACCAGCATGCAACTCTATGCGATGAGCGCGACCTCACGTGGTCGCTTGAGCCGTCCGGCGTCGCGGGGCCGGTCCCACTTCGATCGCCGGAGCCGTGCGGAATTGTGCGGAGTTCGTCCCGAGTTCGTCCCGACATCGCGCGGGGCTCCGAAAAACTGACTATGTCCAAAAATTCCGCGCGGCAACGGCTTGTCGGCTCGCAGTCGCCTCGACGTTTACACACCGCCCCAACATCGTGCCTCCATGAACCTATCTGTAGGTGCCTCCGTGACCCTCTATGTGTGTGGCTCCATGGCCCTCTGTGTGTGTGTGCCTCTGTGCCCCTCTCTGTGTGCCCCTCTCTGTCCTGGCGAACTTACCTTAGACTTCACTCCAAGTTCGCCTCACTTTGCGCCGCGTTGCGCCACTCACCCAACCTCCGCGCGGCCCCTACTGCCGGTTTGGTTGCGCTTGCCGCATGCAGGCGCATGCTGGTGGGAACGGCCCTGTACAGGGGATCACCCGGCCTCCGCGCGGCCCCCGCTTCTAGTTTGATCGCGTTCATCGCATAGAGTTGCATGCTGGTGGGACAGGCCCTTAACTCTCTCACTGCACTTCCTCTTCTGCCTTAAGCCCTCTCCCTTCCTCTTCCTCATCTTTCTTATCAGTTCTTCCCTCTTCTGGGGGCGCCCTTCCCTATAGGCGTACTGGAACACCTTCCTCTTCACGGGATCAGAGTGTCGTAGCTCCTGCCGTTAGTGACCGGGTGGCCAGGGCATGGGGGAGGCATTTCACACTATTTCCAATTATCTCTCCCCGAATTTGTTCTTTATCCTCCCCCCCCCCCCCCCCCCTCCCCTCTCTCTGTAAACAAAATCGCTATATCAGACAAGATAGTTTGCTTAGGTTTCCATTTTTACATACCAATTGTTTAATATTATGTCGGCCAACCATATTCTCTCTTTTTTTTTATATACATTATGCAATCTTTACATTTTCCCAGAAAACTCTACCAGATGAACTGAACGAGTTCTACGCACGGTTTGAGGTTAAAAACAGCACCCAGACACGTGCACTACTGCCATCTCCCAGTGACCAGTCGCTCAGGCTGTCCGCAGCCGGAGTTAAAAAGGCCTTTGCCAGCATCAACCCACGCAAAGCCGCAGGGCCGGACAACATTCCTGGACGCGTTCTAAGAGACTGCGCCGAGCAACTGAAAGATGTCTTCACAGACATTTTTAACACCTCACTCAGACAGGCAGTAGTGCCCAACTGTCTTAAGAGTGCCACCATCGTTCCTGTCCCGAAGAAACCAAACCCAGCCTGCCATAATGACTATCGACCAGTGGCTCTAACACCCATAGTAATGAAGTGTTTTGAGCGACTGGTTATGCAGCATATCACAAATAGCCTACCTGCCGACCTAGACCCACTGCAGTTCGCCTACAGAGCCAACCGATCCACTGAGGACGCAGTCTCAACAACACTGAACCTCGTACTGCCACACCTTGATCGGAAAAATACTTATGCCAGGATCCTCTTCATAGACTTCAGCTCTGCTTTTAACACAATCGTTCCGCAGCAGCTGGTGGAGAAGTTGGAGTTATTGGGGGTTGATGCTGGCACATGTAATTGGGTCCTGAACTTTCTATCGCAACGGCAGCAGACAGTCAGGGTGGGCAGTAGGTCATCAAAAACCATAGCCGTGAGCACTGGCTCGCCCCAAGGCTGTGTCCTAAGCCCCCTGCTGTTTAGTCTGCTTACACACGACTGCACTGCTAGACTCAACAACAACTTCATCAGCAAGTTCGCTAATGACACAACAGTGGTGGGTCTCACCAGTGACAATGATGAGTCGGCTTACAGGATGGAGGTGGAGCTGCTCACAGGATGGTGCAAATCCCACAACCTCATTCTCAACGTGGGAAAAACGAAGGAGATGGTGGTCGACTTCAGGAGGCCGGGAAAACAACGCCATTCACCTCTGCACATCGATGGAGCTGATGTGGAAAGGGTCAGCAGGGTGAAGTTCCTAGGACTCCACCTGTCAGATGACCTGACGTCCACGACCAACACCACAGCACTGGTCAAGAGAGCCCAGCAGCGACTACACCCTCTCCGAAGTCTACAGAAAGCAGGTCTCCCCACTGCACACCTATGAACCTTTTATAGGGGAACAATGGAGAGCACATTAACCTACGGCATCACTTGCTGGTACGGGAGCTGCAAAGCGTACGAACGGCACCAACTAGACAGGATTGTGAAGACCGCCAGCAGGATTATTGGTGCTCCACTGCCTTTCCTGCTGGACATATACAGGAAGAGATGTATCAACAGCCATCTTCATCATCAAAGACCCCTACCACCCATCGCATCACGTATTCTCCATCCTGCCATCTGGGAAGAGGTACAGGAGCATCAGCTGCAAAACCAGCAAGATGCTCCTCAGCTTCTTCCCGCAGTCCATAAGACAGATAAACGGACTTTGCCCCCTGCCAAAGTATTGGGCACCAACCACCAACCACCAACCTGGACACACTGAAGCAGAGCCCTTGTCGTGCCGCTGCCGATTGGAACCCATGATGATATATGTATTTTTATTTTTATTTTCTATTTATTTTTTACCGCACACTGAATGGACACTGGTTGAGCAACGTTTTTTCGTTTCCTCTGGGTATGTAAGCACTCAGGAAAGTGATAATAAAGATTTTCAATGCAATTCAATTTCAATTCAATTCAATTCCCTGTATCCAAATAACACATATGCTGTACCGAAGCTCCCACGTTCCGGAACTCCCACATATACCGAAGCACCCACATTCCTCTTATCCCGAGCCTATCCCAACACTGGCCCAATATATCGGCTTAATACTTCAGCCAACTTAGTCTGAACTTACTCAATCCCATTGAGCCTATCCCATTATTCGGCTCAATATAGGCTTAATATTACAGACAGCCTAGGTAGTCTGAGTCAACAATCCCAGAAATTGGCTTACCTTGAGTTGTCTGTTCTGAAAGATCTTGGCAGGAACCAGATCACTTCGTCGAAGGACCACAATGTTCCCGGGCACTCTTAGGAGGTCCGACTCAAGGGGTCTGATAGTGGACTTTATTCCCCCTTTGAGACCCCGGCCAAGACTCTTACTCAGTCTTCAGCAATTGTTTCCAGCAAGAGCTGCCGACTACGCCAAATGTTGTGGCCCAAATATGCTTAAACAGACAGAAACGCAAATAAAACCAGTGATCAAGCAATACAATCTTTATTTCGTCAGGCGGGTGTCGTAAAACTCTTAACAGTATGCAGATTACAGACAATGCAGAGTTTTCATCCCCACACAAAGGGACAATGATTTCAGTACATGTATATATAACCCTTTACTCGACCATTCAGCAATACGTTATTGATAAAGTTTAGCCTCTTGCTTCTTAAGATTGGCAGATCAGAAGATTGACAGATTCTTCTGATAGAGGAAGGGTTAAATTTCTGCAGAACAAGCATTTTGGTTTTTTCCACTTATGACGCACATCATAATCTTGTGGAACAAGAGTTAGTCTGAATCTTCGTCTATCCTTGTGATTGAGGCAATCCAGCATAGGTTCACGAGATTGATCCCAGGGATGGCGGGACTGTCATATGAGGAAAGATTGAAAAGACTAGGTTTGTATTCACTGGAGTTTAGAAGGATGAGGGGGCATCTTATAAAAACATATCCAATTATAAAAGGACTGGACAAGCTAGATGCAAGAAAAATGTTCCCAATGTTGGGTGAGTCCAGAACCAGGGGCCACAGTCATAGAATAAAGGGGAGGTCATTTAAGACTGAGGTGAGAAAAAAATATTTATCCAGAGAGTTGTGAATTTATGGAATTCCCTGCCACCGAGGGCAGTGGAGGCCAAATCACTAGATAGATTTAAGAGAGAGTTGGCTAGAGCTCTAGGGGCTAGTGGAGTCAAGGGATATGGGGAGAAGGCAGGCACAGGTTATTGATAGCGGACGATCAGCCATGATCACAATGAATTGCGTTGCTGGCTCGAAGAGCCGAATGGCCTCCTCCTGCACCTATTTTCTATGTTTCTATGCTTCTATGTTTATGTTATAAAGGAGACATTTGAGAAGCTGGGCTTTTTATCTTGCTTATGTTATTGGGAAGGGGAACATGGACAGTTTACTGACCTTGTTAATGTACTGAAAGCAAGGGTTAGTGCTTTTTTGCTAGCTTCCGGAATCCATTTTGTATTTGTAAATCATTATTAACTTCCACATGTACAGACAGCATCCGTGGTCAGGATGGAACCAAGGTCTCTGGTGCTGTAAGGCAAAAACTCTACCGCTGCATCACCATGCCGTTCCTGCTTAACTTTGCATGCAAAAATGATGAGCAAAGAAATTAAGGGTAGAAATCTCATGCAAGTAGCAAGTAACAGCTACAATTAATATTATAATGTGCAGCAGGTAAACTCAATTGGTTCTGTAGGTAGACAAAAATGCTGGAGATACTCAGCGGGTGAGGCAGCATCTATGGAGCGAAGGAAATAGGCAACGTTTCTTCAGACTGATGTGGGGGTGGGGGGGGCGGGAAGAAGAAAGGAAGAGGCGGAGACAGTGGGCTGTGGAAGAGCTGGGAAGGGGAGGGGAAAGAAGGAGAAAGCAGGGACTACCTGAAATTGGGGAGAAGGCAGGCACGGTTTTATTGCTTGGGGATGATCAGCAATGATCACAATGAATGGTGGAGCTGGCTCAAAGGGCCGAATGGCCTCCTCCTGCACCTATTTTCTATGTTTCTAAGTCAATGTTGGCTCTGAAGGTCAGTTGTAGATAGTATTTCTTTCAGTTGTCAAAAGGGTGTCAGTATGCACGATTAATAAACATTCATTTCACCTGCCAGAAATACTTCAGGTTCTTAAGAATAAATATCATCAGCAATTTGTTTTGGACCAGCCATTTTGAAGCAATGGCCAAGACAGCGCACCAGTATCTACTTCCTTAGAAGGCTTAAGGGCCTGTCGCACTTTCACGACCTAATTCACGATCTCTGCCGAGTTTGTCCTTGACTCATACTCGCAGCATGGCCATCACAAGGTCGTAGGAGGTCGTAGGTAGGTCGTGATGCTAGTCGTAGGTGCTCGTGGCATCAAGTAGGTCAGGGCGTTTTTCTAGCCTGATGAAAAATGTCCACGAGTAAAAAAGGTCGTGATTTAGGTCGTGAAAGTGGGACAGGCCCTTTAGGAAGTTTGACATGTCCCCGACAACCCTCACTGACTTCTACAGATGCGCCGTGGAAAGCATTTTATCAGGATGCATCACAGCGTGGTCCAGACCATCACACAAACCAACCTCCCTTTCATGGACTCCATCTACACTTCACGCTGCCTCGGCAAGGCCAGCAGCATCATCAAGGGCCATGTCTCACCCCACTCCGTCTTCTCCCCTCTCCCATCAGGCAAGAGGTACAGTGTGAAAACGCACACCTCCAGCTTCAGGGACAGTTTCTTTCCAGCTGTTGTCAGGCAACTGAACCATCTTCTCACCAACTAGAGTGTTCGTCTGACCTCCCATCTACCTCGTTGGAGAGCTTTGAACTATCTTTTATCGGACTTTATCCAGCGCTAAATAATATGCCCTTCATCCCGTAGCTGCATTTTGCTGACGGCTTGATTGCAATCATCTGTAGTCTTTCCGTTGACTGGATAGCTCGCAATAACAACAAAAAGAATGTCACCGTACCTCAGTACAGATGCTAATAATAAACTAATAATATACTAAACAAAAACAAAATAAAGATGGTTAGTAGATCTGCTGCTTAACACAGAGCTGGAGCTCTGAAGCCGGGCCGCCGCTGGAGCACCTTAGCTCTGAAGCCGGGCCACCGCTGGAGCACCGCAGCTCTGAAGCCGGGCCACCGCTGGAGCACCGCAGCTCTGAAGCCGGGCCACCGCTGGAGCACCTTAGCTCTGAAGCCGGGCCGCCGCTGGAGCACCGCAGCTCTGAAGCCGGGCCGCCGCTGGAGCACCGCAGCTCTGAAGCCGGGCCACCGCTGGAGCACCGCAGCTCTGAAGCCGGGCCACCGCTGGAGCACCGCAGCTCTGAAGCCGGGCCACCGCTGGAGCACCGCAGCTCTGAAGCCGGGCCACCGCTGGAGCACCGCAGCTCTGAAGCCGGGCCGCCGCCTCCGCTGGAAGCTGGAACGCTGCTAGAGCTCCGAGGCCGCCAGCTCCGCCATTAGGCCTCAGCACAGACGGAGACGGTGACGGGGGACACGACAAGAAAAGTCACATCCCCCCGAAGGGAGAGACTAAAACCCTGTTTCTCCCACCCTCTCTCTCCCCCCCCCCCCACTTCTTCAGTCTGATCCATCGGGTGGCGCCATCAAGTGTGGCAGCCTCTCCTTTTTTCTCTGAGTCTCAACTTCACCCTCCCCCCCCCCCCCCCCTCGAGGCCTACCAACTGGATTGGCGCGTTCTTTCCTGCCGGAGACCGGCCAGAGCTACAGCAGCGGCGCAGCTCTGAATTACCATTGCGGAGCGGGACCTTGCCGAGGATCGCCATGTTGAGAGCTCCACAGTTTCGGGCCTGCTGATTAATACCATGGAGCTGTGGTCTGCGGAGCTTCTAACCGCGGGCGGTGCTGACTTTAGCATCGCGGAGTCCTGGGATTCTTTGCCGGGGGTCGCCAGTGTTAGATCTCGGTCCAGCTCGCCCTGTGGACTTCGGAAGCCGCGGTCGCCGGTTGGAAGCGTCCGATTCGGAAACTCCAAGTCGCGAATGTGTTCTGATTCATTCCGATATCGGAGTTCCGATCATCCCGGCGAGAGGGCCGGAACATTGGGCCGTCGTAGCGGCGACTGCGGAGGGTTCAAAGGCCCCGACCATGGGTGAGCAAAGAGGAAGTTGACTGGACTTTATTGCCTTCCCTCACAGTGGGGAATGTTGATTCCGCTGTGTGGGGGTGTTCATGTTAAATTCTATTGTGTATTGTGTTCTTTTTATTTGTATGGCTGTATGGTCACTCAAATCTCACTGTACGAATTAGTGCACGTGACAATAAATGTAACGAACTTGAACTCGACCCGAAACGTCACCCATTCCTTCTCTCCAGAGGTACTGCCTGTCCTGTTGAGTTGCTCCAGCATTTTGGGTCTACCTTCAATTTAAACCAGCATCTGCAGTTCTTTCCTGCACCAGTTTGTAGGTTAATTGGCTTGGTATAAATGTAAATCGTCCCTAGTGTGTGTAGGATTGTGTTGGTGTGCGGGGATCGCTAGTCGGTGCAGACCCGGTGGGCCGAAGGGCCTGTTTCCGTGCTGTATCGCTAAACTAATCTAAACTAAACCACAGGCTTACGTCAGGTTGAGCTGCTATCAGCTACGCCGCATTGCCACAACAGGCTGCATGAACGGAGCTGGAAGTTTGATTCTCCTAATTTCATCCTCAATTGCTTATGACAGTTCCTCTGACAAATCTTTATTCTGAAGCTTAACACTATTCAGACACTAAATGATGTCTGTAATAGCTTTAATGATACAATTTTAAAGCGATATTTCCTCCTCCTTGTTCAGATAGGGGTGTGCTGTTTGATGAAAGCCTACGTACTCTGACTTTCCCATTATCCCATTGCTGCTCTGAATTAAATCAGCTGCCCATGGGAATGGTTGGCTTAGAAATTGAAACAGCTACGGGAAGAAAATCTAATCTGTAAACAGGCTCTACGAAACAAAAGAGACAGATGATTGAAAGCGCGCACCACCAGATTCAGGAACAGCTTCTTCCCCTCTGTTATCAGGCTCCTGCATGGTCCTTCCATAAGCTAGGGTACTGTCCGATTCTCCTCTACCCCATTGCAGACATTGGACTTTGTCTATGGAACTTTGTCTATTTTTTTGCGCTCTGTAGCTTCTTCTTTGCTCCACCTATTGCACTTGAGTTGGAACTGATTGTATTTCGAAACATAGAAAATAGTTGCAGGAGTAAGCCATTCGGCCCTTCGAGCCAGCACCGCCATTCAATATGATCATGGCTGATCATCCAAAATCAGTACCCCGTTCCTGCATTTTTCCCAATATCCCTTGATTCCTTTAGCCCTAAGAGCTAAATCTAACTCTCTTGAAAATCTAAAGGGCCTATCCCACTTAGGCGATTTTTTAGGCGACTACAGGCGACTAGGCTGTTGCCACATGGTTGCCGGGGTGTCGCCTCTATGGTCGTGAGTAGTTCTCCTCAGTTGTCCAAAGAATCGTAGCGTTTTTCTGGTCGCCTCTGGATTTTTAAATGTTCAAAACTTTTCAGCGACAGTTGGCGGCAGTGGGTTTGACGCCAATGAGCGTAGCTTGACTTCTCCTGACGTAGGTGCTGTCGTAGGTGTCGCCAGGTTAACGTTGGTTGTCACCAGGTGACGTAGGTTGTCGCCTGTGCAGACCGTTTTTTTGTTGCTGTTAAAGTAATGATTCTATTTCAATTTTTATTTCGTAGGGGGGGTCCAGTCACCAGTTTTTCGGTGACCTGCTACGACTATGACAGTCGCCGGCAGTCGCCTAAAAATGGCCTAAGTGGAGCAGGCCCTTTATTCTCTCTTGAAAAATCGAACTCTCTCTTGAAGAGTTGAACTGAAAACAAAGCTTTCCACCATACCTCAGTACACGTGACAATAATAAACCTAAACAAATCGCTGGGATTTTGCGCATTGCGCCACCTGGGGCAGCACAGTGGCGCAGCAGTAGAGTTGCTGCCTTATAGCGCCAAAGGCACGGGTTCGATCCTGACCACTGGGTGCTGTTTGTATGACAATAGACAATAGGTGCAGGAGTAGGCCATTCGACCCTTCGAGCCAGCACTGCCATTCAATGTGATCATGGCTGATCATCCCCAATCAGTTCCCCGTTCCTGCCTTCTCCCCATATCCCCTGACTCCGCTATTTTCAAGAGCCCTATCTAGCTCTCTCTTGAAAGTATCCAGAGAACCTGCCTCCACCGCCCTCTGAGGCAGAGAATTCCACAGACTCACCACTCTCTGTGAGAAAAAGTGTTTCCTCGTCTCCTCGTCTGGAGCTTGCTCGTTCTCCCTGTGTTTCCTCCAACATCCCAAAGACGTGCAGGTTTGTAGGTAAATTGGCTTCTGTAAATTGTCTCTAGTGTGTAGGATGCAACATGTGTACGGAGTGATCGCTGGTCGGCATGGACTCGATGGGCCTGTTTCCATGCTGTTTCCTGAAAGTCTAAAGTCGAAGCTGATGGATTCCAAGCTACATGGCTCTAAAAATGACTGTAAACGACCTGGCAGGGAATCATGCACTCTGCACAGTAGTTAAGTATCTGGGTTCTTCTTCTTGCGAATGAAACATAAACCAAAGGAATAGTTAGATCTCAAGCCGGGTGTTGAGCAGCCCGGTTGTTGTCTCTGCGTCAACGTCTGCCAGAGTATCTGGGCTGATCAAAACAGAATCTGATCAAACCGTCTCAAGACAACCCCACACCATTTCCCAACACTTACAGATCCGTGGCTTATTTTGAAGTCATTCAATGATGCTGTCATTCATATGACCAGCATTAATAGTGATAGAATCATAGAGTCATACAGCGTGGAGACAGGCCCTTCGGCCCAACATGTCCCATCTATACTAGAGCCACCTGCTTGCATCTGGCCCATATCCCTCCAAACCTGACCTGTCCATGTACCGTTGTTTAAGAAAGAACCGCAGATGCTGGAAAAATCGAAGGTAGACAAAAAATGGTGGAGAAACTCAGCGGGTGAGGCAGCATCTATGGAGAGAAGGAATTGGCGATGTTTTGGGTCAAGACCCTTTTTCCACCTATCCATATACCTGTCTAATTGTTTCTTAAATGTTGCGATAGTACCTGCCTGAACTACCCCTCTGGCAACTCGTTCCATACACCCACCACCCTCTGTGTAAAATAGGATTCTCAGAATCCTATTAAATCTTTTCCCACTCACTTTGAAACTATGTCCTCTGGTATCGATTTGCCCTACTCTGGGAAAGAGACTCTGTGCATCTACCCGATCTATTCCTCTCATGATTTTCCACACTTCCGATAAGATCACCCATCGTCCTCCTGTGCTCTATTGAATTGAATTGAATTGAATTGAATTTATTTGTCATTTAAAAAAGAATATTTGAACAAAATGTCGTTAACACACAGTCAGAACAATAAAAGACAAACAAAACACAAATTCATAAATTTAACACAAACATCCATTATAGTGATTCTCCTTCAGGCACCGCCTCACTGTGATGGAAAGTTAAAAAAAGTCTATCTCTTCCTTGCTTCTTCTCCCACGGCCAGGCAGTCAAACTGCTGCATCAAGCCGATCGAGCCGCCCGATATTGAAGCCCCCGCTGGGCGATGGAAGATCCCGTGGCCGAGCCGCGCTGGACAATGAAAGGCCCTGCAAATGGGCCGATTCAAGCCTTGCGATTCGGGGCAGGTGAAGCTGCTGTAACTGGTGCTCCCGAAAAGTCGGTCGCCAGCCAGGGACCTGCGAGCTCCCGATGTTACAGAACACAGGGCCTGCGGACGAAGCCTCCGAAGCGTCCAAAAGTAGTCACAGCCGTAGCCACAGACACAACGCCCCCACAGCCTCCGAAAGGCAGTCAGCTCTGCGATGGCAAGTCCACCGACTCTGCAACCGGAGCCCTCAAGGTCAATCCCAGCTGGAGGCCGCCTAGCTCCTCGATGTTAGGCCACAGCAAGAACGGAGATACCACACGGGAGAAAAAAAAGCTGCATCTCCTTTGAAAGAGATTAGAAAAAGTTTCCCCCAACCCCACCCCCACCACCCACATAGTACACAACTATAAATAGACTATTACATACATCTAACATTAACGATAAGATAAAGAAGGGAAAGAGACAGCCGCAGATGCAGCACTGCCACAAAAATCTTTAGGAATAATCTAAGGAATAAAGTCCCAGCCTACTCAACCTCTCCCTATAGCTCAGACCCTCGAGTCTGGCAACATCCTTGTCAATCTTCTCTGAACCCTTTCCAGCTTTATTCCCATTAAATCGTTCCCATCTTCGGCTTGAAGGTGGGAAAGGTCATCTGATTCTCGGTTCCCAGACTCTGTGCGTTTATATGATGCTTCTAAACGGCTTGTGAATAGTATCCATCTCGTTGTAACAGGTCCGGGAATTGGATCAGGACTTGCATCCTACACCTTTCTAAACCAGATGTTGTTTTATAACACTACACTGCTTTATGGCCACCATTAACAAAATGCACAATTTTTGTTCCGGATTTATTGCACTAATTAAAATACAGAGGCAGTGTGATGGGATCTAGTTAACATTTAGAGTTTTACTTTTGAGTACAGCATGGAAACAGGCCCTTCGGCCCACAGAGTCCATGCCGACCTTCGACCACCCGTTCATACTCGTTCTGTGTTATCCCACTTTCTCATCCACAACCTACACACCAGGGACAATTTGCAAAAGCCAATTAACACCCTTGATTAGTACAGATGTCAGGGGTTATGGGGAGAAGGCAGGAGAATGGGGTTGAGAGGGAAAGTTAGATCAACCGTGATTGAATGGCGGAGTAAACCTGATTGGCCGAATGGCTTAATTCTGCTGCTATAACATATGAACTTAGGAACTAACCCGCATGTCTTTGGGATGTGGGAGGAAACCGGAGCACCCGCAGGAAACCCATGTCATGACAGGGGGAAGGTGTCAACTCCAGACAGACACCACCCGATTTTAGGATCGAACCCGGGTCTCTGGTGCTATGAGGCAGCGATTCTACCCACTGCGGCACTGTGCCGCCCAACTCATCACACCAAGTCGACGCTCTTGGCCTTGAGAGTGCAAGACCAAAGCCCTGGCCAGTGCAAACATCCTGTAACCCAGATAATTTTCAGTTCCATGCGATGTTGTGAAAACCCAGGCCCTTTAAGAAAGGATGTCAGCCATGTTTACACTGATGGGCGTACATGTGATGAGAGACATGATGGTGGCCAATGCTTATTTTGTGATATTTCCCTGCCACTGGCAGTTTACGGTTCCACTCATCTACTTCCTGAGAAGATTGCATAGATTCGGTATGTCAGAGGACTCTCTTGAACCTCTACAGGTGTACAGTAGAGAGCATATTCACTGAATGCATCACGGCCTGGTTCGGCAACTCGAACGCCCAGGAACAAAGAAGACTGCAAAAAGTGGTGAACACTACCTGGTCCATCGCGGGTACTGACCTCCCCCACCATCGAAAGGATTTGCCTCAAAAAGGCAGCCAGCATCATCAGAGACCGACAGCACCATGGCCACGCTCTCATTTCACTCCTGCCATCGGGAAGAAGATATAGGAACCTGAAAACTGTAATGTCCAGGTTCAGGAGCAGCTTCTTCCCAACAGGCTATTAAACACCACAACCTCCAAATAAGCTCCGAACTACATAGAGGGGGGAGGGTGGCAGTGGTTCTGTCCTTTTACACAATTATTTTTTGTTTGTTTTTATGTGTGTGTGTGTGTGCATGTACACACTGAACTTTTTTTCTTGTTTATTATATTGTTTGCAGAGTAATAAGGTTACATATTCTGTTGTTTGAATTTAGTTTATTGTCACGTGTACCGGGGTACAGTGACCAGTCAGTGGAAAGACTGTACATGATTACAATCGAGCCATCCACAATGTGCAGATACAGGATAAAGGGAATAACGTTTTGTGTAAGGTAAAGCCCAGTAAAGTGCGATCAAAGATAGTCCAGGGTCTCCAACGAGGTAGATAGTCTGTGGTGCTGCTGCAAGTAGGAATTTCAATTTCAAATTTGTGTAGGAAGGAACTGCAGATGCTGGTTTGCGCTGAAGATAGACACAAAATGCTGGAGGAACTCAGCAGGACAGGCAGCATCTCTGGAGAGAAGGAACAGGTGACAGTTTAGAAACATAGAAACATAGAAAATAGGTGCAGGAGGAGGCCCTTCGAGCCAGCACCGCCATTCATTGTGATCATGGCTGATCTTCCCCTATCAATAACCCGTGCCTGCCGTCTCCCTATATCCCTTGACTCCACTAGCCCCTGGAGCTCTATCTAACTCTCTCTTAAATCCATCCAGTGACTTGGCCTCCACTGCCCTCTGTGGCAGGGAATTCCATAAATTCACAACTCTCTGGGTGAAAACGTTTTTTCTCACCTCAGTCTTAAATGACCACCCCTTTATTCTAAGACTGTGGCCCCTGGTTCTGGATTCACCCAACATTGGGAACATTTTTCCTGTATCTAACTTGTCCAGTCCTTTTATAATTTAATATGTTTCTATAAGATTCCCCCCTCATCCTAAACTCCAGTGAATACAAGCCTAGTCTTTTCAATCTTACCTCATATGACAGTCCCGCCATCCCAGGGATCAATCTCGTGAACCTACGCTGCACTGCCTCAATCATAAGGATGTCCTTCCTCAAATTAAGAGACCAAAACTGTACACATTACTGCAAATGTGGTCTCACCAGATCCTTATACAACTGCAGAAGAACCTCTTTACTCCTATACTGAAATCCCCTTGTTATGAAGGCCAACATTCCATTAGCTTTCTTCACTGCTTGCTGTACCTTTCAGTGACCTCCCCCGTACCTAACCTAACCCCATTGAGATTATCTCAATGACCCCCTTGTTATTGCCACCAAAGTGGATAACCTCACATTTATCTATATTATACTGCATCTGCCATGCATCTGCCCACTCACTCAACCTGTCCAGGTCACCCTGCAACTTCCTAACATTCTCTTCACAGTTCACACTGCCACCCAGCTTTGTGTCATCTGTAAACCTGCTAGTGTTGCTCCTAATTCCCTCTTCCAAATCATTAATATATATGGTAAACAGTTGCGGCCCCAACACCGAGCCTTGCGGCACTACACTCGCCACTGCCTGCCATTCTGAAAAGGACCCGTTCACTCCTACTCTTTGCATTGGGTTGAGATCCTGCTTCAGTCTGTCCCACTGAGTTACTCCAGCATTTTGTGTCATAGAAACATAGAAAAATAGGTGCAGGAGTCGGCCAATCGGCTCTTCGAGCCAGCACCGCCATTCAATATGATCATTGCTGATCATCTATAATCAGTACCCCGTTCTTGCTTTTTTCCGCATATCCCTTGATTCCGTTATCCCTAACAGCAAAGTTTAACTTTCTCTTGAAAGCATCCAGCGAATTGGCCTCCACTGCCTTCTGTGGCAGAGAATTCCACAAATTCACAACTCTCTGGGTGAAAGAAATGTCCTCGTCACAGTCCTAAATGGCTGACCCCTTATTCTTAAACTATGACTCACCCATAGTTCTGGACTCCCCCAACATGGGGAACATTTTTCCTGTTTCTAGCCTGCACAATATTTTTGTTTTTCTGACCTCGGGTTAGGTTAGGGATACTGCGCGGAAACAGGCCCTTTCGGCCCATCGGATCCGCACCGACCAGGGACGCCAGCACATTAATACTATCCCATACCCACTAGGGACAATTTTTACATTTAGCAAGCCAATTAACCTACATACCTACATGTCCTATCTGGGACACATGACAGTAAAACACTCTTGACATCTATGTGTTTAAGAAGGAACTGCAGATGCTGGAAAATCAAAGGTAGACAAAAATGCTGGAGAAACTCAGCGGGTGAGGCAGCATCTATGGAGATATCTATGTACTTATGTTTACATATTCTGTTGTGCTGCAGCAAGTAAGAATTTCATTGTCCTATCAAGTTCAAGTTCAAGTCAAGTGAGTTTATTGTCATGTGTCCCTGATAGAACAATGAAATTCTTGCTTTGCTTCAGCACAACAGAACATAGTAGGCATTGACTACAAAACAGATCAGTGTGTCCATATACCATTATATAATTATATACACACATGAATAAACATGAACAGCTTCATTCCCAGAGCTATAGCGGCTCTGAACCGGCCCTTTTGAGTGATCCCACCCCCATGGACTGTCTCCCTCAGATGGTCACGTAGCACAGACACATCTGCATTAGTCTGTTTTGGTTTTGACTTTTACTGTACTAATGTTCTTTTCGTAAATCTTGTTCTCGGGGTATCTAAACATAAATTTTATTAGTCGTTTATGTTATGACATCGGATGGAAGTTGCAAACCAAATCTCGTTGCACTTGTGTGTAATGACAATAAAATATATTATTATTATTAAATAAACTGATAAAGTGCAAATAACAGATAATGGGTTATTAATGTTCAGTGTTTTGTCCAAGCCAGGTTTAATAGCCTGATGGCTCCCCCTGCTCTTATCTGGGACATATGACAATAAAACGCTCTTGACTCTTGGTTCGAAAAACCACTCTATGGTTTTCCAGGGCCTGGGATTCCTATGACGTAATGCGGCAATGATGTCATTCTGTATGACATCATCGCCTGTTGCGGGTTCCCGAGAAAGGCGGGATGGAGGGAGCGTGGAGGCAGCAAGCGGGGGAATGGGGGCACCTCCCCCTGCTCCTCCTGCTTTCTTGGCGACGGCGCATGCGTGGGGAGCTCCTTACCCCCTTCCGCTTCTGGCGAGGAGCATGCGCAGTGTTTTTTGTAAATATTTTTATTAGAAGTCATGTACAGTAGTATAAACCAAGAATAACATAATACATTTCATGTACAACTTGAAACATTGGCCTCATCAGCAACAACGATGAGTCGGCCTATAGGGAGGAGGTTCAGCTCCTAACAGCATGGTGTGCCGACAATAACCTGGCCCTCAACTCCAAGAAGACCAAGAAGCTCATTGTGGACCAGGAGATCGAGAAGCTGCATGCACACCCCCATCCATATCAACGGGACGGAGGTGGAACGTGTCTCCAGCTTCAGGTTCTTGGGGATCAACATCTCCGATGACCTCTTCTGGACCCACAACACATCCTCACTCACCAGCATCTCTTCTACCTGAGTAGACTTAAGAAGGTCTACCTGTCTTCCCAGATTCTGGTGAACTTCTACCGCTGCACCATCGAGAGCATCCTTACCAACTGCATCACAGTATGGTATGGTAACTGCTCGGTCGGTGACCGGAAAGCTCTGCAGAGGGTGGTGAAGGTCGCCCAACGCATCACAGGCTCCTCACTCCCCTCCATTGAGTCTGTCCATAGTAAACAATGTAAACGAGGGCGCACAGCATCGCCAGGGACAGCTCACACCCCAACCATAGACTGTTTACCTTCCTCCCATCCGGGAGACGCTACAGGTCCCTCCGCTGCCGTACCAGCAGGCTCAAGATCAGCTTCTTCCCTGCGGCTGTCACACTTCTCAATGCTGCACCTCAATGACTGCCTGTCTCCACCCCTCCCCCCCTCCCCCCCCCCCCCCCCCCCCGGTCACTGTATATGTATAGATGTATATCAACTCATACTACTGCGCAATACTCATACTACTGCGCAATTACTTGTTCATTTGTAAGTTCGCCCTTCGGAGATACCAACTGCATTTCGTTGTCTCTGTATTGTACACTGCACAATGACAATTAAAGATTGAATTGAATTAAAGATTGAATTGAATTGAATTGAACTTCTTGTTTTATAATTTAATAATAGAAAAGTAGCAGAAGCAAGAAAAAGAGAGAAAGAGAACGTTAGGTAAGAAGGTAGTGATATTGATAGTAGGTATGTTACAATACTTACCTTGAGCGGCGCTGCAGTTCTGCCACTCCCCGTGTGCACGACTTTGGCGCCTTTCAGAGGGGGGCGGGCTTAAAATGCCGTTTTTCACCAGACAGTCAATCCATCTCAGGGATTTCGTCACTCCAACATTTGTTTTATGAAGGTATTTTTAAACTACACTAGATCATTTATTAGCTAGAGTAATTTAAAAATCATCTTCTAAAGCCGTGAACGCCGACAACGGGAAGGATTTTACGTAGGGGAGAAAAGAAGGTAAGTTTATTCGTAAGTTCGCCCTTCGGAGATACCAACTGCATTTCGTTGTCTCTGTATTGCACACTGCACAATGACAATTAAAGATTGAATTGAATTGAATTGCAGATACCAAGTTTATTTTTTCATAAAAACGTGGTTCTTAGGAAGCATTTAATCAAATTTTCATGTTGCGAAATGGGGGCAAAAAATATATACGAACCGGTATTTTTCCTGCCGACTGTGGTTTAAATTCACCGCAAACTGCAACGTTCCAATCCACCGCGTTCCACTAAAACCCACTCGCAAGTTGATTTAAATGGCTATTAATTTACAGGAATTAAACACTAAATTCCTTCCATTTGGCCTATAAATTCATGAAAATGAAATTTTAAAATCATGATATATTGTGAATTAGTGTGTGAATGTTATTTGGACACTTAGGCAATTTAAAAATGTTTATCTTTTCTTAAGAAATGGATAGATGTTTAGATCTAGTAATTGAATTTTGTAATTAGCTACAATTAGGTAACTAACTAATTATATGCTTTAATTTCAGGTCATCCAAGTAAGATTGTTTCATATTTGTTTCAGAATGCTTCAATCTATAATAACTGAAAATTTCATTGTGCTCTTAATTTTTAAGAAAGTTATGGGTTTTTGACTGTTCTAGATCACAGCTTTTGTGTTAAGTCATTTAGAGGAAAGGCAATGGGGAACAAGATGCTCATTTCCGAGTATGAAAATGGCCATAACGTTTTTAATACTGAAGATATGAAAGTAAATTAGGTGTCAAATTAAACTTCTTTTTATGCTTTATCTGATGGGATAAAATGCAAGCTTGATTTTTTTAATCTCAAAATTCTGTAACATTGCTATTGATAGTTCGTGAAAAAGTAGAGAGAAAGAGCCCATGAAGATGTAAAGCACGAGAAAGAGAAAAATAAAAACATATATATAGGAAAACAAAAACAAAGACAAAATAAAAAGATATAAAGAAAATAAAAGGGATGTATATATATATATATATACCATATATACCAGCTTAGTATCTTCACACACCCCTCGCCCGAGCATGCGCAGTGTTGGCCTTCCGCGCCCCCTAGTGACGGCGCAGGCGCAGTGCGGACGCTGGCGGCGGTCGCTGAGGGGACGCGAGGCCCGGGATGGAGAGCTCGAGCTCGGCCTCCGACACCCGCACCCGCACCGGTCTGTCTGTCTGTCTCCCTCTCCCACACACACGCGCACTAACCGACCCGCTCGCTCCCGTTCATTCACAGCTTGAGGATAACACAGTGGCTGCGGGGCAACGGGTTGTTAAACAGGGTAATGGGGCAGGTGGGAGGGGGGGTAATGGGGCAGGAGAGAGGGGGGGGTAATGGGGCAGGTGGGAGGGGGGTAATGGGGCAGGAGAGAGGGGGGTAATGGGGCAGGTGGAGGGGGGTAATGGGGCAGGAGAGAGGGGGGTAATGGGGCAGGTGGGAGGGGGGTAATGGGGCAGGTGGGAGGGGGGTAATGGGGCAGGAGAGAGGGGGGTAATGGGGCAGGTGGAGGGGGGTAATGGGGCAGGTGGGAGGGGGGGGTAATGGGGCAGGGGAGGGGGGTAATGGGGCAGGTGGAGGGGGGTAATGGGGCAGGTGGAGGGGGGTAATGGGGCAGGTGGAGGGGGGGTAATGGGGCAGGGGAGAAGGGGGTAATGGGGCAGGTGCGAGGGGGGTAATGGGGCAGGTGGAGGGGTAATGGGGCAGGTGAAGGAGTATAATGGGGCAGGTGGAGGGGTAATGGGGCAGGAGAGAGGGGGGTAATGGGGCAGGTGGAGGGGGGTAATGGGGCAGGTGGGAGGGGGGGGTAATGGGGCAGGGGAGGGGGGTAATGGGGCAGGTGGAGGGGGGTAATGGGGCAGGTGGAGGGGGGTAATGGGGCAGGTGGAGGGGGGGTAATGGGGCAGGGGAGAAGGGGGTAATGGGGCAGGTGCGAGGGGGGTAATGGGGCAGGTGGGAGGGGGTAATGGGGCAGGAGAGAGGGGGGTAATGGGGCAGGTGGAGGGGGGTAATGGGGCAGGAGAGAGGGGGGTAATGGGGCAGGTGGGAGGGGGGTAATGGGGCAGGAGAGAGGGGGGTAATGGGGCAGGTGGAGGGGGGTAATGGGGCAGGTGGAGGGGGGGTAATGGGGCAGGGGAGAAGGGGGTAATGAGGCAGGTGCGAGGGGGGTAATGGGGCAGGTGGAGGGGGGTAATGGGGCAGGTGGAGGGGGGTAATGGGGCAGGTGGAGGGGGGTAATGGGGCAGGTGGAGGGGGGTAATGGGGCAGGTGGAGGGTGGTAATGGGGCAGGTGGGAGGGGGGGGTAATGGGGCAGGTGGGGGGGTAATGGGGCAGGTGGAGGGGGGGTAATGGGGCAGGAGAGAGGGGGGTAATGGGACAGGTGGGAGGGGGGGGTAATGGGGCAGGTGGGAGGGGGGTAATGGGGCAGGAGAGAGGGGGGTAATGGGACAGGTGGGAGGGGGGGGTAATGGGGCAGGTGGGAGGGGGGTAATGGGGCAGGTGGGAGGTGGGTAATGGGGCAGGTGGGAGGGGGGTAATGGGGCAGGTGGGGGGGAAGGGGGGTAATGGGGCAGGTGGGAGGGGGAATGGGGCAGGGGAGGGGGGGTAATGGGGCAGGTGGAGGGGGGTAATGGGACAGGTGGGAGGGGGGTAATGGGGCAGGTGGGAGGGGGGTAATGGGGCAGGTGGGAGGGGGGTAATGGGGCAGGTGGGAGGGGGGGTAATGGGGCAGGTGGGAGGGGGGGTAATGGGGCAGGTGGAGGGGGTAATGGGGCAGGTGGAGGGGTAATGGGGCAGGTGAGGGGGGTAATGGGGCTGGTGGGAGGGGGGGTAATGGGGCAGGGGAGGGGGGTAATGGGGCAGGTGGAGGGGTAATGGGGCAGGTGAGGGGGGTAATGGGGCAGGTGGAGGGGGGGTAATGGGGCAGGTGGAGGGGGGTAATGGGACAGGTGGGGGGGGGGTAATGGGGCAGGTGGAGGGGGGTAATGGGACAGGTGGGAGGGGGGTAATGGGGCAGGTGGGAGGGGGGTAATGGGGCAGGTGGAGAGGGTAATGGGGCAGGTGGAGGGGTAATGGGGCAGGTGGAGGGGTAATGGGGCAGGTGGAGGGGGGGTAATGGGGCAGGTGGGAGGGGGGTAATGGGGCAGGTGGGAGGGGGGTAATGGGGCAGGTGGAGGGGGGGTAATGGGGCAGGTGGAGGGGGGTAATGGGACAGGTGGGAGGGGGGGGGTAATGGGGCAGGTGGGAGGGGGGTAATGGGGCAGGTGGGAGGGGGGTAATGGGGCAGGTGGGAGGGGGGTAATGGGGCAGGAGAGAGGGGGTAATGGGGCAGGTGGAGGGGGGTAATGGGGCAGGTGGGAGGGGGGTAATGGGGCAGGTGGGAGGGGGGTAATGGGGCAGGTGGAGGGGTTATGGGGCAGGTGGGAGGGGGGGTAATGGGGCAGGTGGGAGGGGGGTAATGGGGCAGGTGGAGGGGGGGTAATGGGGCAGGTGGGAGGGTGGTAATGGGGCAGGTGGAGGGGTAATGGGGCAGGTGAGGGGGGGTAATGGGGCAGGTGGGAGGGGGGGTAATGGGGCAGGAGAGAAGGGGGTAATGGGGCAGGTGCGAGGGGGGTAATGGGGCAGGTGGAGGGGGGTAATGGGGCAGGTGGGAGGGGGGTAATGGGGCAGGTGGGAGGGGGGTAATGGGGCAGGTGGGAGGGGGGTAATGGGGCAGGTGGAGAGGGTAATGGGGCAGGTGGAGGGGGGTAATGGGGCAGGTGGAGGGGTAATGGGGCAGGTGGGAGGGGGGTAATGGGGCAGGTGGAGGGGTAATGGGGCAGGTGGAGGGGGGTAATGGGGCAGGTGGAGGGGGGTAATGGGGCAGGTGAGGGGGTAATGGGGCAGGTGGGAGGGGGGTAATGGGGCAGGTGAGGGTGTAATGGGGCAGGAGAGAGGGGGTAATGGGGCAGGTGGAGGGGTAATGGGGCAGGAGAGAGGGGGTAATGGGGCAGGTGAGGGGGTAATGGGGCAGGTGGAGGGGTAATGGGGCAGGTGGAGGGTTAATGGGGCAAGGGAGGGGGGTAATGGGACAGGTGAGGGGGTAATGGGGCAAGGGAGGGGGATAATGGGGCAAGGGAGGGGGGAAGAGGGTAATGGGGCAGGTGGAGGGGTAATGGGGCAGGTGAAGGAGTATAATGGGGCAGGTGGAGGGGTAATGTGGCAGGGGAGGGGGGTAATGGGACAGGTGAGGGGGTAATGGGGCAGGTGAAGGGGAGGAGAGGGTAATGGGGCAGGTGATGGGGGAGAGTGTAATGGGGCAGGTGACAGGGGGAGGGTAATGGGGCAGGAGAGGGAGAGGGTAATGGAACAGGTGAGAGTGGAATGGGGAGAGGGATCGGTGAAAGGAAGGGAAGGGGTGAAATAGGGATTGGGGGTGAATGGAAAAGAGGGATTGGGCAGAGGGAGCGAACATTAGGCAGAGGGGGGCGGAGAGGGAATGGGCAGACGGAGGGAGGATGAAGGGGTGGGGGGATTGGGGACAAAAAGAGACCCCCCTCTTAGGATATTCTATGTCTGAATAAAGCCATCTGTTATTCTAATAAACTTTCACCATACACAACTGTTTTGCCTCTCTTAATAGGCCTACTATGTCATCCAAGGACCTACCCCAATGTACCTTTTTTGGACTGCTTCCATAGCAACTCTATTTTTGAGTAAAGAGACCAACACTGGGTACAGGATTCTACGTGCGTCCTCACCAACACCCTGTACAACTGTAACAGACCCCCTCCCTGTTTTGAAGAGTGCCGAAAGCTTCTGACCCGAAACAGTAGACAATAGGTGCAGGAGTAGGCCATTCGGCCCCTCAAGCCAGCACCGCCATCCAATGTGATCATGGCTGATCATCCCCAATCAGTACCCCGTTCCTGCCTTCTCCCCATATCCCTTGACTCCGCTATTTTAAGCCCTATCTAGCTCTCTCTTGAAACCAGCTGAGTTACTCCAGCATTTTGTGTCTTATCTTTGATGTAAACGCGCATTGCAGTTCCTCTGTTCCCTGTTCTTCTGCTCCATCCAATTTTTAAAATATTAAACAAAGCCACTTGCTTCACAACTACTTGGTGGACCGACCTGTTAACTTTGTGGTTGTGGTACGAAACACTTACATTCCTTAAAGCACTTACTTGCAATCTCTCCACACTTGGATAATCATCCGTCTTTGAGTTCCTCTTTCCAAAGTGCATGTTCTCGCACCTCCACACTAAACTCCAATTGGCATTTTTTCCACCATCACTCAATCTATCCATACCCCTTTGCAGAATTTAAATGTCCTCATCGCAACCTGCCCTTCTACCTATTTTCATGCCGTCATCAAACTTGGTTCTCTTCCATTTTATCCTCTAAATCCAGGTATTTAATGGAAGTAGTAAACAAGTGAGGGCCAAGACTGATCCAGTAGGTACCCCACCACCAGTTACATTACTCCAGCCTGAAAAGAACTGGATTTAATAAGAATAAGAGGGGTAACTTTTAAACACAAAGGGTGGTAGGTCTTTAGATTGAGCTGCAAGAGGATTTAGTAGAGGCAGGGACTATCACAATGTTTAAGAAACATTTAGACAGGTACATGGATAGGACAGGTTTAGAGTGATATGGGCCACATGCAGGCAGGTGGGATTATTGTAGATGGGACTTGTTGGCTGGTGTGGGCAGGTTGGGCCGAATGTTTCCATGCTGTAAGAATGACTATGATCTTTTATTCAAGATCTTTGTTTTCTCTGTGACAGTTTTGTATCCTTCCTAACGATCTTCCAATACGTTTGAGTATTCATCTGTGCACCAGCATTTTTTGTGCCACCTTAACAAATGCATTTACAAAATCTAATTACACTGCATCTAAAGGTTCCCTTTTGACTTTATATAGAAACATAGAAAATAGGTGCAGGAGGAGGCCATTCGGCCCTTCGAGCCAGCGCCGCCATTAATTGTGATCATGGCTGATCTTTAGACTTGAGAGGTACAGCGCGGAAACAGGCCCTTCAGCTCACCGATTCCATGCCAACCAGTCACCCCGTGCACTAGCACTATCCTACACACTAAGGACAATTTATAATTATGCCGAAGCCAATTAACCTACAAACCGTGGCTTGTTGGAGGAAACCGGAGCACCCTGAGAAAGCCCACAGGGGTCATGGGGAGAACCTACAAACTCCGCACAGACAGCATGCATAGTCAGGATCGAACCCATGTCTCGGGTGCTGTAAGGCAGCAACTCAACCGCTGCGCCACTGATCCGCCCTACTATCAACTCTCCCTGTAACATTGTCAAAGAGTTCAAAATAAATTGGTCAGTCGTGATCTACAATTCATAAAACAATGTTGACGATTATATTTAGCTTTCCTAAAATAATGTGATGCAGATGATCAGAGCTTTACCCAGAGAAGGGAAAAATCAAGAGTCTTTTACCCAGAGAAGGAATCAAGAACCAGAACCAGAAGTGTTTAAGGCAGTAGTTCTTAACCTGGGGGTCGTGACTCCTCCCTTTTGGGGTCGCTTGGGGCTTTGCCGGGGGGGGGGGGTCAAGAAGGGGACACAAATAACATCTCAATTTGTTGAGCCCATGTCTAGGAACCAAACAAAGGTACATACCACAGACAGTATTTTGTTCGCGTATGCGCGTACTGGTGCCAAAAATGTTAAGAACCTCTGGGGTATCCATGATCACAATGAATGACGGTGTTGGCTCGAAGGGCCGAATGGCCTCCTGAAACTATGTTTCTATGTAAGGTGAAGGGGGAAAAATGTAATAGGAACCTGAGGGGCAACTTTTCCACACATAGGGTAGTGGGTATATGGAGCAAGCTGCCAGCGGAGGTAGTATAACACCATTTAGCAGGCACATGGATAGGAAACGCTTAGAGGGATAGGGCAGCATGGTGGTGCAGCGGTACAGTTGTTGCTTTACAGTGCTTGTAATGTATGTTCTCCCCGTGACCGCGTGGGTTTTGTCCGAGATCTTCGGTTTCCTCCCACACTCCAAAGAAGTACAGGTGTGTAAGTTAATTGGCCGGCTATCAGGATTGTGATAACGTGCGAGGATCACTGGTTGGTGTGGACATGCTGGGCCGAAGAGCCTGTTTCCATGCTGTATATCTAAAAAATGTTCCAAGTCTAGGCAGGTGGGGCGAGTGTAGATGGGGCCTTCTGATCGGCATGGGCAAGTTGGGCCGAAGGATCTGTTAACATGCTGTATATGATTGGCTATTTCTCTTTGAAATTGACTCTAGCATCTTCCCAACAGCAGATGTTAAACGAACAGAGAGTTTGTTGTGTTCCCCATTCACTTTTGAGGAATGGAGTAACGTTAGCTGTTTTACAATCTTTTGGTATCCTCCAGGAATTTTAACAAGTTTTGGAAAAAAATTAACCACTCAATCCACTGCCAGTGGTTATTTCTTTAAAGATTCCCCGTAAATTGTCTTCTTTTAGTCCTATGAGTTTCTCTTGTACTGTATCCCTTGCGATTGTTTATTTTTACAAGTTCCTCTTTGTTATTTGAAATTAATCCATCTGTTACCTTAGCGATATTCATACTGCCCTCCGTGGTGAAGACTAATGGAAATAATTGATCTAACATATCTGCCATTTCTTTGTTTCTTGTTTTTATTTCCCATGCCTTGTTCTCTGGAGGTCCCCACACTCAATCTAGCCACTTTGTTGCTGCCTGTAAATCTAAACAAGTCGTACTGTTTGATTTGATTTTACATGCAAGTTTTCTCTCAAAATCAATTTTCTCGCTTGCTAGCTTTTTAGTATTTCACTGCTGCAACCCAGCCCTCTCCTGTAGCTCAAAGCACCAGAGGCATCCCACTTCAATCTTGACCTGTGGTGCTGTCTGTGTGAAATGTATATATTCTCCCTGTGACCGGGTGGGTTTCCTCCAGTATCCGCCCACATCCCAAAGATTTGTCTGTAAATTGCCCCGAGTATATTGCTGAAGGGCCCGTTTCCACACTGTAAGACTCCATGACTCTAAACCTCCCACCTTCACTCATTCGAATTTCTCGTATCCAAGTATGATGTTCACTGTAAATCTGCATCTGGAATTAGATCATTTGTAGTCATTATCTCCCAGGGAAACATTAACTACAGGATTGCTTCTTGGGAGGATTTAAAGAGAAAAATATAGTTTTTTGAAAGATAAGGGAATTGATGGGCCTGTCCCACTTACGCGATTTTTCCGTCGCAGCAGGTCTCCGAAAACGTTCAACATGTTGAAAATCCAGCAGCGACCAGAACAAGGTACAACTCTTCAGGCGACTACTCACGGCCATACAGGCTTCACCCCGCGACATGTTGCCAGGGTGTCTCTTGTACGGTCGTGAGTAGTCTCCTCAGTCACCCAAAGAGTCGTAGCATCTTTCTGGTCACCGCTGAATTTTCAACATGTTGAACAATTTCCGCCATCTATGACGGGTGCCGGCAGTCGCTGAAAAAGTCACGAAAGTGGGACAGGCCCTTAACGGGGAACTGGTACAGAATAGGAGATGAGATGTGGGGTTGATCAGCTGTGATATTCAGCGGTGAGAAAGGTTTGAGGGGGCACAGTGGCCTACTCCAGCTGCAATCCCCGTACATTACTGTGGATATAGCTAAGAGCAGGAGCCTGGTGACATTTTACTCCGAATAAAGTATACATCGCCTCGTTAGAGAAAGAAGTTGTGATCCTCTAATCAACTAAATGCATCTTTAATGTAGGAGAATGTCTCACAAGATGCCTCATAAAAGGATATTAAGATGGCTGATTAAAAGCTTGGTTAAGTAACAAGGTTCAAAGGAACATTTTAAAGGAAGGAAGGGTGGGGTGGAGAAGTCAATTGATATTTTTAAGGCAGAGATTGAGAGATTCTTGTTTAGTACAGGTGTCGGGTTGTGGGGAGAAGGCAGGAGAGTGGGGTTAGGAAGGAGAGTTACATAAGCCATGATTGAATGGTGGAGTAGACTGGATGGGCCGAATGGCCTAATTCTGCTCCTATCACTTACAAAGTAAAGGGAGGAAATTTCAGATCTTGAAACCATGGCAGCTGATGGCACAGCCACCAGTATAATTAGTCAAAGTCAAAGTCAAAAGAGTTTATTGTCATGTGTCCCTGACAGGACAATGAAATTCTTTCTTTGCATAGCACAACAGAACTTAGTAGGCATTGACTACAAAACAGATCAGTGTGTCCATATACCATTATATACGTAAATACACACATGAATGAATAAATTGATAAAGTGCAAATAACAGATAAAGGGGTATTAATGTTCAGAGTTTTGTCCGAGCCAAGTTTAATAGCCTGATGGCTGTTACAATTACAATTAGAATTGACAGATTTGGAGACATATTGATATGTTTGGAACATGAGCCCATTTTAAAAGGGGAAAAAATATTTCAGAAGGGTATTTTTAATAAATTGTGATGTGTAAACTGAAACCTTCTGTTTTTTTCCCCTCTTCCAGACAGCAAGCCGTTTCGGCCGGAGGAGGTCAGGATTATCCTTGAATCATTGCAGCAGCCAGCGGTGTTTCTTAATATGGTTTCTGACTGGCCTGCACTGAGGTGGACGATAGAACATCTTTCACAAGTGCTTCATGGAAAAGAATTAACGTTCAGGATGGGCAAAAGGAAGACCAATAATGGTAAGTGTTAATCTGATTTGTTTAAGAAGGAACTGCAGATGCTGGAAAATCAAAGGTAGACAAAAGTGCTGGAAAAACTCAGCGGGTGCAGCAGCATCTGTGGAGTGAAGGAAATAGGCAAAGTTTCGGGCATAACCCTCTTCAGTCCCGAAACGTTGCCTATTTCCTTCGCTCCACAGATGCTGCTGCACCCGCTGAGTTTCTCCAGCACTTTTGTCTACCAGTGTTAATCTGATTATTGTTAACACCTGATCAGGCATTGTCACGGTTTTTAAATTCCCATCCCAATTTCTGAATAGAGTCGCAGAGCTGTACAGCACAGCAGCAGGCCCTTCGGCCCACATTATCCATGCCAACCAAGTTAGCATATTGGCTTAGCCTGGATTAGGGCCATGGTCATAAGTGATAGGAGCAGAATTAGGCCATTTGGCCCATCAAGTCGACTACGCCATTCAATTATGTCCCTGATGTTGGGGGAGTCCAGAACCAAGGGCCACAGTTTAAGAATAGGAGGTAGGCCATTTAGAACAGAGATGAGGAAAAACATTTTTACCCAGAGAGTTGTGAATCTGTGGAATTCTCTCCTTAGAAGGCAGTGGGGGCCAATTCTCTGGATGCTTTAAAGAGAGAGTTAGATAGAGCTCTTAAAGATAGCAGAGTCAGGGGATATGGTGAGAAGGCAGGAACAGGGTACTGAATGTGGATGATCAGCCATGATCACAGTGAATGGAGGTGCTGGCTCGATGGGCCGAATGGCCTACTACTGCATCTATTGTTAACTATGGCTAATCTATCTCCCCCTGCTAACCCCATTCTCCTGCCTTCTCCCCAAAACCCGACATCCTCGGAGGACAAGGCTCTCGAAACCTTTTCCTATCTCCCCAGTGCGTTTTAAAAGTCATAAATGTATCCGCTTGTGATGCTTCTTTTGGCAGTTCATTCCAGATACAGACTGCCCCCTGTGTCAAAACATTCCCCTGCAATCCCTCTTAAATCTCTCTGCTCTCACCTTAAGTCTATGCCTTCTAATCCTCTTCCCTGGGAAAAAGACTGTGAGCGTTCACTATACCCTTGCCCCTCATGATCTTGTATGCCTCAGTAAGGTCACCGCTCAGCCTCCTACACTCCAGAGCCTATCCAACTTCTCCCAACAACTCAAACTTGCAAGGCCAGGCAACAATGATTCCAAAATACTGGAATCATTCAGCAGGTCGGTGTCAGGCAGCACCTCTGAATAGGTGATGTTTCAGGTTGGGACCCTTTGTCTGAAGAAGGGTCCGGACCCAAAACGTCGCCTTTCCATGTACTCCAGTGATGCTGCCTGACCCAGTGAGTTACTCTTACACTTAGTGTGCGTTTGTGGCATCCTTCCGGCAGCTGGGTGACCAGAACTGCACATGGTACTCCAATAACTTATTTCAATTGCTTAAACCCTTCCCTCAGCATTTCCAAGATGCAGGACAGAACGCCACAAGAGATCCTTTTTCCCTGTGGCCATCAAACTGTACAAACTGACCCTCCCTCCTCAATCTTTGCACATCCCCCAAGCCTTTCCACTCGTCACTTTAATTTAATGTATTTTGTGTGTTTTATGACTGTTGGCAGGTCAATTTCCCTCAAGGGATAAAGAAAGTTCTACTGTATCGTATCATAAATGTCCTTCTGCACTGCTACTCTCTCAGACATTTTCTTGTATTGCCTGATTTATTTAATTCTTTGAATTTATATTGATTGAGTGGGGTTAGTTTAGTTTAGAGATACAGCATGAAAACAGGCCCTTCGTCCCACCGAGTCTTGTTCTATTTTACACACTCGGGACAATTTACAGAAGGCATTTAACCTACAAACCTGCTCGACTTTGGAGTGTGGGAGGAGACCAGAGCACCCGGAGAAAACCCACACGGTCACAGGGGGAACGAACAAACCCCGTACAAACAGCACCCATAGTCCAGATCAAACCCAGATTTCTGGTGATGTAAGGCAGCAATTCCTCCACTGTGCCACCATGCTACCCTTAAACCAAGTATCGGGTTAGACCTAGAGTGGGATTTTAACATATCCTCAGATCACTGGCCTCTGGTTACTGACCCAGTATCTGCTATGCTACCATAGCTCCCATTTGCTAAACAT
The DNA here is from genome assembly GCA_963514005.1 of Raja brachyura. The sequence continues at coordinate 7,179,478 of OY740787.1, read as the reverse complement.
TTTAACTTCCCCTCCCATTCCCACACTTGACCTTCCTCTCCTGGGCCTCCTTCATTCTCAGAGTGAGGCCCAATGCAAATGGGAGGAACAGCACCTCATATTTCGCTTGGGCAGCTTACAACCCAGCGGTATGAATATGGACTTCTCTCACCTCAAATAACCTATTGCTTTCCCTCTCTCTCCAGCCCTCCTCCATCCTACTTCTCCAACCAATCTGAGTGTCCATCTGATTAAATGTTATATTGTACGCATCCTTGGCACCTTCCCTGAACTAACAATGGACTTTTCCTTGAGCTTTGTTCCCTTTAATCTCTCGTTTTCACACCTTACCCATCCATATCCCTTGTTCCTCACTCTCCCTTGACTCTCAGTCTGAAGAAGGGTCTCGACCTAAAACGACACCTATTCCTTCTATCCAGAGGTGCTGCCTGTCCCGCTGAATTGGTCCAGCAGGGCTCGAAATTAGCGGTTGCCCGGGTGCCAATGGCAACCTACAGTCCCGCTGGGCAACCTAAAAGCCATGCCATTTTTGCCCGGCTTGGCAAGCAACCGGGACACCCGCCCGCCATCCGTGTCCAGGTCTCGGCTCGGCGCTAGCTCTCTGCTCTCTGCACTAGCTCTCTGCTCTCGGCGCTAGGCTCTCGACGCTAGCTCTCTGCTCTCGGGTCTCCGCTCGCCACGGCCGGCCGCCGAGCACATCACCGGCCGTGGTTGTGCGCATGTGTTGCCCTGCACATGCGCACTGCCACGGCAACTGGTCGGCGTCAGCCACTTTCTCCCTCCCTTTGCATTGTGGGAGTTCTGGCCGTCATTGCTGTCCGGTCGCTGCCTCACCGTGACTGCTGAAAAACAACGCAGAATCGCTCCCTGGAGCTGGAGTAACTCCTTGGAGTAACTCTTGCTTCTTGGTTTCCTGGTCCTCCAAAAATATTCGAAATGGAATTTAAACTGGTGGACCCACCACCACCAAACTCTGGAAAAATAACAGCCTATTGCATTTTATCTGTTTATTTATTATGTATATATATGGTCTATAGTATATAGAAACATAGAACATAGAAATTAGGTGCAGGAGTAGGCCATTCGGCCCTTCGAGCCTGCACCGCCATTCAATATGATCATGGCTGATCTTCCAACTCAGTATCCCGTACCTGCCTTCTCTCCATACCCTCTGATCTCCTTAGCCACAAGGGCCACATCTAACTCCCTCTTAAATATAGCCAATGAACTGGCCTCAACTACCCTCTGTGGCAGAGATTTCCAGAGACCCACCACTCTCTGTGAAAAAAGTCCTTCTCATCTCGGTCCTAAAGGATTTCCCCCTTATCCTTAAGCTGTGACCCCTTGTCCTGGACCTCCCCAACATCGGGAATAATCTTCCTACATCTAGCCTGTCCAACCCCTTAAGAATTTTGTAAGTTTCTATAAGATCCCCTCTCAATCTCCTAAATTCTAGAGAGTATAAACCGAGTCTATGCAGCCTTTGTTCATAAGACAGTCCTGACATCCCAGGAATCAGTCTGATGAACCTTCTCTGCACTCCCTCTATGGCAATAATGTCCTTCCTCAGATTTGGAGACCAGAACTGTATGGAATACTCCAGGTGTGGTCTCACCAAGACCCTATACAACTGAAATAGAACCTCCCTGCTTCTATACTCAAATCCTTTTGCTATGAAAGCTAACATACCATTCGCTTTCTTCACTGCCTGCTGCACCTGCATGCCTACTTTCAATGACTGGTGTACCATGACACCCAGGTCGCGCTGCATCCCCCCTTTTCCTAATCGGCCTCCATTTAGATAATAGTCTGTTTTCCTATTTTTGCCACCAAAGTGGATAACCTCACATTTATCCACATTATACTGCATCTGCCAAACATTTGCCCACTCACCCAGCCTATCCAAGTCACCTTGCAGTCTCCTAGCATCCTCCTCACAGCTAACACTGCCCCCCATCTTAGTGTCATCCGCAAACTTGGAGATATTTCCTTCAATTCCCTCATCCAGATCATTAATGTATATTGTAAATAGCTGGGGTCCCAGCACTGAGCCTTGCGGTACCCCACTAGTCACTGCCTGCCATTGTGAAAACGACCCATTTACTCCTACTCTTTGCTTCCTGTTTGCCAGCCAGTTCTCTATCCACATCAATACTGAACCCCCAATGCCGTATGCTTTAATTTTATATACTAATCTCTTATGTGGGACCTTGTCGAAAGCCTTCTGGAAGTCCAGATACACCACATCCACTGGTTCTCCCCTATCCACGCTACTAGTTACATCCTCGAAAAATTCCACAAGATTCGTCAGACATGATTTACCTTTTGTAAATCCATGCTGACTTTGTCCAATGATTTCACCACTTTCCAAATGTGCTGCTATCCCATCTTTAATAACTGACTCTAGCAGTTTCCCCACTACCGATGTTAGACTAACTGGTCTGTAATTCCCCGTTTTCTCTCTCCCCCCCTTCTTAAAAAGAGGGGTTACGTTTGCTACCCGCCAATCCTCAGGAACTACTCCAGAATCTAAAGAGTTTTGAAAGATTATCACTACTGCATCCACTATTTCCGGAGCTACTTCCTTAAGTACTCTGGGATGCAGCCTATGTGGCCCTGGGGATTTATCGGCCTTTAATCCATTCAATTTACCCAACACCACTTCCCGACTAACCTGGATTTCACTCAAGTCCTCCTTTGACCCGCGGTCCCCTGCTATTTCCGGCAGATTATTTATATCTTCCTTAGTGAAGACGGAACCAAAGTAGTTATTCAATTGGTTCGCCATGTCCTTGTTCCCCATGATCAACTCACCTGTTTCTGACTGCAAGGGACCTATATTTGTTTTAACTAATCTCTTTCTCTTCACGTATCTATAAAAACTTTTGCAGTCAGTTTTTATGTTCCCTGCCAATTTTCTTTCATAATCTATTTTTCCTTTCCTAATCAAGCCCTTTGTCCTCCTCTGCTGGTCTCTGAATTTCTCCCAGTCCTCTGGTATGCTGCTTTTTCTGGCTACTTTGTACGCATCATCCTTTGCTTTGATACTATCCCTGATTTCCCTTGTTATCCACGGATGCACTACCTTCCCTGATCTATTCTTTTGCCAAACTGGGATGAACAATTTTTGTAATTCATCCATGCAGTCTTTAAATGTCTTCCATTGCGTATCCACCGTCAACCCTTTTAGAATTGATTGCCAGTCAATCTTGGCCAATTCACGTCTCATACCCTCAAAGTTATCTTTCCTTAAGTTCAGAACCATTGTTTCTGAATTAACAATGTCACTCTCCATCCTAATGAAGAACTCGACCATATTATGATCACTCTTGCCCAAGGGGGCACGCAGAATAAGACTGCTAACTAACCCTTCCTCATTACTCAATACCCAGTCTAAAATAGCCTGCTCTCTCGTTGGGTCCTCTACATGTTGATTTAGATAACTATCCCGCATACTTTCCAAAAAATCCTCTTCCTCAGCGCCCCTGCCTATTTGATTCACCCACTCTATATGTAGATTGAAGTCACCCATTGTAACTGTTTTGCCTTTGTTGCACGCATTTCTAATTTCCTGTTTGATACCATCCCCAACTTCACTACTACTGTGAGGTGGCCTGTACACAACTCCCACTAGCGTTTTCTGCCCCTTAGTGTTTCGCAGCTCTACCCATACCGATTCCACATGCTCCAAGCTAATGTCTTTCCCTTCCATTGCGTTAATCTCCTCTCTAACCAGCAACGCTACCCCACCTCCTTTTCCTTTCTCTCTATCCCTCCTGAATATTGAATATCCCTGGATGTTCAGCTCCCAGCCTTGGTCACCCTGGAGCCATGTCTCCGTGATCCCAACTATATCATACTCATTAATAGCTATCTGCACGTTCAACTCATCCACCTTATTACGAATACTCCTTGCATTGAGACACAAAGCCTTCAGGCTTGTTTTTACAACGCTCTTACCCCTTATACAATTTTGTTGAGAAGTGGCCCTTTTTGATTTTTGCCCTGGTTTTGTCTGCTTGCCATTTTTACTTTTCACCTTGCTCCCTATTGCTTCTACCCTCGTTTTACACCCACCTGCCTCTCTGCTCTTGTACGCGTATAGACACACTGAACTTTTATCCGCTGTTCTGTATTATGGTTACATATTCTGTTGTGCTGCAGCAAGCAAGAATTTCATTGTCTTATCTGGGACACAGGACAATAATACTCTCTTGATTCTTGACTTGGAATAAAGCAAAAAAGGGTTCATGGGAAAAATAAAGCTACCTTAAATTTAGTTGCGTCTGATTGGTACCTATGGTAGGGTGAAGACTATTCCATGCTTTAATTGTGCGGGGGAACTCCATGGAGCAGCCAGCATCTCTGGATAGAAAACATTGGGTGACGTTTCGGGTAGAAACCCTTCTTTACATTTCCTCTGGTTTTAGTGTTTTTAGTTTAATTTAAAGATACAGCGTGGAAACAGGCCCTTAGGCCCACCGAGTCCACGCCGACCACCGATCACCCGTACTATCCCACACATCAGCGACATAAGCCAAGAGTGTTTTATTTTCTCACGCCGCAGTTAGAACAATGAAATCCTTACTTGCAGCAGCACAACAGAATATGTAAACATAGTACTCTGTAAACAATGTTATAAACGAGAAAACAAAACTCCATACAGAGGGCACCCATATTCAGGATCAAATCCAGGTCTCTGGCAATTTTAGGCAGCAAATTTATGGAACTGAATTAAAACATACAGTAGCTGTGAAGGGGGACATAGCGTCACTTAGAGATTTAAGACTGAAAATGGATATTCTTTTTTTTTAGTAACTAACGTATAACTCAACATATAATTTTTTGTTTGTTGGAAAATAAAATATAGTGGCACAGTTGGTGGACTTGCTGCCTCACACGCCAGAGATCTGAGTTCGATCCTGTTCTCGGGCACTGTCTGTGTTGAATTTGCACATTCTCCCTGCAAGCTTGTGGGTTTCCTCCCACATCCCAAAGACACATTGGCTTTGTAGGTTAACTTGTCTCTGTAAAATTGCCCCTAATGTGCAGGGAGTGGGTGAAGAAAGTGGGATAACAGAACTTGTGTGAATGGGTAGACAAAAATGCTGGAGAAACTCAGCAGGTGAGGCAGCATCTATGGAGCGAAGGAAATAGGCGACATTTCAGGTCGAGACCCTTTTTCAGACTGATATCAGGAGGGGTGGGGGGCGGTTCAAAAGAAAGGAAGAGGCGAGACAGTAAGCTGTGGGAGAGCTGGGAATGGGAGGGGAAGGAGGGAGAAAGCAAGGACTACCTGAAATTGGAGAAGCCAATGTTCATACTGCTGGGGTGTAAACTACCCAAGCGAAATATGAGGTGCTGTTCCTCCAATTTACGGTGGGCCTCACTCTGGCCATGGAGGAGGCCCAGGACAGAAAGGTCGGATTCGGAATGGAAGGGGGAGTTGAAGTGCTGAGCCATCGGGAGATCAGGTTGGTTATTGCGAACTGAGTGGAGGTGTTGTGCGAAGCGATCGCCAAGCCTGCGCTTGGTCTCACCGAGGTTGATCATGCGCTGAATAACCATATTTTTGTTTGGAAGTGGAAAGAGGTAATAGAAATTGCATTCATTGCAACGTGTAAAAAGAGATGAGATACTGTATTGTAATTTTGCTGCATCTCATTGTGGTATATATCATGTCTTGATTGGTGAATATGTTTAGTTTGTGACTTTATTTGAAGCAGAAATAATATGCGAATGCTTCATTGACCATAATTCCGACTGGTAACTACGCACTTCGTCCGAGCACATTATCCCACGCGTCATGCAAGCCGTCTTAAATGACCACCTAAACTGTCATTTGGCAACCTAAAAAGCTGCCGAGGTTGCCCGGCTGGCTATAGGGAAAAAAAGTTAAGCGAGAGCCCTGTCACCTGCATTTTGTGTCTTTATCTTCAGTTTAAACTAGCATCTGCAATTCCTTCCTACACATGCTACCATACCTAATTTTTACCCCAATGCAGACTTCATTTTTATCCTCCAGCATTTCTCATCACTTTATATTAATGGAGTCATTGCTGCACTAATCTTCCACTTGTGAGTTACAAGTTGCAGCAACCATCAACTTATTTTATTTATTTTACATCTTTAATATAGTGAAACATCTCAGGATGCTTTACAAGAATATTATCAAAACAAACTGTTAAGCTTGCTATTGATTTATTATTGTCATGTGTACTAAGATACAGTGGAAAACCTATTGCGCTATCCTTTCAAATAATACTACACATGAGTAGAATCAATGCAGACACAAACGCAAGAGAGTATATAGTGTAATAACGTTATAGGGTTACAAGTGAAGATAGAAATAAAAAGTGCAAGGTCCATAATGGGGTTGGTTGGGAGATCGGACTACACCTTAACTTGTGGGAGAACCGTTCAGTCGTCTGATAACAGCGGGGAAGAAGCTGTTCCTGAATGGTGGTACATGCTTTGAAGTTTTTGTATTTTCCGCCCAGCAGAGGAGGAAATGACCGGGGTATAAATGTCCTTGATTTTGTTGGCTGCTTTCCAAAGGCAGCAATAGATGAAGTTAATGAGTTGATGGGGGAGGGGTTGAGGGAGTAGGGGGAGGGTGGAACGTTTGATGGACTGGGCATGTCCAAAAATGCTCTGCTGTTTATTGGGGAAGAGTTATTTCCAAATCAAGCTGTGACGCATCCCGATCAGAAGAAGGTGGTAAGATCTGTAGAAGTTAGTAAGATTTGTTGGAGCATGTCCAACTTCCTTAACCTTCCGAGGAAGTAGAGGCCTTCTTGATTAAGATGGTTAGGAAGACATACACGATACCTGTTTTCAATAGCAGGGCATAAAATGCCAGAACTGGGAGTATATGTTACAACTATATACAGTGGCTTGCAAAAGTTTTCATATCCCTTGAACTTTTCCACATTTTGTCACGTTACAACCACAAACGTAAATGTATTTTATTGGGATTTTATGTGATAGACCAACACAAAGTGGTGCATATTTGTGAAGTGGAAGGAAAATGATACATGGTTTCCAAATTTTATTACAAATAAAAAACTGAAATGTGTGGTGTGCAAAAGTATTCTGCCCCCCTGAGTCAATACTTTGTAGAACCACCTTTCGCTGCAATTACAGCTGCAAGTCTTTTGGGGTATGTCTCTACCAGCTTTGCACATCTAGAGACTGAAATTTTTGCCCATTATTCTTTGCAAAATAGCTCAAGCTCAGTCAGATTGAATGGAGAGCGTCTGAACAGCAATTTTCAAGTCTTGCCAGAGATTCTCAATTGGATTTAGGTCTGGACTTTGACTGGGCCATTCTAACGCATGAATATGCTTTGATCTAAACCATTCCATTGTAGCTCTGGCTGTATGTTTAGGGTCGTTGTCCTGCTGGAAGGTGAACCTCCGCCCCAGTCTCAAGTCTTTTGCAGATTCTAACAGGTTTTCTTCCAAGATTGCCCTGTATTTGGCTCGATCCATCTTCCCATCAACTCTGACCAGCTTCCCTGTCCCTGCTGAAGAAAAGCATTCCCACAGCATGATGCTGCCACCACCATGTTTCACAGTGGGGATGGTGTGTTCAGGGTGATGTGCTGTGTTAGTTTTCCGCCACACATAGCGTTTTGCATTTAGGCCAAAAACTTCAATTTTGACCTCATCAGACCAGAGCACCTTCCTCCACATGTTTGCTGTGTCCCCCACATGGCTTGTGGCAAACTGCAAACAGGACTTCTAAGGGCTTTGTTTGAACAATGGCTTTCTTCTTGTCACTCTTTCATAAAGGCCCGATTTGTGGAGTGCACGACTAATAGTTGGCCTGTGGATAGATTCTCCCACCTGAGCTGTGGATCTCTGCAGCTCCTCCGGAGTTACCATGGGCCTCTTGGCTGCTTCTCTGATCAATGCTCTCCTTGCCCGGCCTGTCAGTTTAGGTGGACGGCCATGTCTTGGTAGTTTTGCAGTTGTGCCATACTCTTTCCATTTTCGGATGATGGATTGAACAGTGCTCCGTGAGATGTTCAAAGCTTTGGATATTCTTTTATAACCTAACCCTGCTTTAAACTTCTCCACAACTTTATCCCTGACCTGTCTGGTGTGTTCCTTGGGCTTCATGATGCTGTTTGTTCACTAATGTTCTCTAACGAACCTCTGAGGCCTTCACAGAACAGCTGTGTTTATACTGAGATTAGATTACACACAAGTGGACTCTGTTTACTAATTAGGTGACTTCTGAACGCAATTGGTTGCACTGGATTTTAGGGGTATCACTGGATTAGGGGTATCAGAGTAAAGGGGGCTGAATACTTTTGCATGCCACACTTTTTAGTTTTTTATTTGTAAAAAAATTTGAAAACCATGTATCATTTTCCTTCACTTCACAATTATGCGCCACTTTGTGTTGGTCTATCACATAAAATCCCAATAAAATACATTTACGTTTGTGGTTGTAACGTGACAAAATGTGGAAAGGTTCAAGGGGTATGAAAACTTATGCAAGCCACTGTATAACAACAGTTAGGCCAGAAGCCAAGTAATGTGTGCAATCGACAATAGATAATAGGTGCAGGAGTAGGCCATTCAGCCCTTCGGGCTAGCACTGCCATTCAATGTGATCATGGCTGATCATCCCCAATCAGTACCCCATTCCTGCCTTCTCCCTATATCCCCTGACTATGCTATCTTTAAGAGCCCTATCTAGCTCTCTGTTGAAAGTATCCAGAGAACCAGCCTCCACCGCCCTCTGAGGCAGAGAATTCCACAGACTCACAACTCTCCATAGATGCTGCCTCGCCTGCTGAGTTTGATGGTCGATTGACCCGAAACGTCGCCTATTCCTTTTCTCCATAGATGCTGCCTCACCCGCTGAGTTTCTCCAGCATTTTTGGCCACCTTCGATTTTTCCAGCAACTGCAGTTCTTTCTTAAACACTAGTGTCCGGGTGGTCGTTGGTCTGCATGGAGGGCCTGTTTCCATGGTGCATCTCTAAATATAAAGTTCACTAATAGCCAGTGTGGACACAGTCAGCACAGACGGCCCTCCTTCGATTTTGTGTGAGTCAATGACTTTGAAATGTAACTTCTATGCAGTACTTTTGAAATATCGCCCTTGTCTTTTATCTTTGCAAAGTTTCGACTGTTATTTCTGCCGGATCAGTAGCTTCCCTCCTTCTTTTCAAAATAAATTACTGATGGGCGATTAATGTCTTGTCAGCAAATCCATTGAATTAAACAGAAAATCAATATCTACATCTTGTTCAGAGTTTGGTTGATAATGCTGTTGAGAAGCATTGTATGATAGTGCATAACATTCAAGGAACTAAATGAGTACATGCTTTGCTTTGATGGTCGTGTGCTGAAGTTACATGTTCCACATTGTAGATTGATGGCAAATGACAATCGGTGTGAGGGTCTGATGACGGGTGTCACTTCAGGGTCAGTAATAATGTTGTAGGTCACGGGCAACTTGCCTAGGTTGTTGTCGAAAAGATCAGGGAATTCACACAGCGGGTCCAAGGAAATTTGCAGCTTGTGGACCGTTTTGTCAAAGGAAATTAGCCCCAGTTCCTGACAGGCACGATTGCCAAGCAAAGTAACCGAATTAAAGTTCAAGACATAGAAGGTCAAATTCCTCGTGGTTTTTCTCAGCACACATTTCAGGTTGGTTTTGACGCCATGTAAACATGCACCAGACGCAGTACGTGATTCAAATACATCTTTAATCAGCACTGAAACTTAACAGCATAAAGGATGGTTGGTTATCAGTACATCCTAGCTGCTCAGACCGGGAGTGCCGGAAACAAGTGTTAGTATAAGTGTTACAGTGGGGTGGAGTTAGTGATGCTGGCTTATGTGTGATTGGTTAACATGCAACATCAATCTACACACATCAAAGAAGTACAGGTCCATCACTGTTTTTCTGTTGCCTCCTTTAATCCGGACATAATTACGAGAGAACACTTGAAGTCCCCGTGTCTCCCCCCCCCCCACCCCGGGAACCCCCCTCCCCACCCCGCCCATAAATGTGATACGGCCGATCTGAACCTCATCAGGACTTCGGCGCCGATCGGTGGGTTGAATTTGCCACCTGTAGCCAGGGCCCTGGAACTCCAACACCATTGGAGCCGGCAGATCCGTTCCCATTACCGATTTCCATGGCTGACCTTGCGGGCCGCTATCTCAGCACCTGTTCCGGTACCGTTGGAACTTCTCTCGGAGCCCATGAGCTCTGTTTGTACGGCAAAACGGATAATCCGGAAAGGCTCTGGAACCAAGGGTGCTGGAAAATCAGTGGCGGACCTGGTTTGGAACCAACCCCATCCAAGGCCGAGAGAAATTGCAGGGAATTGTGGACGTACCACAGACCATCACGCAAACCAACCTCCCTTCCGTTGACTCCATTCATGCCTCACGCTGCCTCGGCAAGGCCACCAGCATAATCAAGGACGAGTCGCACCCTGGCCATTCCCTCTCCCATCAGGCAAAAAGGTATAAAAGTGTGAAAATGCACACCTCAGATTCAGGTTCAGTTTCTTCCTAACTGTTATCAGTCAAATGAATTACCCTACCGCAACCAAAGAGCAGTCCTGAACTACTATGCGCCTCATCAGGGACCCTCGGACTACCTTTGATCGGACTTTACTGGCTTCATTTTGCACTGAATGTAATTCCCTTATCATGTATCTGTACATGTAGCGGCTACTGTGGAGGCCTCAATGGGCCCGACTATGGGTGAACTGGGGATGGGGCCTGGACTTTGTGCCTTCCCTCAAAATGGGAACCATTGTGGGGGGATTTTTTTAATGTTTTATGTTAAATTCTTTAATGTTATGTCTTATCTGTATCTGTGTGCTGCATGGCAAGACAAATTTCACTACACCAATTGGTGTATGTGATAATAAATGTCCTTTGTCCTTTGTACACTGTGAATGACTCGATTGTAATCATGTTTATTTCTTCCACTGGCTGGTTAGCACGCAACAAAAGCTTTTCACTGCACCTCGGTACACGTGACAATGACCTAAACTGAACTGAAGTATTATACTGAAAAGATTACTATTCCTATATTGCTTATCAATGACGCAATTCTTTTGGAAACCTGGTCATAAGGAATAGAAGTAGAATTAGGCCATCGTCACATTAAGTCTACTCAGCCATGGCTGATCTACCTCTCCGTCCCAACCCAATTCTTCTGCCTTCTACCCATAACCTGCGAAACCCGTACTAATCAAGAATCTATCTATCTCTGCCTTAAAAATATCCACTGACTTGGCCTCCACCGTCTTCTGTGGCAAAGAATTCCACAGATTCACCACCCTCAGACAAAATTAAATTTTCCTCATCTCAATATCATATTCTTTGCCTAATGTTGCTTCTCCCACTATTTATGCTTCCATTTCAACGTGCAATATCAGTAAAATTCTCTAAGCAGCTTGTATATCAGTTCAACAACTTGAGTAAAGGTACTTCTCGGAGGCATATGATTTTACTCCAGTATTTTGCATATTCTGTGAAACCAACAAACCTAAAGTGTGACCTTAGAGAGCAAGGAATTTGTGGATTAGACCTCCATCCAAAGGTGTTAATACCTTGCTGATAGCAAAATTAGCGGATAACCGGTTAAATAGGCAATTAAAAATGAGATTTAGATTTGCGATTAAGTTCAGCTGGAAATAATTGAAAGCTGTGCAAAATTAATTTGCGCTTCACACCAATACGTTTATCTTTGCTTCTTGCTGTGGAAATGTTTTCCCTATTTTTCTCTTGCCCTCCCACTTTATTGGCGATAATGTTGAAAACTGCCTCGAATTTGCAATTCAGCTACTTTTGGCCGATGAAAATGCAGTCACCCTTAGAAAATTGGGATACCAGCAAAAAAATAAGACGCTGAATTTGATAAAAAGAAACAATTGGAAGAACATTGGTGGTGGGGGAGTGAAACTGTTCACTGAGATACCCACGGTAAAATATGGCCAAAGATAGACACAAAAAGCTGGAATAACATCAGCGGGACAGGTAGCATCTCTGGAGAGAAGGAATCGGTGATCTTTCGGGTTGAGACCCTTCTTCAGAGTGGTTAGGGAGAAGGGAAACGAGAGATATAGACGGTGATGCGGAGAGATAAGGAACTATGAATGAAAGATATGCAAAAAAAGTAACGATGATGAAGGAAACAGGCCATTGTCAGCTGTTTGTAGTGTGAAAATGAGAAGCTAGTACGACTTGGGTGGGGGAGCGATAGAGAGAGGGAATGCCGGGGCTACCTGACGTGAGAGAAATCAATATTCATACCACTGGGCTATAGGCTGTAAGGATTGATTGTTTGTGTTGTTTTAAGAAGCTTTATTTTTGATAGCTTGGAGAACCTGAGCTTGTAGATGCATTTTGCCTTGAAGGTATCTGGGTAGATGTGGGGTCTCTGAAGTCTCTCTGGCTGTTCATTGATAGGCATGTCTCTTTTTCTGCTTCCTCTAGTCTAGGACTAGGCGAGAGTCTAGGACTAGAGGTCATAGCCTCAGAGTTACAAGACGTTATATAGAAGCATAAAAAATAGGTGCAGGAAGAAGCCATTCGGCCCTTCAAGCCAGCACCGCCATTCATTCTGATCATGGCTGATCGTCCCCTATCAATAACCCGTGCCTGCCTTCTCCCCATATCCCTTGACTCAACTAGCCCCTAGAGCTCTATCTAACTCTCTCTGAAATCCATCCAGTGACTTGGCCTCCACCACCCTCTGTGGCAGGGAATTCCATAAATTCACAACTCTCTGGGTGAAAACGTTTTTTTTCACCTCAGTCTTAAATGACCTCCCCTTTATTCCAAGACTGTGGCCCCTGGTTCTGGACTCACCCAAAATTGGGAACATTTTTCCTGCATCCAGCTTGTCCAGTCCATTTATAATTTTATATGTTTCTATAAGATCCCCCTCATCCTTCTAAACTCCAGTGAATACAAGCCTAGTCTTTTCAATCTTTCCTCATATGGCAGACGTTCTATTAAGAAAGAGATGAGGAGGAATTTCTTTAGTCAGAGGGTGGTGAATCTGTGGAATTATTTGCCACAGAAGGCTGTGGAGGCTAGGTCAGTAGGTATATTTAAGGCAGAGATAGATAGATTCTTGATTAGTATGGGTGCCCGAGGTAATGGAGAGAAGACAGGAATATGGGGTTAGGAGGGAGAGAGAGATCAGCCATGATTGAATGGCGGAGTAGACTTGATGGGCCAAATGGGCCAATTCTATTCCTATCAGTTATGATCTTATGATCTTACCACGACTAGAGAGCAGTTCTAAACTACTATCTGCCTCATTGGAGACCCTTAGACTATCCTTGATTGGGCTTAGGTGGTTTTATCTTGCACTAGACGTTATCCCTTATTGTGTATCTGTAAACTGTGAATGGCTCGATTATAATCATGTATTGTCTTTCCGCTGACGGGGTAGCAGGCAACAAAAGCTTTTCACTGTACCTCGGTACAGGTGACAATAAACTAAATCAAACTAAACTGTTCGCTTAAGCGAACTCTGAGGACATCGGACAGTGTATGAGCAGCACACAGTAAATTCTAAGGTTATCATGTCAGATCTCCCAATGTCAGCAGGCACTTCATTAAACAGCAAGGAGTCAGCACAAGTCTTATTTAAACCGTATCTTGACAATCATAGATTTGTGTTTCAATTACTTTCGATACAGGTGGAAATGAACCTCGAGTGAATAATAATGCATTCCTGACTCTGGGGGGAGAAAAGTACTCTGGGCAGTTAGAATCGTAGAGTGATGCAGCACGGAAGCAGGCCCTTCAGCCCAATTCATCCAAGATGTACCTTCCAAACTGGTCCCATTTGCCAGTAAAAAAGAACTGCAGATGCTGATAAGATTGAAGGTAGACACAAAATGCTGGAGTAACTCAGCAGGTCAGGCAGCATCTTTGGGGAGAAGGAATGGGTGACGTTTCGGGTCTCTACCCGAAACGTCACCCATTCCTTTTCTCCAGAGATGTTGCCTTTCCCGCTGAGTTACTCCAGCATTTTGTGTCTACCCCCCATTTGCCGGTGCTTGGCCCATAACCCTCTAAACCTTTCCTCTCCATTATGGGATATTTTTGAAGTGGGGATGATTTCACCTTAACATGTTCTAGTTCAATCAGATCCGAGCACAGTTTAGCACACGCAGAACATATAACAATACAGCACACGAATAGGCCATTCGGCCCATAATGGCTGTGCCGAACATGATGCAAAGATCAAGCGTTATCTGTCTGCACATATCACGAGTCTGAAGAAGTATCTTAACCCGAAGCGCCACCTATCCACGTTCTCCAGAGATGCAGCCGGACCTGCTGAGTGTAGTTTAGTTTAGAGATATAGCGCAGAAACAGGCCCTTCAACCTACCGAGTCCGCGCCGACCAGCGATCCCCGCACACTAACACTATCCTACACACACGCGGGACAATTTACAATTTTTACCTGCCAGTTAACCTACAAACCTGTACGTCTTTGGAGTGTGGGAGGAAACCGGAGATCCCAGAGAAAATCCACACAGGTCATGGGATGAACATACAAACTCCGTACTGAAAGCACCCGTAGTCAGGATCGAACCCGGGCCTCTGGCGCCGTAAGGCAGCAACTACTGCTGCGCCACGCGTAGAGTTACTTGAGCACTTTGTGTCCTTTTATCCATATCCCTCCATTCCCTGCATATCCAGGTACTTATCCAGAAGTCATTTAAATGCCATTATCTTGCGTTTTTTTTAAATCAGGTGCTTCGTGATTTGATATATAGGTCAATACTTGGGTTGAAATAAGCTGGTAGGAATCAGTTAGAAATATGAAGAGAATCCAGATTCGCAAATGTCACCGTCAGTCAACTGCGACCTGGCTCTGGGACTTCCTTCGTCTTATCTGCATAAAACAGATAGATTTCTGCTTACTAGAGCAGAGAGAGAGCAAATAGCTACTTCAGGAGCACAATGGCCATTTAAAAACAAAATATTGTAACTGAGATTGTGGTGTATTGGGTCAGAATCTAATGATTTACTGTAATGTGTATTCTGTTTCCTCAAAGCTCAGGCAAAAGTGTTAAATTGCACATAAATGTAACCTGGCTGGGATCATTTATGCTTCAGATTCGATTAGGAGCGGGGACGGTAAATGAACCATTTCAGGTTGACTTTTCAAATAGAGACACGAAATGCTGGAATTACTCAGCGGGACAGGCAGCCTCTCTGGAGAGAAGGAACGGGTGACGTTTTGGGTCGATACCGTTCTTCAATCTATCTGGTGAAATGAGGCGGAAGAAGGGCTCAACCCAAAAAACATCAGTCATTCCTTTTCTCCAGAGATGCTGCCTGTCCTGGTGAGATAAGGGCCTGTCCCATTTGGGACGACCTAATTGACGAGTTTAGAAGACCCTAGACGAGTTGAAAAAAATGTCAAGGTCGTGTTGTCTCGCCGAAGTAAAAGACCTCCTACGACTATGTCTACGACCTCCTACGACTATGTCTATGACCTCTTACGACCCCCCTCAACCTCAGTCTTCGACACCTAAGACCAACTACGACTAGCTACGAGTGGAAAATGATCACATGATAAAATGATGTCATATTTGCTTTTTTTTTATCGGGCCAGTTACCGACCTACGACTACTTACGACTATCTACAACTACCTAGGACTATCATCACGACCTACCTACGAGTAAAACGTATACATTTTTTCCATGCCAACCTTTCTTTCACTCGTGGACATTTTTTATCAGGCTGGTAAAAAACGCTGCGACCTACTTGAGGCCACGAGTACGCGGAGACCACTCATGAGCATGAGGAAGAGTTATGAAGACCTCCTATGACCTCCTGGCGACCATGCTGCGAGGATGAGTCAAGGGCAAACTCGACAGAGGTCATGAATTAGGTCGTGAAAGTGGGACTGGGGCGTTACTCCAGCATTTTGTGTCTATCTTTGGTGTAAATCAACATCTGCAGTTCCTTCCTACAAACACTGACTTTTCTAATAGATGAGTTCTATCCACCCCTGGCAAGAGGGGAAAATCAACTGTGATGGACTTTAGGTGGGTTGTTGGTGCTTGTGGAGAGGGTGATGGGAGTATTGGACAAAACGTAAACACTGATTAGAGTGTGTAGGAGGGAACTACAGATGCTGGTTTAAACCGGAGATAGAAACAAAGTGTTGGAGTAACTCAGCGGGGCAGGCAGCATCTCTGGAGAGAAGGAATCGGTGACGTTTCGGGTCGAGACCCATTTGGGCGGGTCTCTTGGTTTCCCTCTCCCCTGACTCTCAGCCTGAAGAAGGGTCTCGACCCGAAACGTCACCCATTCCTTCTCTCTAGAGATGCTGCCTGTCCCGCTGAGTTACTCCAGCATTTTGTGTCGAACACTATTTAGAGTGTTTTATTCTTAGAATAGCCCCCATTTTCCTCTATGTTATCGCTGGGAAAAAGTCAGTGACGGCTGTTCCATTTATTGTCCTGTGCGTAAAAAAAGCAATGCTCGATGGACTATTAACTCAGTGACAAGTTCCATAGGAGAAACTCAAGCGATTCATGGCTTGATGTTTTCTAAATGCATTTTTTTTTAATGTCGATTTTGAATTGGGGCACACTAGCGTGACATTCTCAACTTCACGATAACTAAATGTGAAGTGTATTTTAGTTCTTCAGCTCAATTTTATTCATGGCATTTGTGTTTATCTCAGTTGTTTGCTTTCTCCATTCACAGGACTGGCTGCATTGTTGTCAAAAGTTGTATACATTAGGAAAGTCTCACTTTCTTCACCAGAGCTATGCCAGCAAGATGAGGCAAATTAACAGGACAGACACAAAACGCTGGGGCAACTCAGCGGGTCACGCAGCATGCGTCCCTGGAGAAAAGGAATAGGTGATGTTTCTGGAAAATGCTGAAACATGCTGGAACGTGCTGAAACATTATCAAATACTTTTCTCCAGAGATGCTGCCTGACCCGCTGAGTTACTCCAGCTTTTTGTGTCTATCTTCGGTATAAACCCGCATCTGCAGTTCCTTCCTGCAAAAAATAAAGGAGGCTTGTGTGAGACACTGAGGCTATTACAATTCAAAGCTGAGAGAAGTATACAACGTGTAGGGGTGGAATTGAAAGGGAAATTGGGAAAGCAAGGAGATGGTATGAAAAATACTGGCCAGTTAAACTGCAGAAAAGCCATAGTCTTAAGGGCCTGTCCCACCTATCCAACTTTTTTTCGGCGCCTTGCCGGCACCCTTCATAGTCGCAGCAGGTCGTCGAAAAATTTCAAAATGTTGAAAATCCAGCGGCGACCAGAAAAACGTACGACTCTTTGGGCGACTACTCACGACCAAACAGGTGTCACCCCGCGACACCTGGGGCCGCTGATGTAGTCGGTCCGGGGCTGTCGGTTGGCCTGGCAGGATTGAGCTGGGGCTGGCGCTTCTTCTCCGCGCTGGCTGCGGGCCTGGGGCCGCTGGTGCCGTCGGTCGGGGGCTGTCAGTTGGCCCGGCGGGAGTTGAGCTGGGGTTGGCATGGAGAAGAAGCGCCAACTCCAGCCCAACCCCGCTCCCCGATGGACCAGGGACCGCCAGCCAATCCCACCCCGGTGCTGGCGAAGGCTGAGCACCAGCCATACACACAAAGCGCTGCAGCAACTCGGCCTCCTCCTCACGCCAACTGCAAGCCTGGCCCAACACCTCCGGCTGCCCCTAGAAAGGGATGAAATAGCCAGGAGGGGACGGGGACAGCCCGGCAGCAACTCAGCAGACCCGGACCCGACACCGACCACGCTCGAGCACGATCTCACTCACTTACCAAAGCATAAAGCAATAAAAACAACAAAATAATCTTAGCTTTTAACAAAGGAACAATAAATACAACTATTTCATGTTTGAAAGCAGTATTTTTTTACCTAGAAGAATCAAAGCTGGAAAAAAATGGAAGAAATGAAGGTCCAATGCTTCACTGCTTTCCAACAATGTTTATGCATAGTGACCTTTGACCTGGGCATGTGCAGTCGGAATACCGAACTCGCTTATTCATCCTCGGCGGTCACTCGAAACGAGTGTGACTGTCCTCGCCTATGGAGGACACCTGTGCGTGACTTTGTTTAACATGGGGAGACTGACACACTGAGTTACTCCACACTACAAGATTCCAGCATCTGCAGTTCCTTACCTCTGCAATGTATTTGATGTTCTCTACATGTACTTTTATCAAGGCTTTTGAAGGTCATACACGTCGGAAATTTCCTTTGGAGGTTTGGCTGAGCAATGGCACTTTAATCTGGACAAGTCTGAGTTGATGCATTTTGAGAGGCCAAATACAAGAGGAATGAGTTTGGTAAATGGCAGGACCTTTAGCTATAGTGACGTACAGAAGAATCTTGCCGTGTAAGTTCATTATTCCCTGGATATAGCAACACAAGTGGATTGGGTGATCAGAAGGTCACGCTTGTCTTACTCAGTCGGGGCGCGGAGTATAGAAGTTGGCAACTTCTGTGGCAGCTTTATAAAAATATAGTTGGGCCACATTTGGAGTTCTGCGTGCATTTCTGGTCCCCACATCATTACAAGGATGTGGTGACGTTTTTTGGGAGGGTGCAGAAAAACCTGGGGTAACTCAGCGGGTCAGGCAGCATCTCTGGAGAAAAGGAATAGGTTGAGGGAAGGGTTGAGACCCTTCTTCAGACTGCGAGCCAGGGGAAGGGGGAACGAGAGATATAGACGGTAATCAGGACAAATGAATGGAAGATATGCAAAAAGCAATGATAATCAAGGAAATGTGGACCCCATAATGGTCTATTGTCGGCTATGGGAGAGGTGATAATTCAACAGATTAATAATAAAGCTAGTACAATGACCTGGGTAGACCAGGATGTTACCTGGATTAGACAGTGTTAGCTACAAGGGGAGGTTGGCTCCCCTTGTAGATTGCTTTCTCCAGAGCATCGGAGGATGAGTGGGTAACCTGATGATAAGATATAAAATTATGAGACGCACAGGTAGGAGGGACAGTCAGAAACTTTTTTCATAGGGTATAAATGTCAAGTACTGGATCGTTTTGCATGCAGGCAATGGAATTCACCTACGACACCGGGTGACAACCTACAACAGCAAAAATTGTCTACACTTTTGCCCCAAGATTTTTTAACATGCTGAAGATTTTGCCGTAGTCACCCAAAAAAGCGCCTAAGTGGGACAGGCCCTTTACTCCAGCATTTTCTGTCTGTCTCCAGAGATGCTGCCTGTGCTGCTGAGTTACTCCAGCATTTTGTGTCTATCTTCGGTTTAAAATCAGTATCCGCAATTTCTTCCCACGTTCTTTTATAGGGAGTTATTGGTGCTGGAATATGCTGCAAGGGGTGGTGATGGAAGTAGATATGATAGCGGCTTTCCAGAGGTTTTAAGGCAGGCATATAAACAGTAGGCATACCCTCACCACATGCAGACAGACTGTATTAGTTTAGAGTGCAATGAAGTTAGGCACAGACATGGGGCAAATAACTTGTTCGTCTGTTACTGTTTTATGTTCTAAATAAGTTGACTTGGTGGCAGGAGGCAAAGAATGATATGGATGGGCGTTTTTGTGGCTGATCCCACAAAAGCTCAGCACGTGTCCTTTTGTTTTTTGTAATATATAAAAATTGTTTCGACCTAACTAAAGGAGAACCATGAAGTTTCCAGATGATGGGGGAAAAATGGCTGTATTAACAACATGGAGAAAATCTGTTGATCACAGGAAGCTGCAAATTCTAGTGCACGAGGGTCGATGGGCCGAAGGGCCTGTTTCTGCACTGCATCTCTGCAACTAAAAACTAAACGATTGCATTAATAAGGCCGCAGGGGTGATTTTCAAATGGCTAAAGTAGCAGCCAAAGATTGGCAATGCTCGGATTGCCGAACTAGGGTTGTTCTGCTTAGAACAGAGGAAACCAGTGGGAACCTTGTTGAGGTAAATAAGGTTGAGCGGCTTACTGTGAATAGGAATCTATTCCCCTTATCTCAGGAGTCAAAAATCAGAGGGCATAAATTTAAAATAATTGAAGGATTAGGAGGAAGATAAGGAAAATCATTTCTTGCCTGGAGACTGATAGGCATCTAGAATTTAATACCTGAGGGAAAAAAAACCTTCATCGCATTTATCAAAAAAACTGAATATGTGTTTGAAGAGCTGTGACCTTTAGCGATAGGAAGCTGATACTGTAAGGTAGGATAAGGCTGGATAGGTTATTTTCAACTGGCAAGGATAATCGAATGGCGTCCAGTGTCTTGGCAAAAAAAAGGCACAAAGTGCGGGAGTAAGTTAGCGAGTCAGGCAGCATCCCTGAGAACACATGGATAGGTGACGTACTTCTGCAATCCTTTTGTCTCATGCCTTCTGTTTTTTCATCTCTCATGTCCAGCCATCTGGCTATCCCTCGCCTGTGGTCACCTATGACCTGCCATGTTTTGTCCAGCCCCTCCTCTTCTTCCCTACCCCCACCCCACACAATCAGTCTGAAGAAGGGTCCCGACCTATAACGTCACCTATTCACGTTCTCCAGGTATGCTGCCTGACACGCTAAGTTATTCCAGCATTTTGTCTTTTTTTGTAAACCAGCATCTATAGTTCTTTGTTTTCACATCCTCACATCCGTGTTTCTTTAGAGATACAGCATGGAAACAGGTCCTTTGGCCCACCGAGTCTGCACTGTCCAGCGACTACCCTGTGCACTGGCACTGTCCTACTCACTAGGGACAATTTACAAGTTCCAGAAGCCAATTAACTTACAGACCTGCATAGCTTTGGAGTGTGGGATGAAATCGGAGCTCCCAGAGAAAACCCATCCGGTCGGTTACAGAGAAAACGTACAAACTCCATACAGACAGCACCCTTAGTCAGGATCGAACCTGAGTTTCTGGCGCTATAAGGCAGCAACCCTTCTGTTGCGCCACTGTGCCACTCCATATAGACGTGATGAGGAATTACTTTCAAGAGTGCATAGGTCAGAGGGTACAGAGAAGATTGATGAGGATGTTGCCAGGACTAGAGGTTGAGCAGGCTGGGACTCTTGGAGTCTATTTCTTGGAGCGCAGGAGGATGAGGGGTGATCTTATAGAGCTATATAAAATCATGAGAAGAATAGATCGGGTAGATGCACAGAGTCTCTTGCCCAGAGTAGGGGAATTGAGGACCAGAGGACATAAGTTGAAGGTGAAGGGGAAAATATTTAATAGGAATCTGAGGGGTGACTTTTTCACGCAAAGGGTGGTGGGTGTATGGAACAAACTGCCAGAGGAGGTAGTTAAGGATGGTAGTATCCCAAAGTTTAAGAAACAGTTTGACAGGTTCATGGATAGGACAGGTTTGGAGGGATATGGACCAAGCGCAGGCAGGTGGGACAAGTGTAGCTGGGACATGTTGGCCAGTGTGGGCATGTTGGGCCAAAGGGCTTGCTTACACACTGTATCACTCTATGACTACAGGGAAAATATATAATTAAGGCTTTCAAAGAGCCAGGGCAGATGTAGAGAAGGGGAATGGTAAATCGCTGGTCAAGTCTTAATCTTGGCTGTGTTCATTTCTATAAAATGGCTTGATTATTTTCCAGTTCTGGAGAAATGCCAACCTAACATTTTGTAAGTTGGGGACAGGTTTATGTGTGCAGCGTTTTCTATTTCAAAATTCATTTAGTTCACGATGTAAGCATGAATGTCATTGATTGTTGAGAGAGAGAGAGAGAGAGAGAGAGAGAGAGAGAGAGGGAGAGAGATAAGCTTTTATAGCAGGCCAGTTGACCTGTGTTCTTCCAAAATAAATTGACCATCAATCAGGTATTTCTTGAAATGTAGTCAATGTTGTAATGAAGAAAGCCTGTTGTTCATATGCGCATCTCCCAAAGCTTGCCCTGTTGTATTCCTCTGGCAGGCCAAATGGGGCCCAGGCTTGTGTCTCATCTGAAAGACAACACACCCTGCCCGTGCCTCGCTCTCGCAGCACCGCACGATGGCCTTGAACCGTGCGGCCAGGTCATTGGGCTGGGATTGAAGGGCACGTTGGCTCTCTGGCTCACCCGTGACATGCATGTTGTCAACAGCAATGCTTCATATAGCTGCAGAAGAAATGTTGGTAAAAACCGTGGGTGGTGCAGCGGTAGAGTTGCTGCCTTACCGTGCCAGAGACCTGGGCTCGACCCTGACTGCTGCTGTTTTGTCTGTAAGGAGCTTGTACGTTCCCCCCGTGACCTGCGTGGGTTTTCTCCGAGATCTCCAGTTTCCTCCCACACCCCAAACTCCTACAGTTTGTAGATTAATTGACTTGGTATAATTGTAAATTGGCCCTAGTGGGATAGTGTAAGTGTACGGGGATCACTGGTCGGCGCCAACTCGGTAAACTAAAGAAAGAACTACAGATGCTGGAAAAATCAAAGGTAGACGAAAATGCTGGAGAAACTCAGCGGGTGAGGCAGCACCTATGGAGCAAAGGAATAGGTGACGTTTCAGGTCGTGACCCTTCCTCAGTCTGATTTTATCTCTGAACCGCCCTCTCCCCTGACATCAGTATGAAATCGGGTCACGACCCGAAACGTCACCTATTCCTTCACTCCATAGATGCTGCCTCACCCGCTGAGTTTCTCCAGCATTTTTGTCTACCTTAAACTAAACATTAACCATTCTTAAACTTACACGGAATTATAATGTACAAAAGGGATAGACAGAGTTGATGTGGACAAGCTTTTCCCTTTGAGAATAGGGAAGATTCAAACAAGAGGACAAGACTTTAGAAGTTTAGGGGTAACATGAGGGGGAACTTCTTTACTCAGAGAGTGGTAGCGGTGTGGAATGAGCTTCCAGTGGAAGTGGTGGTGGCAGGTTCGTTGGTATCATTTAAAAATAAATTGGATAGGCATATGGATGAGAAGGGTATGGAGGGTTATGGTATGAGTGCAGGCAGGTGGGACTAAGGGAAAAAAGTTGTTCGGCACGGACTTGAAGGGCCGAGATGGCCTGTTTCCGTGCTGTAATTGTTATATGGTTAAAAGCCTCTTTTTAGGCATCCATGCTTCTGCCAACTATTTGTAAGAACTATTCAATTTGTTCCTCTCCATTTTCCCTACCGTCCAGCAAAATTGTTATGCCTCTATGTATTTATCCAAATTCTTCTTGAAAGCTGTGTATGCTGTTGCCGTTCTCTTCTATAATAAGCTTTTGCACTTTGTATTTCCAAGACCTTGCTGTGAACAAAATGATTCCATTGCTGATCCCCATTAAAGATCACTACCAAACTTCAGCAGCCTTAATAGCTACCTATTATCCATATTCCGTATCCCAGCTTGAGAAATAAGTCCCCAGACGCTACCTGCTCAGTTATTTGTCATTAGACAAATCTGTAGCACTTCTGAAAATTCAAAGATATTATACTAATAATATTCCGACAGTATCTAGCACAAACGAAGCTATCCATCTCCTTTACTGAGGCGAAATATCTCAAAGTGCTTCAAAGGAGTAACAGCAGGTAAAAACGTAGGTCAGCGCAGTGGCGCAGCGTGAGAGCTGCTGCCTTACTCTCCCAGGGTCCCAGGTGCGATCCTGACCTCAGTTGCTGTCTGTACAGAGTTTCTATGGGGTGGAAAATTGCAACCTTCACGTGGTCCGCCCTATTTCGACTAATGCAATCAACTCGACGTGCACAAACGGAAGATCAAATAGAACAAGTTGTCCTACAACTTTAAGCTGTGCACGCCACATGAAAGAAGACGAAGAAGAGTTTATACATCCTCCCTGTGACCGCGTGGGTTTTCTATGGGTGCTCAGGTTTCCTCCCGTATTCCAAAGACGTACTGGTTTGTAGGTTAATTGGCTTTGGTAAAATTGTAAATTGTCCCTGTTGTGCAGGATAGTGCTAGTGTACGGTGTGATCGATGGTTGGCACAGACTCAGTGGGGCGAGTTCAACCATGGCTGATCTATCTATCTTTCCCTCTCAATTAAACACTACAACCTCCAAATAAGTTCTGAATTACATAGAATTTGTGGGCATTGTCTTTTGCTTTTGAACTATTATTGTTTGTTTTTATACACTTACACACATATACACTTATATGTAAAAAAATGTTTTTGTTGTTTATTATGGTGTTTGCAGAATACAATGTTGACATAGCCGGGGTACACAAAAGGCTGGAGAAACTCAGCGGGTGCAGCAGCATCTAAGGAGCGAAGGAGATAGGCAACGTTTCAGGCCGAAACCCTTCTTCAGACTGAAGATGGGTTTCGGCCCGAAACGTTGCCTATCTCCTTCGCTCCTTAGATGCTGCTGCACCCGCTGAGTTTCTCCAGCCTTTTGTGTACCCTCGATTTTCCAGCATCTGCAGTTCCTTCTTTAACAACATGTTGACTTAGCTGTTGTGCTGCTGCAAGTAAGAATCTCATTGGGTTACACAAAAAGCTGGAGAAACTCAGCGGGTGCAGCAGCATCTAAGGAGCGAAGGAGATAGGCGACGTTTCGGGTCGAGACCCTTCTTCAGAATCTCATTGTTTGGTTACAAGACATTGTCCTAGAGTGCTGCAGTGTGTATACAGGCCCAACTTACCCACACCGGCCAACGTCCCAGCTACCCTAGTCCCACCTGCCTGTGTTTGGTCCACATCCCTCAAAACCTGTCCTATCCATGTACCTGTCTAACTGTTTCTGAAATATCGGGATAGTCCCAGCCTCAACTACCTCCTCTGGCAGCTTGTTCCATACACCCACCACCCTTTGTGTGAAAAAGTTACCCCTCAGATTCCTATTAAATCTTTTCCCCATCACCTTGAACCGATGGTCCTCGATTCACCTATTCTGGGCAAGAGGCCCTGTGCATCTACCCGATCTATTCACATGCGTAAATCGGGGGGCGGTCACGGTAGCGCAGTGGTAGAGTTGCTGCCTCACAGCGAATGCAGCGCCGGAGACCCGGGTTCGATCCCGACCACGGGTGCTGCCTGTACAGAGTTTGTACATTCTCCCGGTGACCTGCGTGGGTTTTCTCCGAGATCTTCGCTTTCCTCCCACACTCCAAAGATGTACAGGTTTGTAGGTTAATTGGCTTGGTAAATGTAAAAATTGTCCCCAGCGGGTGGAGGATAATGTTAAGGGCCTGTCCCACTTGGCCGTCATTTGTGCCTCATTTACGCGTTATATGTAAATGAGGTCGACGCGTGTGGTGCGCATGCGTTGTGCATGGTGGGGCGTGGAATCGTACGCGGTGGAGCGCGGTATCGCGCAGCGTTCCAGGATTTAGTACAGGAACTAAATCCTCGCGCGCCACCTGCGTGACATATCGCGTTTGCACGCTGACGCATTGGCGTCGTACGCTGGCGTCCCGACGTCTCACGTGTATGGCGTGGTGACACATGGTTACGTCACCGTGCATCTGCGTCCTTGTGTCAATGTCCTGCCGTGCGCCGCAGGGTATTCTAATGACGTCACATGCACCAGACGGCTGTGCTGACGCGTGATTTGCGCGTGATGTCGCGCATCACGACGCACCGACCTATTTTACATATGACGCGTAAATGAGGCGCAAATGATGGCCAAGTGGGACAGGCCCTTTAATGTGCGGGGATTGCTGGTCGGCGCTCACCCAGTGGGCCGAAGGGCCTGTTTCCGCACTGTATCACTAAACTAAACTAAAAACTCTTGATTCTTAAAGAATATATAAAAACTTTCCCAGATGCTCACCCACTGCCCTGAAGGAGGGAAGCTGAATGCCAGCCTCCAGAACTTGCACAGATGGCTATTTGCATACACTGACGATTTGATGCCTCTGCACAATCCCCAGGCTGTGATTGGAACTCTCACTGCTTGTCAGTGTCTTGGTGATTTACCGTGGCTCTCTTCTCCAATTGGTCATCCAGCATTTCTCCTCTTGTTGTTTCTGCTTCCTGTCATTAATTAGAAAGCATACAGATTGTTTGCCACTAATTGTTGACTGTCAGGCCAACAGAATAATTAAAACTAATGAACACCAATGTGGGGGGAAGTAATAAGATGTGCTACGAATGGGGGGGGGGGGGGGGGAAGCAAACTACTGTGGTAGATTTACAGCCGGGACCGATCCAGACCTTGGGTGCAGTCTGTTCAGAGTTTGCACGTTCTCCCTGTGACTGCGTGGGTGTTCGCCAGTTGCTCCAGTTTCCTCCCACACTCCAAATACGTGTAGGCTTGTAGGTCAATTGGCCTCTGTAAATTATCCCCAGAGTGTAGGATGGAACTAATAGCACTAGGATGTGAACCGCTGGTTGGCACGGACTCGGTGGGCCAAATTGCCCGGGTCACATCTAACTCCCTCTTAAATATAGCCAATGAACTGGCCTCAACTACTTTCTGTGGCACAGAATTCCACAGATTCACCACTCTCTGTGTGAAAAAAAATGTCCTCATCTCGGTCCTAAAAGACTTCCCCCTTATCCTTAAACTGTGACCCCTTGTTCTGGACTTCCCCAACATCGGGAACAATCTTCTTGCATCTAGCCTGTCCAACCCCTTAAGAATTTTGTAAGTCTCTATAAGATCCCCCCTCAATCTTCTAAATTCCAGCGAGTACATTCAGCTGTATGGTAATTCGAATTTTTCTGTACCTTAATTGGTTCATGTGACAACAAACTGATCTTGAAACCTTGATTAGATGGAAAGATAATTTGTGAATTGGCAGATGGAATTTAATCTCCACGCGTGTGAGGCAATCATGTATTATCTTTCTGCTGATTGGTTAGCACGCAACAAAGAGCTTTTCACTGTACCTCTGATACTAAACTAAACTAAATTAAATGGTTAGATGATAAGGACTGTTGATGAAAAGGGAGCTTGGGGTTACAAGTCCAGAGTCCTTGAAAGTGTCAACGCTGGTAGATAGGGGCGGTGAAGAATGTTGGTGCAACTTTTCAAAATCTTGGTTAGGCCACACTTATTAAGCATCTTTATATGACTACGCTGGAGAGGGTGCAGAGAGGAGATTCACCAGGGCATTTCCTGAATTGGTGGACTTTATTTATAGCGGGTATTGAACGGGTTGGGTTCATTTTGCCTGCAGTGAGGAAGGCCATGAGGCGACCTGTTAGAGATATATAAAATTATGAGTTTATTTGACGCAGAGACACCAAGCTGGCTGCTCAACACCCGGCTTGTGATCTAACTATTCTTTTGGTTTATGTTTAATTTGCAAGATGAGATTATAAAATTATAGATAGGGTAGACAGTGAGAATTTTAAAGAAGGAACTGCAGATGCGGGAAAATCGAAGGTACACAAAATGCTGGAGAAACTCAGCGGGTGCAGCAGCATCTATGAGGACTGTTGCTGCACACGCTGAGTTTCTCCAGCATTTTGTGTACCCACAGTGAGAATGTTTTTCCCTGTGGTAGAGATATCAAATATATACGAGGTCACTGATTTACGGGAAGATAAATCCTTTTAAAGAGTGTCTGCTGGAGCAAATGGTGGAATCGTATGCAATCGCTTCATTTGAGAGGCATTTCGATAGGCATTGTTCTAAGGCAGCTTAAAAGGATACTGATTAATGCAGACAAATGGGATTGTGTATTTGAGTGTAAACGTTGGCATGGGTGTGGTGAGCTGAAGGGCCTGTATTTGTACTATACGACTGACTCAGTGACTGTAGTCAATATTGAACAGATCTGCTGTTTTACCAATGTTGGCTGAGAGATTTACAAATTGGCTTGGTCACTGGTGAGAATTAGTCAGAGCCGTACAGCGTGGAAACTTGCCCACACTGACTAACATGTCCCATCTACACCCATCTACACCAGTCCCAAGTGCCTGCATTTGGCTCATATCCGTATAAACCTGACCTATCTATGTACTCTGTCTAAATGTTTCTTAAACATTGTGATAGCACCTGCCTCGACTACCTCCTCTTGCAGCTCGATCCAAACACCTACCACCTATTGTGTGAAAAAGTTACCCCTCAGTTTCATATTGAATCCAGTTCCTTTCAGGCTGGGGTAATGTAACTGGCGGTGGGGTACCTACTGGATCAGTCTTGGCCCTCACTTGTTTACTACTTCCATTAAATTCCTGGATTAGAGAATAAAATGCAAGAGACCCAAGTTTGTTGACGGCATGAAAATAGGTAGAAGGGCAGGTTGTGATGAGGACATTTTGATTCTGCAAAGGGATATAGATAGATTAAGTGATGGTCCTATCTATGTACCATGTAGGAAGGAACTGCACACTGACCCGAAACGCCACCCGTTCCTTCTCTCCAGAAATGCTACCTGTCCCGCTGAGTTACTCCAGATTTTTGTGTCTATCTTCTATTCATGTACCTAATTGCTTCTTAAACGTTGCAATAGTCCCTGCCTCCGGCAGCTCGTTACATACACCCACCACCCTTTGTGTGAAAATGTTACCTCAAGTTCCAATAAAATCTTCACCTTGAACCTATGTCCTCTGGTTCTTGATTCCCCTATTCTGGGTGGGCAAGAGACTGTGTGTGTCTACCCGATCTATTCATCTCATGTTTTTATACACATAAGCCATCCTTTGGTTGGCTTTGAAATAGTGCAATTTTTTTTAGATCCATCCAGAATGATGACCCCACTATCTTATTTCTTCATTTCCAACACTGGAGGGTCAGTTGGATTTGTAATCCGATTTCTGCAGAGGAGCTTGAATCTATAAAGTTCTGACTTGGGTAAGAATGCTACACAATAGAGCAAAGCTGTCACTTCACCTCCTATAGAATAGGGTCAAGGAGCTGCAAGATGCTGGTTTGAAAAGGACATAAAGTTCTGGAGTAATGCAGCGGTCAGGCAGCATCTCTGGAGAACATGGAAAGGTGACGTTTCAGGTCGAGACCCAACTTCCTATACCTGCTCTAATCTTTTTACCACTGGGTGGCGCTTCAATGGGAGCCTTGCCCACCACAGGCTGCCCTTTTTGTGCTTTTTTGTTATTTTTAGTGTGTTTAAAAAGTATGTCTTATTGTTCTCTGGTTTGTTTTACATGGGGGGTTGTCGGGGGAAGCTTTTTCTCAATCTCTTACCTTGCCAGAGATGTGAATGTTTTCTGGATCGTAACTCCGGTCGCTCTGCGGCCGAACATCGTGGAGCTGGTGGCCTTGCTCGGGACTGACTTTGAGCCCAACCGCGGAGCGTGGACATAGCACCGGAGCCGATTCCTTGCCTGGGATCAACGCTCCGACCGCGGCCTGAGAACTTTAACATCAAAGAGCTCTCAGTCTTGGGTTGAGATCGACGTCGAGCAACTCCAAAAGCCACATGACGTTCGACTAGCCCCGACCCCGGGGTAAATTTGCCGGCGCGGGGGAGCTGACATACCCCCCTGATGCAGGAGCTTGATCGCCCAGATGAGGAGGCCCAGCCGCTGGCTACGGGAGTAAGATCATCCCGTCAACGGAAGGTTAGAGGCCCCCGATCGCTGGAGGACAAAGAAGAGCGAGATTGAACTTTTTTTCATCTTCCATCACAGTGAGGAATGTGGAGGAGTCACTGTGGTGGATGTTTATATTAAAATCTATTTTGTGTGTTTTGTTGGTTTTTATGGTATGACTGTATGGCAAATCAAATTCCTCGTCTGTTGCAAAACATACTTGGCTAAGAAAGTATGATTATAATTATTATGATGATGACCCCTCTATCTTATTCCTTCATTTCCAACACTGGAGGGTCTGGTGGATTTGTAATCCGATTTCTGCAGAGGAGCTTGAATCTATAAAGTTTTGACTTGGGTAAGATTGCTACACAATAGAGCAAAGCTGACACTCCACTTCCTATAGAATAGAATCAAGGAGCTGCAGATGCTGGTTAGAAAGGACGCAATGTTCTGTAGCAATGCAGAGGTCATCTCTGGAGCATTGGCAACATCTCTGGAGAGCATGGAAAGGTGACGTTTCAGGTCGAGACCCTATTTCCTATACCTGTTCTAATCTTTTTCCTATATGATATGGCTTTGTCAAAGGTATCAATCTGATACTTTACTCATATGTGCAAGAAAGGTCATAGGTAACATGTGTCGCTGCACGAAACCCTTGTTCTCTATCATGTTTGCTGTGAGCAGATGCTTGCCGCCTTCACAAGGTGGGTGAAATAGGACAGTTGCAGTCTGGTCTTGTATAACATTATATAGACTTACAATTAAGAATGCAAAATAGAAATGTACGGTCAACTGCGAAGTTCCACTTGTGTTTGTATTGCCAGTGTGTAAGAAAGAACTGCAGATGCTGGTTCAAAGTGAAGGTAGACACAAAATGCTGGACAATAGACAATAGGTGCAGGCCCTTCGAGCCAGCACCGCCATTCAATGTGATCATGGCTGATCATTCCCAATCAGTACCCCGTTCCTGCCTTCTCCCCACATCCCCTGACTCTGCTATTTTTAAGAGCCCTATCTAGCTCTCTCTTGAAAGCATCCAGAGAACCTGCCTCCACCACCCTCTGAGGCAGAGAATTCCACAGACTCACCACTCTCTGAGAGAAAAAGTGTTTCCTGGAGTAACTCAGCGGGTGAGGCAGCATCTCTGGAGAGAAGGAATGGGCGGCGTTTCGGGTCGAGACCAAACGTCTCCCATTCCTTCTCTCCAGAGATGCTGCCTCACCCGCTGAGTTACTCCAGCATTTTGTGTCAACCTTTGTATTGCCGGTAATCTGCATCCCAGTTTTTAATGCTTTGTACCACCAGATCCCTTACAACCCCCACCCTGTTTTGATACTTTTTACCTAGATGCATGTGAATTTCTTTAGTTTAGTTTATTTATTATTATTAATATTGCCATTTGTACCGAGGCACAGTGACAATATCCAGTCAGCGAAAAGACTATGCATGATTACTATCAAGCTGCCCACAGTGTAAACATACAGGATAAAGGGTCTAGCATAGTTAATGTAAGAAATGAGTAGAGATGTACACAAGTTGAGTATAGGAGCTAAGAGGTCCATCTGCAGTTGTACAGGGCCCGAGTGAGACCACACCTGGAGTATTGTGTGCAGTTTTTGTCTCCTATTTTGAGGAAGGACATTCTTGCTATTGAGGGAGTGCAGCATAGGTTCACAAGGTTAATTCCCGGGATGGCGGGACTGTCGTATGTTGATAGAATGGAGCGGCTGGACTTGTATACTCTGGAATTTAGAAGGATGAGAGGGGATCTAATTGAAATACAAGATTATTAAGGGATTGGACACGCTAGAGGCAGGAAACATGTCCCCAATGTTGGGGGAGTCCAGAACAGTTCAAGAATAAGGGGTAGGCCATTTAGAATGTAGATGAGAATAAACTTTTTTACCCAGAGAGTTGTGAATCTGTGGAATTCTCTGCCTCAGAAGGCAGTGGAGGCCAATTCTCCGGATGCTTTCAAGAGAGAGTTAGATAGGGCTCTTAAAGATAGCGGAGTCAGGGGATATGGGGAGAAGGCAGGAATGTGGATGATCAGCCATGATCACAGTGATTGACGGTGCTGCCTTGAAGGGCCGAATGGTCTACTCCCGCACCTATTGTCTATTGTCTATTATCATGAGAGGAATAGATCCGATAGATGCACAGAGTCTCTTTCCCAGAGTAGGGGAATCGAGGACCAGAGGACATAGGTTTGTGAAGGGGAAAAGATTTAATAGGAATCTGAGGGGTAACTTTTTCACACAAAGGGTGGTGGGTATATGGAACGAGTTAGACAAGTAGATGGATAGGAGAGGTTTGGAGGGATATGGACCAAACGTAGGCAGGTGGGACAAGTGTAGTTGGGAAATGCTGTCCGGTGTTGGCAAGTTGGGCCGCAGGACCCGTTTCCACGCTGTATCACTCTATGACTCTAAATGCTGCTGTTGAAATAAAGCAGCAAATAAAGAGTCGCCGGCTTTGGTGCCATCTTGATGCTTATACTTAGTATCTTTGTGCTCTACCTCAGTCTGTCTACATTGAAGTTCATTTGTGAATTAGACTCAAAGCAAACAATTATTCATTCCTAGTTGTTCCCTAACTTTGTAATTTGCAGCCAGTTTTATCACAAAATCTGGGTCTGGTTAGATGGGTAGCAATGGCACGTTTCCTTCCCTGAGGGAATGGTTCAATTAAATGTTCATTTTGTCAGTTCAGTAGTTTCATGGTTATCATTACTTTGTAATATACAGTTTTATGTAAATTCATCCTTGAATTTGACTACATTTTGTCACAATCTGGGAGTAAATACTACCTCAATTTCATAACATTTACAGATTTTGGAACTGTACTTTCAATCGTTAAAGAAACACACAGCAATAAGATCATAAGACATACGGGCAGAGTTAGGCCATTAGGCCCATCTAGTCTGCTCTGCCATTCGATCATGGCTGATCTATCTTTTCTCTCTCAACATTCTCCTGTCTTCTCCCCATATCCTTTGACACGTGACCTAGTGATCTCAACATCAATTCACCTTTTGCTAGTTGAATAAATATCTTAAATTCCTGCTCATTTTTCTGAAGGGTCCTGACCCAAAACATCACTTGTCCACTCTCTCCCCAGATGCTGCCAGACCCGCTGAGTTCTTCCAGCACTTTGTGTTTTGCTCAAGATTCCAGCACCTACAGTCTCTTGTGTCTTAACTCTTCATTTGTGCAGCCGACTCTCTATCCAGTCTACTATTTCGCTTGATTATGCAAGTTTTCACTCACTTTGAATTAATCTAATATGTATTTCCTGATCAAAGGTCACGATAATCCAAATGTATTAAGGGACTGTCCCACTTACCCGTCCTTGGCTCTCAAACTACACGACCTCGTGGTCGCTTGAGGCATATGGGCACCGTATGGCCGCGCGGGGCCAGTCCCACTTAGAAGCGCGAAAGGGTATGTAGTTGTGCGCGACATCGCGCGGGTCTCCGAAATCCTTGCAGTGAACGGAATCTTCGCGCGCCAAAGGCCTGTCGCGGAACTGACGGCCAAAGTGGGACAGACCCAAGGCCCTGGCGCGACGCAACGTCTCACCTTCAACAGCAGCAGAAGCAGGCAAACGATCGCCGAACTTGGCCTGGGGCTCATGGCCGTTGTGGTCCAGATCCGCCCCCACTTCTACTCCCAGAGCGGGGCCAAGATAATTGAAGATAGACCCAAAATGCTGGAGTAACTCAGCGGGACCGGCAGCATCTCTGGAGAGAAGCAATGGGTGACGTTTCGAGTCAAGACCCTTCTTTTCAGACTGAAGAAGCGTCTCAATTTGCATGCCAAGGACACGTAAGTGGGACAGGCCCTTTAGGCATTATTATTCAGGCATCAGTGTTTCACCACTGGCAGCATGTCGCCATTGAAAAGAAGTGTGGCTTCCATTAGCACTTGTTCAATGAAGATCGACGCAGAATACTGGAGTGACTCAGTGGGACAGGCAGCATCTCTGGAGAAAAGGAATGGGTGACGTTTTGGGTCGAGACCCTTGTTCAGAGATGCTGCCTGTCCCGCTGAGTTATTCCAGCATTTTGTGCCTATCTTCGGTGTAAACCAACATCAAAACCACCTTTTAAAACACCAGCATCCAGTGATGTCACAATGCCCCCCCCCCCCAACATTACAGTGAAACAGAATATTCCACCACAATCCAGTGACGTCACGAGGAGGACCTCATTTCAAAAACAGCATCATCAGCTCCTCAACACACACCGTTGAGGGAGCAGACCCTACTGCACTTCAAAAAACAAACAAACAAACTTTATTGTCATTTAGAAATACATTGATATATGCAGTTCCAAACAAAATTCCGTTGCATTTGGCTCCCTGTGCAACACGATAATTAACAGAAGGATAAACATGGATGAAATGGATAAAAAGGATAAAAGGATAAATAGACAACGGTGGCAGCCCATTACATGGCATTCAGGAGTCTGATGGCTCGTGGGAAGAAGCTGTTGCAGAACCTTGATGTTATGCTACGGTATCTTTTGCCCGAGGGCAGCAGAGTGAACAGT
This sequence comes from Raja brachyura, assembly GCA_963514005.1. Next base: position 7,145,548 of record OY740787.1, on the reverse strand, counting down.
CCGTGATGGAGATGTGTGGGGTCTTTTATAATACTGCTGGCCTTAGACACGCAGCGTTTGGTCGCAATATCCCCGATTGAGGGGAGAGAGGTCCCGATGATTTTTTCCGCTGTCCTCACCACTCTCTGCACGGACTTCCAGTCGGAGGCTTTACAGTCCCCAAACCAGACAGAGATACAGCTGGTCAGAATACTCTCTATGGTGCCCCTGTAGAAAGTGGTGAGGATGGGATGGGGGAGATGAGCTCTTCTCATCCGGCGCAGAAAGTGCAACCGCTGCTGCGCTCTCTTAACTGTTGATGAGATGTTATTTGACCAGGTCAGACTGTTAGTGGTCTGCACCCCCAGGAACATAGTGCTACTGACCACCTCCACATCGCTGTCATTGATGTGAAGTGGTGTGGGACTGTGCCGGGTTTTCCTGAAGTCGACGATGACCTCCTTTGTTTTTTCGACATTCAGGATCAGGTTGTTCGTATTGCACCAGTCCACCAGTTGTTTCACCTCCTCCCTGTAAGCCAGCTCATTGTCGTCCCGGATGAAGCCCACCACTGTTGTGTCATCTGCGTACTTCATGATGTGGTTTGTACTAAATCTGGCACAACAGTCGTGGGTCATCAGGGTAAACAACAATAGTAGCTATTCAAAATTCCTTTCTTTCCTGTAAGACTGTAGAAAAAAATAGTTATTGTGAGTCTGAAATCCTCTAGCTCCAAACCCACTATCCCTCTATTGATGTGATAGTTTCTATAACATGTGGTTTCTTAGGAATGCAACCATTGCGTTAGAGCAGAATTACCTGTGACATCTTCATTCTTAATTCTAGTTAAATCAGTTCTGCCTTTCACCTGCTGTTATCAGGCAACTGAACCATCCTACCAACAACTAGAGAGCAGTCCTGAACTACTACCCACCTCGTTGGTGACCCTCGAACTATCTCCGATTTGGATTTTACTGGCTTTAACTTGCACGAAACATTATTCACGCTATTCCCCTTATCTCTATCTGCACACTGTGGATGGCTCGATTGAGATCATGTATTGGCTTTCCACTGACTGGATAGCACGCAACAAAAGCTTTTCACTGTAACCCCGGTACATGTGACAATAAACTAAAGTTTTAAATAATGTGTTGCTAGATGTCACATTCTATCTTGTTATGATTTGGGGTGACACAAGTGGTGCAGCTAATAAAGCCACTGTGCTGTTTCACTTTTCTTTAGAAAGGAAATGAGAAGGAATTTCTAATGTAATCCCGTATAATATCTTTCCGTTGACTGGTTAGCACGCAACAAAAGCTTTTTACTGTACCTCAGTATACATGACAATAAGCCAAACTCAAACCCTTTCCCCTACCCCTCGAGGAAAGTCTCTTTCAAGTACGGTAATATTTTCCTTAATCAAAGTTACTAACCGACGTCCAAATTTCTCCCTTTCCCTTCTTCCTTGATACCATGCACTCGGGAATGTTAAGCACCAGTTCCCCTCCTTTCGTAACAGATCTTCCACTTTCTTTCAGTGTTTAATGCACCTGCACGCTCCTTGCATGTGGCGACTCACAGCTGAACTGCTGGAACATTTAATCACATTTTGTCTATTCGCACGTTTGCTTCCCAAGCTCTCTATTTCCTTTCATAGCACCTCATATAGCTTCCAATTCATTCTCTCATTTCTGTTCTTGTTTCTACTGTTGAACAATTGAACAATTGAACACCTCGGCCGTCAATCCCTTGCTGAATTTGTTTTATTCTCTTTCTTCAAAGGATGTCATAAGCTTGGTCAAGCGTGATCTTTCCTTTTAAAATCTGTTTTAAATTTTCAATTTCAGATTTCAGATTTTTTCTGTTTTATATTTTCAGTCCCCAGATGCTTTTCCATTACATCTTTGGATAAAAAAATTATTATACTTCCTTCCACTGATGTTCAGATAACTGCCCCATAGATCACTAGACTTACAATCTTTCCTTAAATATAAGAATTGCATTAGTTATCTGCTAGTCCTCTGGCACTATTTTCGTTTCCAATGAACCTCCAGATTTATGGAACTATTTAGCAAGAATCTCTAATTTACCACCTTAAATGGGGTTTTTTTTAATATATCTTTTAATCTACTCTATTAATGTCACATCCACCAAGTTAATATTCCTTAACCGTGTTAATATGCTTGGGAAATACTTAGGCAAAATAAATATTTCATATTTTAGCCATTTTGCAAAAATTAATTGAGGTAATTCCCTCTAGCCTTATTGCATTTGTTTGATTTTTATGTATGTGCAATATATTTTTTTAATATTCCTTAATAATGTAGTTTGCCTTTGAATTCAAAAATAAGATAATCATAAAGCATGAAAGGAGGCCCTTCTGCCCAACTTGCCCACACCGGCCAATATGTCCCAGCTACACTAGCCCCACCTGCCCGTGTTTGGACCATATCCCTCCAAACCGTCCTATCCATGTACCCATCTAATTATTTCTTAAATGTTGCGATAGTCCCATCCTCAACTACCACCTCTGGCAGCTCATTCCATACACCCACCACCTTTTGTGTGAAAAAGGTACTGCTCTGATCCCTATTAAATCCTTTTCCCTTCACCTTAAACCTACGCCCTCAGATCTTAATATTTTTCCAATTTTTTTCCTCCTTTATTCATTCTCCCATGTTAGGCCTTTGTAATTATTTAATTTTCCCTGCATGACATGTCATCACATAGAGTGATACAGTGTGGAATCAAGCCCAACTTGCCCACACCGGCCAAGATGTCCCAGCTACACTAGTCCCACCTGCCTGTCTTTGGTCCATATCCCTCCAAACCTGTCTTATCCATGTACCTGTCTAATTGTTTATTAAATGTTGGGTTAGTCCCTGCCTCAACTATCTCCTCTGTCAGCCCGTTCCATACACCCACCACCCTTTGTGTGAAAAAATTACCCCTCAGATTCCTATTAAATCCATTCCCTTTCACCTAAAACCAATTTTTTCTGATCCTTGATTCACCTACTCTGGGCAAGAGACTGTGCATCTACCCAATCTTTTCCTCTCACCTCAATAAGATCACCCCCCATTCTGCTGCGCTCCAAGGAATAGGATCCCAGCCTGCTCAACCTCTCCCTCTAGCTCTGCCAACATCCTTGTAAATCTTCTCTGTACCCTTTCCTGCCTGACAACATCTTTTTTATGACATGGTGCACAGAACTGTACATCAATTTATCTATATCTATATTACTAAAAGTCTGATTTTGACCGCTTTTGGCTCGCTGTGCTGTGATTTCCTACGGCCGTCATTTTGGGCCAGCTCGCTCAGAGCACCCCTCCGTCTTCCAGGACCAGAAATTTTTCCCATCAATGAAAAATCAAAGAGATATTAATGTTTTTTTTTAATTTGCCGTTCTCTCTGCTGCCCTTGCTGGAAGGAGGGAGAGAGACTATAAAACCAGGAAGTGGTGTGCTTCACTCAGTCTCTGCAGATAGAGGCAGCCAGAGGGTCACGTCTCTCTGAGCTCTGAATAGCACTGAACACATGTCTACTCAACTGTGAGTGCCCTTAATGTGGTTTGAAAATGAAAATATGGTTGGTTTGAAGTAAAATGGCACTGCCTGCAAATGTTTGTTTGGCGGGTTTGGGTTGAAGTTACAAGGCACTACTGCAAATGGTGGCGTGGGTGCTTTGGGCTGAAGTTAAAAGGCACTACTGCAAATGGTGGCTTGGGTGCTTTGGGCTGTAGTTAAAAGGCACTACTCGCTGCAAATGGTGGTTTGGCTGCTTTGGGTTGAAGTAAAAAAGCACTACTTATGCAAATGGTGGTTTGGCTGCTTTGGGTTGAAGTTAAAAGGCACTACTGACTGCAAATGGTGGTTTGGTTGCTATGGGTAACTTCCTGTTTGCACTGTTTATTGATTTTAGATAAAACGCTATCACTTACGGCTGTGATTTTTGGTCATCTTACTCAGTCAGCAGGTGCAGAGGATTCTTCCCATCAATTAAAAATAAAAGTGTTATTAGTGTTTAAAAAATGCTGAGAATCTCTCTCCTGTCAATCACGCCATGAAGGCCACACCTTTTCCAGTGGGAGGGGGAGGGGTTATAAAACCCAGCAGTGTGGGTGTGGCTCAGTCTCTGCATGATGGGGGAGGGAGAGGTCACGACTCTGTCTGAGCTGTGAATCAACTGAACAAACTGAATGTCTACTGAACTGTGAGTTTGGTGTTTGTGTGGTTTTATGGTGGTTTCACCCTGCTTGAAATGATATAAAACTGCATTTGAATGTGGTAGCCTTGCACCTTGCATGAAATGGTATGAAACTGCATTTGAATGTGGTGGCCTTGCACCCTGCTTGAAGTGGAATGAAACTGCACTTGAATTTGGCGACGTTGCACCCTGCTTGAAGTGGTATGAAACTGCATTGAATTTGGTGGCCTTGCACCCTGCTGAAAGTAGTATGAAACTGCACTTGAATTTGGTGGCCTTGGATCCAGCTTGAAGTGGTATGAAACTGCACTTGAATTCGGTGGCCTTGCACCCTGCTTGAAGTGGTTGGAAACTGCACTTGAATTTGGTGGCCTTGCACCCTGCTTGAAGTGGTAGGAAACTGCACTTGAATTTGGTGGCCTTGCACCTTGCTTGAAATGGTAGGAAAATGGATTTGAATTTGGTGGCCTTGCACCCAGCTTGAAATGGAATTGCAAGGAATAGCCATGAGTCAACAGTCAGCCCACCAGCCGTGAGTGAGCTGCCAGCACATCAGGCTTGGGGAACTGAGCTGCCACCCCAAGAACCCATACCAGCGCTCCAGAAAGCCCCCCCACTGGCCACCAATATTGGAATTGGTGGAGAGATGGAATATTGCGTCGGGGGACCAGCCCTCCCGTGTGAACAGGGGACCCAACGGGTCCCACTTAGTCTAGTATATTACTAAAACTCTCATCTTGACCACTACCTGCTTGCATTGTAATTGAATTTGCTCAAAAATGATTCCCCCATGGCGCTACAATTTTTCACCACCTTACTCACCATTCTCCTCTGCTGCAAGTCAAATCATTTTTGTTTCGATCGATGAAATAGTACAAAAGTTATGAAGGTTTTGGAGGTTCCCACACCCCCACACCCCCCTCCCCCCCACACACACACACCCTCCCCCACACACACACCCTCCCCCACCCCCACCCCCACCCCCCTATTATTATTGCACTATATTTGTTTATTTATTGAGTAAGTGTGCATATATATATATATATATATATATATATATATATATATATATATATATATATATATATATATATATATATATATATATATATATATATATATATATGTATATATATATATATGTATACACACTGATCTTTTTTTCTCCTGTTATGTGCTGTGTTTACATATTCTGTCGTGCTGCAGCAAGTAAGAATTTCATTGTCCTATCTGGGACACTTGACAATAAAACACTCTTGACTATTGTGTGCAGCCCTACTTTGTTCTTCGTCTTGTGTCTAAAAGATAGCAGAATCAGGGGATATGGGGAGAAGGCAGGAACGGGGTACTGATTGGGGATGATCAGCCATGATCACATTGAATGGCGGTGCTGGCTCAAAGGGCCGAATGGCCTACTCCTGCACCTAATGTCTATTGTCTTTTGTCTTTCGTATTTCATCTTTATTAGGAGGCACAGAAGCCAGAACACCACCAGGTTTGGGAACCATAACGATTAGTTTATTGAACCGAGCAGCACAACTCATGTCCCACCTCAGCAACTAAACCTTGCGGATACCTCTTGCACTACAATGGACTTGTTTCCAATTGCGTATTTTTGCCTTTTTCCATTAACTTTTTATTGTCATTTAGGTATATTATATGTTTTTATAACTGTACCTCACCGTACGTGCATATGACAATGAGCTCAACATGACTTCATCATACACTTTGAGGTGAATTGAGATGCTTTGAGGTGAATAGTGTCGATCGTGCTGAGGGGAAGCGAGGTTAATATATAAAGGAGTAACTAATTAAAAGATAAGAACATCTTCTTTGAAAGGTAGATGGAGACTGGTAGCAGGCATGTGTGGGGCCTTTGGGCCAATTGAATTTCATGATTTGTTCATCAAATAAATGTAATAATAAATGAAAGTCTGAAAAAAGAACGGAAAATGCTGGAAACAATCAAAGCAGCCAACATCTGTGGCGAGTGGGAAATTATTTCCCTTTCATGTCAATGACCGTTCATCAAACTACAAATGTCCTAGTTAATGTAATTAAAAACCATTCATGAAAGGCTCTATGTTTTAAAACTAGATTTTATTTTAAAATTAAGACATCTTTATGCTCTCATTATCCATGTGTTTATCTTGTGAATTCCTCAGCGGCCCTATTTAGTTTAATTTTGAGATGCAGCGCGGGGACAGGCCCTTCGGCCCACTAAGCCTGCACAGACCAGTGATCCCCGTTTTCTGATGCTATCCTGGACACACCAGGGACTATATACATGTATATCAAGCCAATTAACCTCCAAACCGGTACGATTTGAGTGTGGGAGGAAACCGAAGATCTCGGAGAAAATGTACAAACTCTGTACGATAAGGACCCTTAGTCAGGATTGAACCCGGGACTCTGGCGCTGTAAGGCAGTGGCGCGACCACTACACCCCCGTGCCGCCCTTAATTATTAATTGTCTTCATTATTTTAGGTTTGTAAACTCTGACGTTAAAGGCACTAATCTGAAACATTGGCTTTGTCCTTCTCTCTATGGGAGCCATCTGACCAGCTGAGCGTTTTCTATATCCTTGCTATGAGATCGCTATGCTTCTAGAAGTTATTAACTTGCTGTAAAACACTCTGGGGAAGTATCACATCACAGTCAGAATTGTGTAAGGGGGGGATGAAAAACTATCGAGTTGGTGGATTCCTTTTGCGTGATATATATAACATAATAACTTTTTTCTTTTTTGTTTGTCTTTTTTCTTTTCCAGTTTTAGGGTCTATCTTTTAACCCCCTTTTCTAATTCTTTGACCAAGGGTTTCTTCTCCCCTTTGGCACGCTCTTTCACTATCACAACTCTTTTCACATTTCACTCTCTCTCCATTCTTTTTCTTTAAAAGCCATAAAATTGTGAGGTACAATGATTGTAACAGTATATATGTGTACATTGATGTATTTACCTCTAATAAAAAAACAAAAAAAAAGAAAAAAATTGTGTAAATGCAAAATAATTTTTCCCTGTGACGATGCCGACATTTTGTTGTTTTACTTGACACGGTATTTAACAGCTACCCTTGTGCCCTCCAATCCTGTGGTTTATACATGGTTGCTAACCATTTTAACTTCCTCTCCCATACTCTCCTTTCTGTCATGGGCCTCTTCCATTGCTAGAGACAGGCCACGCAAACTGCAAGAGTAGCACCTTGGATTCTGCTTGGGTAGCGTATATCCCAACAGTAGGAACAATCTGAGCAAGGGTCCCGACCCGAAACGTCACCCATTCTTTTTTCTCCAGCCTGACCCACTGTGTAACTCCACCATTTTGTGTGTATTTTTTAATATGAGCATTGAATTCTCTTATATTAGGTAAAGGGCCTGTCCCACTTTCACGACCTAATTCACAACCTTTTTTACTGGTGGACATTTTTCATCATGTTGAACAAATCGCCCCGACCTACTTGATGCCAAGAGTACCTATGACAAGCATCACGACCTGCTACAACCTACCTACGACCTTGTGACGATCATGCTGCGAGTACGAGTCAAGGGCAAACTCGGCAGAGGTCGTGAATTAGGTCATGAAAGTGAGACAGGCCCTTTACACTCCTCCCCCTTTTCCCTCCTCTCTTCCTTGTGCCCACCTGTGTCCGCACCTATAGAGAGATACTGCCCGTCCCACTGAGTTACTCCAACTTTTTGTGTCTATCTTTGGTTTAAACCAGCATCTGAGTTCTTTCCTACCTATTTCACCAACTTTCCAAACCCACCCCATTCCCCAATCCTCCCCCCTATCCCTCACCGTGTCCCTTACCACGTCCATCTTTTTCTCTGGCTTCACATTTCACCTCTTCTTATCGTTCACCCTTTTGTCTATTTTTCATGTGTAGCATTTGTCCACCCATCTCCCATTCAAAACCCCTTCACCCATATCCATCTATCACTTAAGATAGACACAAAATGCTGGAGTAACTCAGCGGGTCAGGCAGCATCGCTAGTGAAAAGGAATAGGTGACGCTTCAGGTCGAGACCCTCTTCAGATGGAAGCAGGGTCTCGAAGCATTCTGTTTCCCCTTCAGGCAGAAGAAGGGTCACGAACGGATGCGTCACCTATTCCTTTTAGATGCTGCCTGACCCGCTGAGATACTCCAGAATTTTATGTCTATTCGGTGTAACTCAGCTTCGGCAGTTCCTTCCCACACATTCCATTTATCACTTGCCAGGCATTGGTCCGCCACCATCTCTCTTGCAGCTTTCTACCCCCCCCCCCAAACTACGGCCAGTATGAGGAAGGGTTCTGACCTGAAACATCATCCATCCATGTCCTCCGGAGATGCTGCCTGACCCACTGAGTTATTTCTGCACTTTGTGTGGTTCTTGAGCGTATATCACATTGTTTAAAGTACTGTGGGACTTTGCTCAGCTTCCAAGATGGAGCTCAACCCAGCCGACTATCTGTGTGCTCTTTACAGAAGTGGGGCTGTGGTCACTGATTACAATCGCTCCACACTTTTCTGTACACTGTAAATGGCTCGATTGTAATCATGTATGGTCTTTCTGCTGACTGGTTAGCACGCAACAAAAGCTTTTCACTGTAACTTGGTACAAGTGACAATAAACTAAACTGAACTGAATGGTGAGGCATTCGATGAAGGGGAGATCTTGAACATTCATTTGCTTCACGTGTTTGCGGATCCATTTGCTTCCAAACATGTGTAAAGCCTGATGATAGTACTTCTGTTCTCACATGGGGAATATGAAATGTATGCACAAAAGACACACAACAGAGGGGAATAGTTAGCCTCAGATTCCTCAGGTTCAATTTCTTCACAACACAAAAGTAAAAGTGATTTTCTTAAATTTCGCTATTGTGTTTGATTTACTATTTCTCCTTGTGATATCATATGGGGGATAATTAAGTGTTTTGTTCGCTGCTAATCCTTTCGTTCTCAATCGACTTTTGATGGATTTAACAGCATTAATTTGCTCTTGCAGAAGAAACAGTGCGTGAATTACACCAACGCTCAGTTAGCGGCTTATCGAAACATGATTCGTTTCCCCAAATCAAATTAGAAATTGTACAGGGCTTGACCTTTTTGGGAAGTTAGTTACATCTCATCAGGATTAGTTATCTACAGCACGTGGGCCATTTGTGACAACTTCATTATCTTTTTATGCTAAATTCGGATGGAAGTACTGACCCATTCTGCTTCCCCTTTTTCCTTCAACTATCTTTAGACAGTTTTCAAGGTGACAGCACGCACTGTGAAGCAAGTGCTCCACTTTAATCTAAGCGCATTTTTGATATTTAAATTTTCCACACAGCTTCATTCTGCACATGCTGTGGAAGAAGCGAAAGAACCGAAGTTGGAGATGATATATTTCTAGAATGTTGTTTTATTTCACGCAGCGCAGAAGAAGGAGACAATTTTAGCCCATTGCCTCAATGCCTCTTTCAGAGCCATCTCATCAATCCCGTTCCCTTTTAACCTGGACTGTCCTCCAACTCACCTACACCGGGGCAATTTTTAGCAGTCAATTAACCCAGCGACACCTCTTTGGGACAATGGAGGGGAAACCAGAGAACCCAGAGGGGAACCTGTACAGTCACGGGGACATTGTGTGTGCTGCGCAAAGACAGCTGAGGTCCCGAGGTCAGGATCATAGAAGCATAGAAAATAGGTGCAGGAGTGGGCCATTCGGCCCTTCAAGCCTGCACCGACATTCAATATGATCATGGCTGATCATCCAACTCAGTATCCTGTACCTGCCTTCTCTCCATACCCCTGATCCCTTTAGCCACAAGGGCCACATCTAATAACTCCCTCTTAAATATAGCCAATGAACTGGCCTCAACTACCTTCTATGGCAGAGAATTCCACTGATTCACCAGTCTGTGTGAAAAATGATTTTCTCATCTCGGTCCTAAAAGACTTCCCCCTTATCCTTAAACTGTGACTCCTTGATCTGGACTTCCCCAACATCGGGAACAATTTTCCTGCATCTAGCCTGTCCAACCCCTTAAGAATTTTGTAAGATTCTATAAGATCCCCCCTCAATCTTCTATATTCTAGCGAGTACAAGCCGAGTCTATCCAGTCTTTCTTCATATGAAAGTCCTGCCATCCCAGGAATCAGTCTGGTGAACCTTCTCTGTACTCCCTCTATGGCAAGAATGTCTTTCCTCAGATTAGGATACCAATGCTCCAGGTGTGGCCTCACCAAGACCCTGTACAACTGTAGTAGAACCTCCCTGCTCTTATACTCAAATCCTTTTGCTATGAATGCTACCATACCATTCGCTTTCTTCACTGCCAGCTTCACCTGGATCGAACCTGGATCGCTGGAGTGGTGGGGCAGCTGTCCTAACCTCTGTGCCACTGAAGAACAATATTTCGTAAGAACTGACACAAAACTGGTGCCAAAGGGACATAGAATTTACTCTCTTTTAAACTCATCTGTAAAATGGTGATTGGCACTCTCGATGATTTTTTTTTAAATTCCCCCATCGCTATGTGTCCATAAACTGGATAGCATTCACAAAAGGACACAAAGTAATTTCAGCGGGTCAGGCAGCATCCCTGGAGCAGATGGATAGGTAATGTTTTGTTTGAGACCCTTCTTCAGACTTGGACAGTTTTGGTGCTCCATTTTAAGGAGCAGCCAAGGAGCAACGTTTTTCTTGATTAGTACAGGTGTCGGGGGTAATGGAGAGAAGGGAGAATTGTGACTTTTCCACGCAAAGGATGGTGGGTGTACTAAACAAGCTGCCAGAGGCGATAGATGAGGCACGGACTATTGTAGCGTTTAAGAAACAGACAGGTACATGGATAGGACAGGTTTGGAGGGATATGGGGTCTCGCAGGAGAATGGGGTTGAGAGGAAGAGATAGATCAGCCATGATTGAATGGCGGAGTAGACTTAATGGGCCAAATGGCCTAATTCTTCTCCTAGAACTACTGAAGGTTAGGTGTGGGGAAATCAAAAACAGGCTCAGTCTGGATGGGTGACAAATGAGTGAACCAGAAGTTTTTATTTTTGAGCTGTCTTTCCATGGTCACTTTTATTAAGCATTTTGTAATCCAGATTTGTTAAAAAAAAAATACTGAATTCAAACACCCTGGTAGCTCAGCAGCATGTTCGTTCTTGTTGCGGAACCATTAGTCCGAAGCACAGGATTGCAACTCCATTTAAGTAACCATTTAAGTAACTATAATAATGTATATTATAGTTTCCTTACGAGTCAGAATTATTTAATAGCCCGATGATAAGGAAACTTCTTTCAAGTAATGACTTCAATTTGTTTTGATATTAGACTTGAGAAAAGGAAGATTGCAAATTTAAGTAAGGCAAGCATTAAAAGATAAAAATATATTGACCACAGTTAATGGTAGGAAATGCAAGGGAGATAATTATCAGTCGGGCAATAATTGATGTGGCGTTGGATACATCTGAACCTTCTAATATTCCGAATATTAATTAATTTGACAGAGGGCCATCGGTGTTAGGCTTTCTGTTTCAAAAACATTATTATGTGTTCGGTTCATTGGTGTTTATGAGGATATAACTGTGCAGGTTTTGTACACTGTAACATACCCATAAACCACTGAACTGAAGACCTGTTTAATTGTTTTGGGGAATTGATGAAGCAATGTGGGCCCAATACGAGGAGAATTCCTTGTCTTTTTGCAGCGGGTACTTTGCAATCCCATCTTCGGGTAAATAAACTCGAGACAGCCTGTGCAGTGCTACACAGTCACAAGTATAGAGTCCCGGCGGTCACAGTGACGCAGCGGTAGAGTTGCTGCCTTACAGCGAATGCAGCGCCAGGGACCTGAATCCGACCCCGTCTGCGGATGCTGTCTGTACGGAGTTTGTACGTTCTCCACGTAACCTGCGTGAGTTTTCTCCGAGATTCTTCAGTTTCCTCCCACACTCCAAAGACGTACAGGTTTTTTAGGTTAATTGGATTGGTAAATGTAAAAATTGTCCCTAGTGTGTGTAGGATAGTGTTAATGTGCAGGGTTCAGTAGTCGGCGCGGAGCCAGTGGACCGAAGGGCCTGTTTCCACATTGTATCTCTAAGCTAAACTGAGTAGAGTAGAGGGCTGAGCACGCAGCTTTGAGGTGCTCCAGTGTTGTTGGGTATCGAGGAGGAAGTGTTGCTACAATTCGTGTAGATTGGGTTCGGTTGATGAAGAAGTCAAGGAACCAGTTGCAGAGGTAACTCGAACAGTGCACCATTTCTTCGGTACTGCATTGGGCAGTCACCATCAACTCTCAGGATTGTAGCATTGATGTGAAAATATAATTTGACTCTGAGGCAAGAATGTGAGGAAGTGGTAATTATCAGCAAAGGTTACTCAGCGGGTCAATCAGCATCTCTGGAGAACATGGATAGGTGATGTTTCAGGGAGGTTCCCACACAGTTACTCAGCGGTTCGGGCAGTTTCTCTGGAGAACATGGATAGGTGATGTTTCAGGGATGTTCCCACAAAGTTACTGAGCGGGTCCGCCAGCATCTCTGAAGAACGTGGATAGGTGATGTTTCATGGTGGCTCTTTTATTCATTCTGAAGAATGATACCAAGCAGAAACGTCACCTATTCTCGTTCTCCAGGGATGCTGCCTGGCCCGCTGAGTTACTCCAGCACTTTGTGTCCTTTTGTCTAAACCAGCATCTGCAGATCCTTTATCAAGCATGGGTTAACTGTTAAGGTCAGATAATTTAGACAATAGACAATAGGTGCTGGAGTAGGCCATTCGGCCCTTCGAGCCAGCGTGATCATGGCTGATTTAAGAGGAATTATCTTGCATTTTTTAAATATTGTATTAAATTACAGCCGGTAATTCTAGGATTAGGCTTATTACATTATTGTCACATGGGCAGTTGAAAAGCATTGTTTAGCATGCTATCCAAACAGATCAGATATACCATACACATATACTATACCATATAACCATATAACCATATAACAATTACAGCACGGAAACAGGCCATCTCGGCCCTTCAAGTCCGTGCCGAACAACTTTTTTCCCTTAGTCCCACCTGCCTGCACTCATACCATAACCCTCCATACCCTTCTCATCCATATGCCTATCCAATTTATTTTTAAATGATACCAACGAACCTGCCGCCACCACTTCCACTGGAAGCTCATTCCACACCGCTACCACTCTCTGAGTAAAGAAGTTCCCCCTCATGTTACCCCTAAACCTCTGTCCCTTAATTCTAAAGTCATGTCCTCTTGTTTGAATCTTCCCTATTCTCAAAGGGAAAAGCTTGTCCACATTAACTCTGTCTATCCCTCTCATCATTTTAAAGACCTCTATCAAGTCACCCCTTAACCTTCTGCGCTCCAGAGAGTAAAGACCTAACTTATTCAACCTATCTCTGTAACTTAGCTGTTGAAACCCAGGCAACATTCTAGTAAATCTCCTCTGTACCCTCTCTATTTTGTTGACATCCTTCCTATAATTGGGCGACCAAAATTGTACACCATACTCCAGATTTGGTCTCACCAACGTCTTGTACAATTTTAACATTACATCCCAGCTTCTATACTCAATGCTCTGATTTATAAAGGCTAGCATACCAAAAGCTTTCTTTACCACCCTATCTATATGAGATTCTACCTTCAAGGAACTATGCACGGTTATTCCCAGATCCCTCTGTTCAACTGTATTCTTCAATTCCCTACCGTTTACCATGTACGTCCTATTTTGATTTGTCCTGCCAAGGTGTAGCACCTCACATTTATCAGCATTAAACTCCATCTGCCATCTTTCAGCCCATTTTTCCAACTGGCCTAAATCACTCTGTAGACTTTGGAAATCCTCTTCATTATCCACAACACCCCCTATCTTGGTATCATCTGCATACTTACTAATCCAATTTACCACCCCTTCATCCAGATCATTGATGTACATGACAAACAACAAAGGACCCAACACAGATCCCTGAGGCACCCCACTAGTCACCTGCCTCCAACCCGACAAACAGCCATCCACCATTACCCTCTGGCTTCTCCCATTCAGCCACTGTTGAATCCATCTTGCTATTCCTGCATTTATACCCAACAGTTGAACCTTCTTAACCAACCTTCCATGAGGAACCTTGTCAAAGGCCTTACTGAAGTCCATATAGACAACATCCACTGCTTTACCCTCGTCAATTTCCCTAGTAACCTCTTCAAAAAATTCAAGAAGATTAGTCAAACATGACCTTCCAGGCATAAATCCATGTTGACTGTTCCTAATTAGACCCTCTTTATCCAGATGCTTATATATATTATCTCTAAGTATCTTTTCCATTAATTTGCCCACCACTGAAGTCAAACTAACCGGTCTATAATTGCTAGGTTTACTTTTAGAACCCTTTTTAAACAATGGAACAACATGCGCAGTACGCCAATCCTCGGGGACTATTCCAGTTTCTAATGACATTTGAAATATTTCTGTCATAGCCCCGGCTATTTCTACACTAACTTCCCTCAATGTCCTAGGGAATATCCTGTCAGGACCTGGAGACTTATCCACTTTTATATTTTTCAAAAGTGCCAGTACTTCTTTTACTTTGAAACTCATAGTATCCATAGCTACTCTACTAGTTTCCCTTACCTCACATAATTCAATATCCTTCTCCTTGGTGAATACCGAAGAAAATAAATTGTTTAATATCTCCCCCATCTCTTTTGGCTCTGCAGATAGCTGTCCACTCGGTCTCTCCAATGGACCAATTTTATCCCTTGTTATCCTTTTGCTATTAACATAGCTGTAGAAACCCTTTGGATTTACTTTCACCTTACTTGCCAAAGCAACCTCATATCTTCTTTTAGCTTTTCTAATTTCTTTCTTTAGATTCTTTTTACATTCCTTATACTCCTCAAGCACATCATTTACTTCATGCTGCCTATAATTATTGTAGATCTCCCTCTTTTTCCGAACAAGATGTCCAATTTCCCTTGAAAACCAGGGCTCTTTCCAATTTTTACTGGTTCCTTTCAACCGAACAGGAACTATCAGTTCAAACTCAAGTGCAATAGATGGTGCAAAGAGGAAGATGGTGCAAAGAGTATAGAATATAGTTCCCAGCATTGTAGTGCATTAATTCCTTAGACAATGTATTCCATGGGATAGAGGAGAATTTACAAAGACAATTAATCTAAAAACCTCATTCACAAATTCATAAGTTATAGGAGCTGAATTAGGCCATTCGGCCCATCAAGTCTACTCCGCCATTCAATCATGGCTGATCTATCGTTTCCTCTCAATCCCACTCTCCTGCCTTCTCCCCATAACCCCTGACACCCCGCACGTCTTTGGAGGGCTGACGAAACCGGAGCACCCGGAGAAAACCCACACGGTCACAGGGAGAATATACAAACTCCATGCAGAAGGCATCCGTAGTCAGGATCAAACCCGGATCTCTGGCGCTGTAAGGCAGCAGCACTACCACTGCACCACTGTGGCACCCCAGAACCTTTTTAGAAATTAATGTGAGAATAATTGATATTTAAAATGTAAATCTCACATTGGGACAATAAATATTTTTCTGTTATTGGCTGTGATTTAGTTGGTAATTAAGTTATTTCTAAGGCTTAGGTTTGTTATTGTACTGATGTACAATGAAAAGCTTTGTTTCATGCTATCCAACTAGATCAGGCATCCCACACACAGACACAATATTCAAACTCGAGTACATTAGATGGAGCAAAGAGGAAGATAAAGAGTGCAGAATATCTTTCTGAGCATTGTAGTGCATGAGTTCCTTAGACACAGTCCCATGTCCTCGATGAGGTAGAGGTGAATCAGACAGTACCCTAGCTTATGGAAGGACCATTCGGAAGCCTGATAATGGCGGGGAAGAAACTATTCCTCAGTCTGGTAATAAGATGCACTCTAATCCTGAAACAGTTAACGTTAGTTGAGTAAAAGCATGATTTGTATGGTACATAGCTGCAATAGACTTTGTTGCAAAGGTCTAATGAAAACAGTGAGCCTTGAGTACAGTTATAGTTGATGAGGCAAAACTAGCTTCCAGCAATGGACCATGCCCTGAAAAATGCGGAAAATAAAATTCCCTTTCAGCGCAGTGTTGATGGTGCTAATGAGAGAGAAAAGTTGTTTTTTGGGTTCGAATGGCAAAAGATTATAGTTCAATGAATTTTACTCTCAGCAATGTGTAAATGCTTGTGAAATTAATCCATTTGGAACACCCATTACATGCATGGAGCATTCTCAAGTTGGCTTTGATATCAGTTTGGAGCAGAATGTTAATGTGTACAAACGTCATCCTGTACCTTGAGGAGATTGTAGAATGTTAATGCTCAGGCTCAACATGAGAAAAGTTCCCGATATTGCCCTGTGTGAAAATCTTCACATTTCATTAAATTACCAGTCACATTTGCAGATCTCACAGGATTTTTGTTCAAGTACATTAATGCAGAATTCAGGGAGCAGGTTTACTGGAGTGCTGCGTTCACTGGGATCTGGACTGAAGCAGCCTCAAAATGGGGTTTCCCCGACACGGTCTTGAACACGATCTTTGCCCCTTAGGAGAAGATCGATCCTGAATGTTTAAAATTGGATGCTAGTTAAATTTCACGTTGCGTTTTCGATATACATCACTCGTCGTACTTCTGTTGCCTCCTCAGCAATGTAATCAGAGCACTGTGTCATTTTCTACGGTATGCTGACTACACTCGCCTGTAACCTTATCAGTGCATCTCTTGACGCTCCACTTTCTATATATTGTCCGACAGCTGGCACAATTGGATGAAAATTTTCTTCCAGTGAAATATTGGAAACACCAAAGCCTTGTCTCTGTTCCTTGTCACAAAAGTCTTTCCTTTCTTGCTGACTCCATCTTCTCCTTGTCATCTGTTTGAAACCGCACCAGACTGTCTAGAGCCCTGATGTTATATTTGACTTTGAGATGAGCTTCAAATCACGTTTCTGTGCCATGTTTAAGACTGCTTTCTTCCCACCTCAGCGACAAGGCAAAATTCCACTCCTGCTTTTGCTCATCAGCCGCTGAAACCATCATCCATGCTTTTGTTTCACTGCAGTATTTCATGTACAGCTAGTCAGCTTACATCATTCTAGTCATCCAGAATTATGCAGTCCGAGATCTATCTCATGTCTGCTGACTGCTGACCTGCCTTGGTCTTTGTTTAGGTTTATTATTGTCACATGAACCGAGGCACAGCAAAAAATTTGATCTTGCATGTTATCCAAACAGATCAGGTACACGGACATAAATACAATCAAATCCAACTCTAGTACAATAGACAGCGCAAAGGCGCAGTAGCGCAGCAGTGGAGTTGGTGCCTCAGAGCGCCAGTTTAATCCGGTCAGAGACCCCGGTTTAATCCTGACTACAGATGCTGTCTGTATGGAGTTTGTACGTTCTCCCTGTGACTGCATGGGATTTCTCTGGGTGCCGCAATTTCCTCCCACATTCTGACGACGTGCAGGCGTGTCGGTTAATTCACTTCTGTAAATGTGTCGGATAGAAGGAGTGTACGAGGTGTTCGCGGGTCAGTGCACACGCAGTGGGCCGAAGAGCCTGTTTCTATGCTCTATTTTAAAACTAAACTAAACTAAAGGGGAAGATCGGAGTCCAGAGTAAAGGCCTCTCTTTTTAAAATGTCATTTGTTTTCTAATTCTAATTTTCTGCGGTTCAAATAAGATTTTGGTGCCTCACCTATTCCGGCCTTTGGCAGCCCTGGACCTTTGAATTCTTCATCTAAATATCTGCCACCCTTTCCTTCATTAAGACATTCATTAAAACAACCCTGACCTAGCTTTTGGTTTTCAGCTTATGACTTGGTTTTATTAAACCTCTAAGCAGTTTGTTTAATTTTATAATGAAACAGAATACAAGTGGAAGTTTTGCCATTGTTCCATGATTTAGTATCATTGAATTCCATCTTTATGCAACAATGATTGCCAATAGTTTTAACAAGTGGTGGCCCAGTGGTAGAGTTGCTGCCTTACAGCGCCAGAGACCCAGGTTCGATCCAGGCCACGGATGCTTTCTGTATGGAGTTTGTGCATTCTCCCCGTGACCTGTGTGGGTTTTCTCCGGGTAGCTCCGGTTTCCACCCACACTCCAAAGGGGTACAGGTTTGTAGGTTTATTGGCTTGGTATAAATGTTAAAAAATGGCCCTAGTGTGTAGGATATTGTTAGTGTGCGGGGATCGCTGGTTGGCACGGATTTGGTGGGCCGAAGGGCCTGATACTGTGCTGTATGTCTAAACTAAACTAAAAGTGTAAGACTTTGTGTCCGCATGACAAATAACTTTAAGAGTGTCTACTTGGAGAAGTCCATATTTGCACGCTGGTTTCTGTTCTTTTTCAGCAGTTTTCTCCAAAGAGAACCCAAGTGTGTTTTCTCTAAAGTCTTTTACTTTTCTTTTTTAACAATGCATAGCACATTTTAACCTTCCTCTTTCTGAACATTAAGTATTCTACTATTATTGCACAGATGAAATCTGAGCGCTGTCATTTAATAACCTTCTGCTCCAGTGACTATAGAACATTAATTTACGGGGTTTTTCGATAGAGTGAATTGAAGCTGTGCAGCGGGCTATTATATGTCAGAAAATAAATGATAATTTAACAATGTGAAAGATTCCACCCCATGGTGGACTGGGTTTTGTTTTCGAGAAGCAAGGCTAAATGTATGTATGTAGGAACAATATTTCAATCAATGAGTGTCAGTCTTTGGAACAATTGTGTGCCAGTCTGTGGAGATTATGGAATCTGTTTAATCTTATAACATATAGAACATACAGAAGAGGAATAGGACGTTTGGCCCACAATGTCTATGCCAAACAAGACTAATTCTTATCTGCTGGCACAAAATGCATATCCTTCCATTCTCTGTATATGTGTGTGCCTATCGATAAGTTTCTAAAAAGCCACTGTCATATCTGCCACAACCATCATCCCAGGCAAAGTATTCCAGGCACTCACCACCCTCTGGGTAAAAAAAACTTGCTCAGCGCAATTTTGAAACTTTACTCCTCCCAAGGCTGGTATCACGGTCCCTCAACGGCCGAGGCAGACCGTTCCGTTACCGTTGGACTCCTCTCGGAAGCCGTGACCTCCATTGGTCCAGCCAACTTGGATTATCCAGAAAGGCTCTGGAACCAACAATGTTGGAAGTTCGATGGTGAACCACTAGTGTGAACGGGTGATCAATAGTTAGCGTGGTCTTGGAGGGCCGAATGGCCTGTGTCCATGCTGTGTGTCTTTCAATCAATCAGTGTGTAAAATATCAGGGAAAACAAGGATAGGGCTTTTTTCTTTTTCTAAAACAGTCATTATTTAAATATGTTTATGTTCTAGCTCCACAATTTGAGACCCATTGTGACTACATCCAGGCCACCCTGCAAGAGTTTTTAGTCTGGCTTCACGGTGAAACTAATTCCTCACCCGGACCTTTCGGCCCTTTCCCGCGCTCTCAATATTGGGCGTATGCAGACTACAAGTACATCGCCGTGACGTTTGAGGACAATGCTGAGCTCTTTCAGGTACTGAAGCGAATAAAAATATCTTTATGGCTGAATTTGCTGATGCAAGATTCCGAAAAAATCTATTCAAACCCAGTAAACTCGAAACAAAACCTTTTTATGAATCAGAAATTAATCATGCTGGTCAAATCTCTTTGGATGAAACATCAATCTGATTTCCAGTCTTCAGCCTTTGCTCCCTGTAACATCCCATTGCATTATTTCAAAGAAAAGCATTAGTATTCATACATCAACTAACATCATTAAAATACATCATTAACTTTGTTGCTGTTTGTAAGACCTTGCTGTGATTACATATCAAAAGCACTTTATTGCCTGTAAAACACTTCAGGTCATGGAGATGATAGAAAGGAAAAAATATTTCTCACAAAAAATAAAAGAAAATCTGGTCCAATCTTTGAGATTCCTGTAGATTTTAAAAGGGACGTTTTTTTCTCGCTATGATGGATTATGTAATTAGTTTCTGTCCCGCTGGTTGCATTGCACAAGGTTAACATTTGGTACACTGGAAAATAATTCTGTCTGCCTTTGAAGTTTGAAGAAAAGTATTTGATTTGAAAACGAATTCTCTGCAGATGCTGCCCCACCTCAGTTTTTCACGCATTTTCTGCTGTTTTACTTCAGACTTCCAGAATCTGCGTTTTTTTAAATAATGTTTCTGGTTTATGCGCCTGTGGATAATCCAAAGACTATTGATTAATTAAAAAATACGGCATGGATACAGGCCCTTTTTAAGTTTAGTTTAGTTTAAAGATACAGTGCAGAAACAGGCCCTTCGGCCCACCGAGTCCGCACCGACCAGCAACCCCCGCACACTAACATGACCCTACACACACTAGGGACAATTTACATTCATGCCAAGCCAATTAACCTACAAACCTGTACATCTTTGGAGTGTGGGAAGAAACCAAAGATCTCGGAGAAAACCCACGCAGTCACGGGGAGAACTCGGTACAAACTCTGTACAGACAGCACCCATGGTCAGCATCGAACCCCCGTCTCTGGTGCTGTAAGGTAGCAACTCTTCCGCTGCGCCACCGTGCCTTTCGTCCCACAGAGTCTGCACCAACCATCGATCGCCGTTCGCACTCGTTCTATGTTATCCCACTTTCTCAACTATTCCCCTCACACTAAGACATGAAGGACTGAAGGGTTTGTTTCTTTGCAGTAGTCCGACATCGCTGCGTCAGGAGTAGGGCAAGGATGAATAGCGAAAGGACTGGATAGAGTGGATGCAGAGAGGATGTTTCCTCTAGTGGGAGAGTCTAGGACCAGAGGTCATAGCCTCAGAATGAAAGGACGTTTCTTCAGGAAGGAGATGAGGAGAAATTTATTTAGTCAGAGGGTGGTGAATCTGCGGAACTCTTTGCAACAGAAGGCCGTGGAAGCCAAGTCAATTGATATTTTCAAGACAGAGATAGATAGATTCTTGATTAGTACGGGTGTCAGGGGTTAATGGGGAGAAAGCAGGAGAATGGGGTAAGGAGGGAGAGATAGATCAGCCATGATTGAATGGTGGAGTTAACTTGATGGGCCGAATGGCCTAATTCTGCTCCTATCACTTATGAACTGGATGGACTTCAACAACAATCGAACCGTTTAATTTAATTAAAATTCTTCAGCTAACAAGATGGGATTCAAACTCTTATTTCTCAATCATCCTAATCCAGAACTTGACTCCACTGCCACAACACCCTGTGGAGACACAAGATGATTTTACAGTAGGGAGGCAGTAAATGATTGTTTAAAATTAAGTGGAAAGGACATGCAGGAAAGTTGTAATATCTTTTATGAACTAACCTTCACAATCAGCGTTTCTGGGTTTTGAATAATGCAGCTTTTGACACATCAAGGAAATGTTTTGGCTTCATATGGTGTAGCCAGAACTGCAGCAAAGTTTCACCCCTCCAGGCTCTCCACAAGTCTCCTTGAATGGTCCCTCTGTGTTGAGGATGGTTTGCTTCAGCTCTGTTATTTTGGGGCTTTGAGGTGACTCCAATGAGGAAACCATGGACAAATAGACCAATATAATGCACAAACATACACCCCTCGGTTCAAAAGTGCAGGGAGGAACTGTAGATGACGTTTTACAACGAAGATAGACACAAAATGCTGGAGTAACTCAGTGGGGCAGGCAGCATCTCTGAGTTAGTACAGGTGTCAGAGGTTATGGGGAGAAAGCAGGATAATGGGGTTAGGAGGGAGAGACAGATCAGCCATGATTAAATGGCGGAGTTAACTTAAGGTGAGGTTTCGGGTTGAAACCCTTCAGACTGAAATCTTTCATTTCTTTGTTCTAAATCTCTCTATAATCACCGTCTATTTCTCCTGAGTCTCAGTCTGAAGAAGGGTCTCGACCCGAAACGTCACTCATTACTTCTATTTCTTCATATTCCACTATTCCCTGCATGTCCTTGTGCCTGTCTAAAAGCCTTTTGAATGCCACAGAAGGGATAGCAGTGGTTGACGTGATGGGCTCAGGTGAGGTGCTCTTGCCACTGCTTGTGCATTGTTTCTCAGTGCTTGCAGTGCCTGACCCTTGAGCTTCTGCAGGCCATCTCTAATTGCGTACAGTTTTGGTGTCCAAATCTGAGGAAAGACATCCTTGCCATAGAGGGGGTACAGAGAAGATTCACCAGATTGATTCCTGGGATGTCAGGACTTTCATATGAGGAAAGATTGGATAGACTCGGCTTGTACTCACTGGAATTTAGAAGATTGAGGGGGGATCTTATAGAAACTTACAAAATTCTTAAGGGGTTGGACAAGCTAGATGCTGGAAGATTGTTCCCGATGTTGGGGGAGTCCAGAACAAGGGGTCACAGTCTAAGGATAAGGGGGAATTCCTTTAGGACCGAGATGAGGAAAACATTCTTTACACAGAGAGTGGTGAGTCTCTAGAATTCTCTGCCACAGAAGGTAGTTGAGGCCAGTTCATTGGCTATATTTAAGAGGGCGTTAGATGTGGCACTTGTGGCTAAAGGGATCGGGGGGTATGGAGAGAAGGCAGGTACGGGATACTGAGTTGGATGATCAGCCATGATCACATTGAATGGCGGTGCAGGCTCGAAGGGCCGAATGGCCTACTCCTGCACCTATTTTTCTATGTTTCTATGTTTTCTATGTTTCTATGTAATGCTTTAGTTTGGGTTGAATCAGAGATACAGCTGGAAACAGGCCCTTCAGCCCACCGAGTCCGCGCCGACCAGCGATCCCCGGACACTAGCATTATCCAACACACTAGGGATATTTTTACAATTTAACCAAAGCCAATTAACTTGCAAATCTAATGTGCGACGAAACCGGTGCACCCGGAGACAACTCACAGGGTCACTGGGAGAACGCAGAAACTCCATACAGACAGCACCCGTAGTCAGGATCGAACCCGGGTCTCTGACGCTGTAAGGCAGCAACTCTACCGTTGCACCACTGTGCTCTTCCTCCATTTTGAGCATTCATGGCCCAGGGATTCTCAGGAATCAGTGGGAATGATCGCCCTTCCTCAAGGATTCATTGAGCATGCCCTTGAATCTTTTTTTTCCTCTGGCTCGCTCTCTCCTCTCACAACAGAGCTTAAAATGGAGTGTCAATATGAGTATTATAGTGAGGGACTTGGCCAGCGCAACATAGCCGAACGAGTGTAAGTGAGTTGCCAAAGAGCCTCTGACTCAAAACGTTGACTGTTCTTCTTGCCTCATGCCGCCCTACATGCTGGGCATTGTCACCAGTTTCTGTTTTTATATTATAAAATAAATGTAACCAAGCCCTCAAAGTTCTGAATGTTGGTCTGGGAAAGGACACGAAAAGTGTCCCAATTAGCCTTCCATTGACTGAAAGATTTTGTGAAGACTGTCTAGGTGTTTTATTGCCCCTCCCCCCAGTGCTCTGAGATGTTGAATAAACATTGGAAATAAAGGAATGGAGAAACTGGCATTTAAACATTTTCATTTCTGACCTCTGTCTTGACGTAGCACATGGCCCAATGTGAAGCTAAATGCCAGTCATGGCTAAAGAATCATGAATAACTTCGGGTGGCGCAGCGGTAGAGTTGCTGCCTTACACCGCCAGAGTCCCATGTTTGATCCTGACTAGGGTGCTGTGTGTATGGTGTTTGCACGTTCTCCCTGTGACCGCATGAGTTTTCTCATAAGGTTCACAGGGAGAGCTCTGTGCTGAACAGCGTTAGGGAGGAGAACGGCTCGGTAACATCCTTGCAGACGGACATGCTGAGGATCCGCAAATCCTTTTATACAGATTTGTATGACAGAAAGGCCACAGACAGCACCGACTCCCAGAACTTTCTTGCCTCTGTCACGGAGGTCTTGGAGGACAGCAAGCGGGAGAGTCTGGACCAACCACTGAGCCTAGAGCAGCTGACTGGCTCCATCTATTCGTTTGACTCGAATAAAACTCCTGGAAGCGATGGCTTACCTGCCGAGTTGTATTCGGCTCTGAGCGACTGGGTGAGCCCGGACCTGCTGGAAGCGTACAACGACATGATTCTAGCCAGCAGCATGTCAGACTCTATGAGGAATGGCAGCATCACCCTAATCTATAAACAGAAGGGGAGATAAATAACATAAGGAATTGGAGACCCATCACATTGTTGAATGTTGATTACAAGATCCTGTCTCGTAAGGCCATCGCCAACCGGGTCAAGTCTGCTCTGGGACGGGTGATCCACCCGGACCAAACCTGTGCTGCACCTGACGGGAATATCTCAGCCAGCCTGGCCCTGCTGAGAGATACCATTGCCTACGTGCAGGACAGACGGGTGGATGCCCGCCTAGTCAGCTTGGACCAGGAGAAGGCCTTCGACAGGATATTGCACACGCACATGAGGGACGTGCTCTCCAAAATGGGCTTTGGGGAGGGAATCAGAAATTGGATCCAACTGCTCTACACTGATATCTGTAGTGCAGTCCAAATCAATGGGTGGGAATCGGACAGCTTCCCAGTCAGGTCTGGAGTCAGGCAGGGTTGCCCTCTCTCCCCTGTCTTGTTCCGTCTGTTGTATTGAACCTTTTGCCGAGTCCATCAGGAAGAACGTGAGGATAGGGGCTTGGTCACACTAGAGGCAGGAAACATGTTCCCGATGTTGGGGGAGTCCAGAACCAGGGGCCACAGTTTAAGAATAAGGAGTAAGCCATTTAGAACGGAGACGAGGAAACACTTTTTCTCACAGAGAGTGGTGAGTCTGTGGAATTATCTGCCTCAGAGGGCGGTGGAGGCAGGTTCTCTAGATGCTTTCAAGAGAGAGCTAGATAGGGCTCTTAAAGATAGCGGAGTCAGGGGATATGGGGAGAAGGCAGGAACAGGGTACTGATTGGGGATGATCAGCCATGATCACATTGAATGGCGGTGCTGGCTCAAAGGGCCAAATGGCCTCTACTCCTGCACCTATTGTCTATTGATAAGAGGAGTGTCAATGTCGAGGCATTGGGGGCACACAGGTCAAAACCTCCCTGTACATGGACGATGTCGCCGTCTTCTGCTCAGATCCTGGGTCGGTCCGCAGATTGATTAGCGCCTGCGACCAGTTTGAGTCGGCCACAGGAGCCAGAGTGAACAGCCATGCTCTTTGGCAACTGGCCCGATCGATCTTCCATCCCCTTCACCATCAAGCCTGACTTCTTGAAGGCGCTGGGAATCTGGTTGGGGGGGTGGCGGGGGGGGGGGGGGGGGTGGGGTGGCCAAGGTAGGGAAGAAACTGGAGCTGTGGAAGCAGAGCTCCCTCTCCGTGTGTTCCGGTTTCTCCTCACAATCCAAAGACATGCCGGTTGTAAGCTAATTGGCTTCTGTAAATGTGTCTCTTTTTTACGGAGAGAACAAATGTATGGTGGTCGGCGCGGACTCGGTGGGCCTAAGGGCCTGTTTCCACGCTGTATCTACAAAGCTAAAACTAAACTGTGCAGCTTTCAAATGTAGAATGCTGAAAAGCCCTGTTGGGAAGGATCAGCTTTAATTGGTCTTTCAGATTGTTGATCGTAGCTTTTCCCAGCTGTTTATATTTGTCTTGCAACTGGTTGTTGCTCAATCTGCCACTTGGGAGCCAAACCGCACTTAACCAGCTTAAGAACACCTTCACGGGAGAAATAAGACATTGTGTCATGTTGCATTGCAGCAGTGTCCTTGGCAACTTGTAATCAATCACACTGTAAATGTGCTTTTAAACAACAAACAGCTTGCAGCGCATCTGCAGTAGCATTAGTGAATACTAACATGCATAGAGCCCAGCTGTAAACAAGGAACATAGTCTGAAGAAAGGTCTGGACCCAAAATGTCACCTATTCCTTTTCTCCAAAGATGCTGAGTTACTCCAGCTTTTTGTGTCTATCTTCTAGAACATTACAGCATAAGAACAGGCCCTTCGGCCCACATATTCTGTGCGACCATGATGTCAATTTAAACTGCACAGCTGCCTACACATGGTCAATGTCCCTTTTTTCCTGCCCGTTCATGTATCTGTCTAAATACCGCTTAAATGTTGTTATCGCATCTGCTTCCACCACTTCCACCTGACAGTGAGTTCCAGGCACCTATCAGTCTTGCTGTCAAATATTTTTTTTAACTTGCCTCACTAATCTACTTTGAACGTTTTCCCCCTCTCACAATAAAATTTCCCCTTTGTCATATAGCATGGAAACAAGTCATTCGGCCCAATCTGCCTGCACCGACCAACATGTCCAGCTACATTAGTCCCACGTGCTTGCGTTAGGCCCACCTGCTTGCGCTAGGCCCATATCCCTCTAAACCTGTCCTATCCACGTACCTGTCCAGAATAGGTATGTGAGAAAACCCACGTGGTCACAGGGAGAACATACAAACTCCATTCAAGCAGCACATGTAGTCAGAATCGAACCTGGGACTCTGGTTCTGTGAGGCAGCAACTCTACCGTTGCTCCACTGTGGACGTTCGATGGGTCGCCGGGTGTCGTAGCTTGCCGTAGCTTGTCGTCGACTGTCGTCGTCGGTATGTTGTTGTAGACATTGTCGTAAGGGGGTCCAGTCGCCAGTTTTTCGGTGTCCTGCTACGACTATGACAGTCGCCGGTAATCGCCGAAAAAGTCGCCTAAAGTGGGATAGGCCCATTAGGCAAATCACAAAATGCTGGAGGAGCTGAACGGGTCTGGCAGGATCTGTGGAGAGAATGGATCGCTGACTTTTTGGTTCTTGACCTTCGGTCTGCTACAAGCACACAATGTGGAATATGAGGAGATGTAGCTATCATTGAAGCAGAAGGATGAGGAGGGACCTCATTGAGACCTACCGAGTAATGAAAGACATAGGTAGAGTGGATGTGGAGAGAATGTTTCCAATCGTGGGAGAGTCCAGGACCAGAGGGCAAAACCTCAGAATAAGAGGACGTACCTTTAGAATGGAGATGAGGAGGAATTTCTTTAGCCAGAGGTTGGTGAATCTGTTGGACTACTGGCCACTTACTGTGGTGGAGGCCAAGTTGTGTGTTTTTAAAGCGGAGATTGATAAATTCTTGATTAGTAATGACGTCAAAGGTTACGGGGAGAAAGGAGAATGGGGTTGAAAGGGGAAAAATAGATCAGCCATGATCGAATGGCGGATCGAATGTCGGATGGGCTGAATGGGCAAATTCTGCCCCTATGTCTCATGGTGTTTGTGAACCAGTTCAATGTTTAGGATAGGTTTCTTATTACCTCAATGGGAATTGAAGTCCCAACCTTGAGATCACTAGTTGGACTATGAGAATATACCAATAAACACAGCTGGATTTAAATGACTTTTATATTGTAGCCGTTTCATTCTGGATCAGTGCTCAGTCCAGCTGCTCTGGAGAGTATCATTAGAGACACTGATATTTTTTGATAGATTATTTCACCAGAGCTTTAAATTCTGTTTTCTTGGACGTGTTTCTGGTACATTTAGTCCTACATGTCATTTTGGGAAAAGAAAATGTCCACAAAAGTTGCGATCAAACTTGTGATCGAGCTTTTCATTACTGATTGTCCACTCTGTGATTAACACATCACTTTAACCGATTCGCTATTATTACAGTTTAAGTCATTGCAAGTTATAAAGTTCCAGCAGTAAGCTTAGACGTGCAGTTTTTGCAGATCATGTATTTGCAGTAAAAGTGTTCCACAGCAGAATTATTGCTCCCATTACATTGAGTAAATGTCTTCCAAATTGCAGGAAGATTTTTTTTAAATATAAAAATGCAGTCTACTATCAAATGATGTGCAGCAGATGCAGAATTAAATTGCTGAATCCATATCGGGACAATATAGCTTATGCAAACAATATTGTCATCTTTCCCTTCCATTTTAATTGGAAACCATAAACAAAAGGGTGATAAGTGATAAGTAGGTGCGCTTGCTGGATCAGAATCACTTTTCCCCCGTGCATTCTTCCGTTTATAGAACCACACATTTCTTTTTTTTTCCCCCTCTTCCTACATACACTGGCATGAGAAGCAATAAAGGAAAACAGTGCAGTTGAGACATGGTTTTTTAAATTTTACTTTTAGAGATACAGCAGGGAAATAGGCCCTTCGGCATACCTTGCCGACCAACTTTCACCGAACACTAACATTAACCTACACACACTGGGGCCAATTTACTATTTTTCCAAGCCAATTAACCTACATACCTTTGTACACCTTTGAATCTGTTTTATTTATTCATGTGTGTACATATTTATATAATGGGGTATGGACACACTGATCTGTTCTGTATTCATGCCTTCTATATTCTGTTGAGCTGATGCAAAGCTAAAATTTCATTGTCCTATCCGGGACACATGACAATAAACTCTCTTGTATAGCAGGGAACCGGAGCACCCGGATTCCTGTCACGGGGGGAACATACAAACTCCACACAGACAGCATCCATAGTCAGGATTGAACATGGGTCTCTTGCACTGTGAGGCAACAGCTTTACCGTTGCGACACCGTGCCATCCTTGGTGTTTTCCGGCTACAATTCATGGGGTGGGCTTGAATTTGTCTTGAATTTCTGTGTGGTTTTGTAATAATACAGTACGGAAGATAGCTGCTCAGACCTTGGTTGACGTGCGAGCTTTTTCCAAGAAATGTCTAGTTTGTCCCAGTCACCTTTTCCCTATACACTACGAAGAAGGATGAGGGGGGGGGGGGGGGGGGAATCTTATTGAAACTTACCGAACAGTGAAAGGCCTGGATAGATTGGATGTTTCCACTAGAGGGAGATTCTAGGACCAGAGACCATCGCCTCACAGCTTAAGGATAAGGAGGAAATCCTTTAGGACCGAGATGAGAAGGAATTTTTTCACACAGAGAGTGGTGGGTCTCTGGAACTATCTGCCACAGAGGGTAGTTGAGGCCAGTTCATTGGCTATATTTAAGAGGGAGTTAGATGTGGCCCTTGTGGCTAAGGGGATCAGAGGGTATGGAGAGAAGGCAGGTACGGGATACTGAGTTGGATGATCAGCCATGATCATATTGAATGGCGGTGCAGGCTCGAAGGACCGAATGGCCTACTCCTGCACCTAATTTCTATGTTTCTAAAAGGATGTATCCTTAGAAAGGAGATGAGGAGGAATTTCTTTAGTCAGAGTGCGGTGAATCTGTGGAATTCATTGCCACAGACAGCTGTGGAGGAGGCCAAGTCAATGGATATTATTAAGGTTCTTGGGGTGGAAGATTGCAACCTTCACGTGGTCCGCCCTGTTTCGACTAATGCAATCAACTCGACGTGCACAAACGGAAGATCAAATAGAACAAGTTGTCCAACAACTTTAGGCTGTGCACGCCACACGAAAGAAAAAGAAGACAGATTCTTGATTGGTACGGGTGTCAGGGGTTATGGGGAGAAGGCAGGAGAATGGGCTTGACAGGGGAAGATAGATCAATCATGATTGAATGGTGGAGTAGACTTGATGGGCCAAATGGCCTCATTCTGCTCCGAGTGCTTATGAACTAATGAAGCTCTATTGTTCAAGTATATATCCTTTTCCCTTTTGGAAGTTACCATTATATCTGCATCCAGCATCAATGTCAGGCTGATTCCAGCTTATCATAGCTCAATACGTTGAAATAATGCCGCCACTGCCTTAAGTTTGTAGCCTCCTGAACCTTTATGCATCATCGGCAGTGTTTAATCGCCAGTGGTTTTGTAATAATTACAGTATAGAAGATGGCAGTTCAACCCTTGGTGGCTGTGCAAGCCTTTTCAAAGGTCTGTCCAGTTTGTCCCAGTCAATAGACAATAGGTGCAGGAGTAGGCCATTCGGCCCTTTGAGCCAGCACCGCCATTCAACGTGATCATGGCTGGCAGTCACCCTTGCCTATCCACTGTGAAGAAAGATGAGGGGGAACCTCATTGAAACTTACCGAACAGCGAAAGGCCTGGATAGAGTTGATGTGCAGAGGATGTTTCCACTGGTCTAGGACCATTGCAGAGAATTGTGTGGCCATTGCTTCAACATGGGTGGTCTGGGACCAGAGGCCTCCTGAACCTCTATGCACCACAAGCAACAGAGACAGCTGAAGTGTCACTAAATGGTATCTTGCTGCCGATGTTTTGCAAAGGTGCTTGGATTCAGAACTGTGGAAGAAATTGTTAGCAAGAACTGCAGATGCTGGTTTAAATCAAAGGTAGACACAAAATGCTGGAGTAACTCAGTGGGTGAGGCAGCATCTATGGAGAGAATCTCGACCCGAAACTTCGTCCATTCCTTCTCCCCAGAGATGCTGCCTCACCCGCTGAGTTACTCCAGCATTTTGTGTCTACCTTCATAACTGTGATGTGGTTTGTGCAAGGAAAGAGTTAAAGAAAATATCAGGACAGATATAAACATTCCAAACCTGGTACAAGCTAACAATATTAGTGAGAAGTAACCAACACATGATCTAATCTTCTGGCAGCCTTCGCCTCATGATCATTCCTAAATGACATCAGAATGATTGGACCCAGCAAATTGGTTTGTGTAATATCCCTTAAGACCCGATTGTTAATAACCAAACAAAATACCAACTTCTGATTTAAGTTTGTTGTGGGGGATAGAAGATGCAGGGCTGCATCGTTGGTATTTAAATTATTGTTTGAGGAGCAGGCGGGGGAATGCAGGCAGGGAGGGCAGCAGAAAGTCAGGTTGAGTTGTGGAACGTGCCCTTGGAGACTGGGTGGTGCGATAGTTAGTTCGTTCAATCTTTTCAGTATACTTGGGCTTCAATCCAGACAGGCTGATTTAATAACACATCCTCCATCCAGCTGTGGGAGTCTGATGTGTACGAAAGCAGGATCAGCTGTGTCACAGTGGAGAAATGAAGAAGCTAATGAACGGGCGGGGAGAAGTTGATGATTTGGGGGGGGGGGGGGGGGGCGCTTCCGAAAAGAACATCCTGTACGTTTCTCATGGTTTGCATGATCTCAGTACATCCCAGGATACTTTACAGCCATTGAAGTATGTTTGAAGTATATACGTTGAAACACAGCAGACGGCAAGGTCTCTCACACAGCTGCGTAATAATGAGCCAAGTCTTTGTGTTCAGTTTTACTTGAAGGAAGTTACGATCTAGATTTCTGGGGAAACACCCCAGTAAGACCCTCATATCCCTGTCCCACCGAGGCAAATTTTTAGGCGACTACAGGCGACTAGGCTGTCGACACATGGCCTCCGGGGTGTCGCCTGCATGGTCTCCTCAGTCGCCCAAAGAGTCCTACTTTTTTTCTGGTTTTTGAAATGTTCAAAACCTTTCGGTGACAGTTGGCGCCCGTGGGCTTGACGCCAACGATCGTAGCCTGACGTAGGTGTTGTTGCCAGGATGACGTAGGTTGTCGCCGGTGCTGACTTCGCTAAATTTAATTGGCGATTACCTATGTCAACCATCGACACGTACTGGCGACTGAATTGTCTGACCTCGCCGTAGCGTGTCGCGGGGAAACGTAGGTTGTCGTAGGTGGACATCCTAATGGGTCACCTGTTGTCGGTAGCTTGCCGTAGCTTGACGTCGACTAGGAGGTAGGTTGTTGTAGACATTGTCGTAGGCCGATTTTTCGGCGACCTGCTATGACTATGACAGTCGCCGAAAAAAATTACCTAAGTGGAACAGGCCCATCAAATGTTTCAGACCCACCTAAGAGTCTAGATGGGTGACTCTTGCTCAAAAAGAATCATCCAAATCATCTGGAGGACAATTAAATGAAGATTACACTGGAATGTGTAGGAAGGAACTGCAGATGCTGTTTACACCGAAGATGGGTACAAATGATGGAGTAACTCAGCGGGTCAGGCAGCATCTCTAGAGAGAAGGAATGGTTGACGTTTCGGGTCAAGACTTCTTCAGACTTCATCAGCATACACTGGAATGCTGCTTGGCAAGCAGGATACCAGGAGCAGAGCTGTCTAGCGGAATCAGCCCTAAAAGTGTTTGTTATGGCATTACATGGAGGGATAAGCTATTGACACCGTGGTTGGCAGAGTGGCTACGCTAGTAGCTGGGGTCTGGCATCACCCGCTCCTTACGTCGACAGGCTGCTCACATCCGATGGTCATTATCAACTGTGAAGGCAGGAACTGCTGACGCTGGTTTAAACCAAAGACAGACACAAAGTGCTGGAGTAACTCAATGAGTCGGGCAGCAACTCTGGGGAAAAGAAAAAGAACATTGTTCTGGTCCCGACCCTAAACGTCACCCATCCTTTCTCTCCAGAGCCGCTGAGTTACTCCAGCACTCTGTGTCTATCTTCAGTCACAATAAACTGTTGGAAATTATGGTAACTGCTTGTCCCGCTCGCTTCATCTGGCTGCACATTCTTCAGAGACTTTTCTTTGATGATGAGCTTAAACCCGGCCACTAACTCTTGAATTATTAAATATAATTGAATCATGCAGCACTTCAAGCCACCTTGCCAATGCTGAGAAAATATGAAGTTCCATATAACATAACTAACCATTTACTCCATATGTAATTGACTTCCCGAAGTGGATTACCTCACAATTGTCTGGATTAAATTCCATCTGCCGCCACTCTGCCCAACTTTCCGGCTGAACTACGTCCCGCGATACTTACCATAGAGAAATCATTGAGCTGGAGATGGCTGTGCAGCCAAATGCAGGACAATTGCTTCCAATATCTCCAACTGGAAATGAGAGAGTGCGTCGGAAAGAACTGCAGATGCTGGTTTAAACTGAAGATAAACACAAAAACCCGGAGTCACCCAGCAGGTCAGGCAGCATCTCTGGAGATGAAGAAGGGTCTCGACCCGAACCGTCACCGATTCATTTTCTCCAGGAAATGAGGGAGATTAAATGAAATGGCAGGGAATGCAGGAGGGTGCATAAACCATGTGCAGGCAGATGTGCAGTTTAACGTGGCAGCAGGGTCAGCACAGGACATCGTGGGCCAAAGGGCCTGTCCCCGTATTGTGTGGTCCGACTTGTTTACACGATGTATCACTCTATGATTCTACAACATGGACAGTTTAGTTTTAGTTTAGTTTAGAGTTGAGTGGTGGCATTCCTCCACTCTTCCATGCATTGAGTTCATCGGGAAGGGTAATGGGATGTGGGGCATCTGTCAACACATGGGGCAGCCTCTGCCACACCCCAGCAATGGCCGGCATCACAGTGCTGACAGCCTGCCCACCACTAGTCCTCTCGGACTTTCTGCCCATGCTGGGTCATGGGTGACTCTCTGGGAGAGATAGCGAAGGTCAGGGTTCGGTGCCAGGTTCCAATTGCGAGTCCAAGACTTTAGTTTATTGTCACGTGTACCGAGGTACAGTGAAAGACGTTTGTTGTGTGCTAACCAGCCAACATGCAGACAATACATGAGTACAATCGAGCCATTCACTGTGTTCAGATGCATGATGAAGGGAATAACGTTCAGTGCAAGATAAAGCCAGAAAAGACCAATCAAAGATAGACCTAGTGGTAGTGTGGTTCAGTTGCCTGGTAACAGCTGGGAAGAAACTGTCCCTGTATCTGGTGGTGTTTGTTTTCACACTTCTGTCCCTTTTGCCTGATGGGGGAGGGGAGAAGAGGGAGTGGCCAGGGTGCGTCTCGTCCTTGATTAAGCTGCTGGCCTTGCCGAGGCAGCGTGAGGTATAAATGTGGGGTTACACAAAAAGCTGGAGAAACTCAGCGGGCGCAGCAGCATCTCAGGAGCGACGGAGATAGGCGACATTTCGGGTCGAGACCCTTCTTCAGACTATCTCCTTCGCTCCTGAGATGCTGCTGCACCCGCTGAGTTCCTCCAGTTTTTTGCGTAACCCTCGATTCTCCAGCATCTGCAGTTCCATCTTTAACACTGAGGTATAAATGTGCCAGGTTCCCAGAACCCAGGTTCCTGGAACGGCAGGACACGGCAGTGTTCCCTGCCAGATTCCCAACATAGCAATGTGCACTGTACAGTTTGAGTGATATATTTTTTCATATAAGTACAAGGAGATTGCATATCAATAATAAACCATTGCTCTGAGGCCTGTCGTCAGAGGTATAGGTGGAACTGTCCATGTTGTTACAAGGAGCAGCATGGTGACACGGTTAGGTGAATTGCCGCCTCACAGCGCCAGAGCTCGATCCTGACTTCGGATGCGGTCTGTGTGGAGTTTGCATGTTCTCTCCGTGACCCCGTGGGTTTTGATTGGGTGCTCCGGTTTCCACCCATATCCCAAATACGTGCAGGTTTGTAAGTTAATTGGCTTCTGTAAACTGTCCTTAGTGTGTAGATAGAACTAGTGTACGGGTAATTGTTGGTCGGCGCGGACTCGGCAGACTGAAAGGCCTTTTTCCACGCTATATCTCTGAAGTCCAAGGCCAACAACATTGGCAAGTAGACAGGGTGATAACAAAGGTGCACGGCATATTGGGATCCCTTCCCGATGAACTCAATGCATGGAAGATACTGTAGATGGAGGAATGCCACCACTTGACTCTAAAGTAAACTAAAACTAAACTGTCCGTGTTGTAGAGTCATTGAGTGATAAATCATGGAAACAGGCCCTTCGGCCCAACTTGTCCACAACGGCCAATATTTCCCAGCTACATTAGTCCCACGTGCCTGCGTTTGGTCCATATCTCTCCAAACCTGTCAATAGACAATAGGCGCAGGAGTAGGCCATTCGGCCCTTCGAGCCATTCAATGTGATCATGGCTGATCATCCCCAATCAGTACCCCATTCCTGCCTCCTCCCCATATCCCCTGACTCCGCTATTTTTAAGACCCCTATCTAGCTCTTTCTTGAAAGCATCCAGAGAACCTGCCTCCACTGCCCTCTGAGGCAGAGAATTCCACAGACATGTCCTATCCATGTACCTGTCTAACTGTTTCTTAAACGTTGGGATAGTCCCTGCCTCAATTATCTTCTCTGGCAGCTTGTTCCATGCACCCACCACCCTTTGTGTGAAAATGTTACCCCTCAGATTCCCATTAAACCTTTTCCCCTTCACCTTAAATCTATGTCCTCGGGTCATAATTAATAAAGTTGCACTGACGCTGTTATTTCTTTGGTAGGATGTGATCTGGTCTGACTTTGGGTTCCCTGGAAGGGACGGACGAGACAGCACTCTGTGGATCGGCAGTGAAGCAGCAAACACACCCTGCCACCTGGACTCCTACGGATGCAATCTGGTGTTACAAGTGCAAGGAAGGTACATCAATTTAATTTACAATAGATTATCGCAATCACAATAATACTTTATTAGACAAGAATGTTTTGCAACATACGAGGAATTTCATTTGCCAAGTCAGTCATACAAATAAAAAGCAACGGAACACACAAAATACATTTTAACATAAACATCCACCACAGTGACTCCTCCACATTCCTCACCGTGATGGAAGGCAAAAAAATCTTTTCCATTCTTTGCTCTCCCGTGGCCGAGGGCCTCGAGCCCTCCGTTGACGGAACGATATTGTCTCCCGTAGCCGGCGCCGTTTGGGTCCTCCGCATCGGGACGATCAGCTCCTGCATCGGGGGGGGATGTCAAACCCCGCGCCGGCAATCGGACCCTGGGTTGGGGCCTGGGTCGGAGCCTCTGGATCGTTGGAGCTCCGGACTCGGCCTGTCCCGAGACTGCGAGCTCTCGATGGTAAAGTCCGCAGGCCACAGTTGGAGTGATCCCAGGCAGGGGCTCAGCTCCGATGTTAAGTCCACACCCCGTGGTGGGGCTTAAGTCAGTCCAATAAGGCCTCCAGCTCCATCGATGATAGGCCGCAGAGCGACCAGAGATACGACCTGGAAAACAATCGCATCTCCGGCAGGATAAGAGACTGAAAGTTTCCCCCAACCCCCACCCCCTCCCCTGCATAAAACAAACTCGAGAACTTTCCACAAACTTTTAAACCACACTAAAAAATTTTAAAAATACGAAAAAACAGACAGACTGTTGGCGGGGCTGCCAATCGTGCGGTGCCCCTTGTAGCGAATACTTTATTGTCACGTGACAAGTCACAGTGAAATTCTTTGCTTGTATACTTTGCCAATAGTGACCCATAAAGGGCATTTACAAAGTTATAAATTAACTGGGGTTGTAAGGGAAAAATAGATCAGCCATGATTGAATGGTGGCATTGACCCTGGGCTGAATGGCCTCATTCTGCTCCTATGTCCTATGGTCTTATAGATTGTTATGGATTATGGCAAAAAAATGAGAGCCAGCAGAGGAACAGATCCATAAAGTGAGACAGGCTTTGACTTTAGCGTGGAAACAGGCTCTTCGACCCAACTTGCCAATGTCCCATCTACACTCATCCTTCCCGCCTGCGTTTGGCCCATATCCCTCTAAACCTATCCTATCTATGTACTTGTCCAAATGTTTCAACCAAATGTTTCAGGGTATCATCTGTCCATTCCCTCCACGCAAGGTGACGTAGCGGTAGAGCGGTACAGCCTTGCAGCGCCAGAGACCCAGGTTCCATCCTGACTGTGTGTGCTTGTTTGTACGTTCTCCCCGTGACCTGCGTGAGTTTTCGCCAAGATCTTCGGTTTCCTCCCACACTCCAAAGACGTACAGGTTTGTAGGTTAATTGGCTTGGTATAAAATGTAAAATTGTCCCTGGTGTGTGTAGGGTAGAGTTAGTGTGCGGGGGTTGCTGCAGACTTGGTGGGCCGAAGGGGCCTGTTTCCGCGCTGTATCTCTAAACTAAACTAAATTTAATGATGATGCCAGACCCACTGATTCCCCCTTTTTCAGCTGCCCCCCCTTTTGTTTGCTACTTATTCTTGTGTCTTCTGCCTCTGTTACAGTTAACGAGGCATTTTGTATTGATGGTGTGTAAAGTTGCAGTATTATAGATGAGAGTTGCAGATAAGAGCATTACACATGTTCCTGGCTCTGGCGATACAGTCTAAATTTAAAATATAAATCCAGCTTTGGAAGTGTTTTGAAAATAAAAATGGATGAATATTTAAAGAAGGATAATCATCAGAAAGCTGCTTTAGCCCTTCTCAGCCCTAAAGCAGCTGGGAAGGGCTAACTTCGCAGCTGCATTAGATAGGCAGCATCTTACAGCCCATACTGTATGTGTCTT
The DNA here is from genome assembly GCA_963514005.1 of Raja brachyura. Next base: position 7,108,335 of record OY740787.1, on the reverse strand, counting down.
CTTTTATGTTGTAAGATTCTGTGAATCCGAATCCATTCTGTCACTCGAGGTTTAGTTGGTTTAGGATCCTGTCAGTAGTACATGTGACGAATCTCAATGTGGTCCAAAAATGTTCCTGGATTTTGTCCCGTATCGCTTTTAGTGCGTAATTTTGCTAAATACACAAGGATGTTGCCAGGACTATTGGGTCTGAGCTATAGGGAGAGGATGAGTAGGCTGGGCCTCTATTCCCCGAAGCGCAGGAGGATGAGGTGGTGATCTTCTTGAGGTATATAAAATCATGAGATTGGGTAGGTGCAGAGTTCATGAGAATAGATTGGGTAGGTGCAGAATCTCATGCCCAGAGTAGGTGAATTAAGGACCAGAGGACTTTGTTTAAAGGTGAAAAGTAAAACATTTAATAGGAAACTGAGGGGTCGTTTTTTCACACAAGAGGTGGTGGGTGTATGGAACGAGCTGCCATAAGAGGTAGTTGAGGCAGGGACTATCCCAATGTTTCGGAAACAGTTAAACAGGTACAGGGATAGGACAGGTTTGGAGGGATATGGACCAAACACAGGCAGGTGGGACTAGTGTGGATGGGACATGTTGGCCGGTGAGGGCAAGTTAAACCAAAGGGCCTGGTTCCACTCTGTATCACTCTATGACTATGATTATATTATACAATGACTATGTTTTCATCTGTTCCATCTGTGGGGCAAGCTTTGATGCTAGTTTTAATCTATACCAATGTATGACCAAAACATAGATTAGTAAGGGCGTCAAACGAGACGGAGAGAAGGCAGGAGAATGGCCTAATTCTGCTCCAATATCTTTTTTGACCTTATAGTAGGATGCTGGATAGGGGTTTGCCTGGCCCAGCCCAATGTTGACACTTCCTTTCATCGCCGCCACCACTCCATGATGCCACTGCTGCAGGCCGCTCTCAGTTCATTTCAGTTCAATTTATTGTCACCTGTTTCGGGATAAAGTGAAAAGCTTTTGTTGCGTGCTGACCAGCCAGCAGAAAGACAATGCATGGTTAAAATCGAGCCATTCACAGTGTACACATACATGATAAAGGGAATAACGTTTAGTGCAAGGTAAAGCCAGCAAAGTCCGATCAAAGATAGTCCGAGGATCCCCAATGTGGTAGATAGTAGTTCAGCACTGCTCTCTCATTGTGGTAGGATTGTTCAGTTCCCTGATAACAGCTGGGAAGAAACTGTCCCTGAATCTGGAGGTGTGCATTTTCACACCTGTGTACCTTTTGCCCGATGGGAGAGGGGAGAAGAGTGGGTCACCAGGGTGCAACTCGTCCTTGATTATGCTGCTGGCTTTGCCGAGGCAGCGTGAGGTATAAGTTGAGTCAATATAAGGGAAGTTGATTTGTGTGATGGTTTGGGCTACGTCCACGATTCACTGCGATTTCTTGCAGTCTCGGATGGAACTGTTCCCAAACCAAGCTGTGATGCATCCTGATAAAAACGTGGGCGGAATGGTGGCGCAGTGGTATAGAGTTGCTGCCTTACAGCGCTGGAGACCCGGATTTGATCCTGACTACGGGTGCCGTCTGTACGGAGTTTGTATGTTCTCCCTCTCAACTGCGTAGGTTTTCTCCGGAATCTCCGGTTTCCTCCAACTCTCCAAAAATTTACAGGTTAATTGCCTCGGAATAATTGTAAATTGTCCCTGGTGTGTAGGATAGTGTTGGTGTATGGGGATCGCTGGTCGGCGTGGGCCGAAGGGCCTGTTTCCATACTGTATCTCTAAACTAAACTAAACTAAACGTGCTCGCTCACCCCCGGCTGTTGCAGTGCCTCCAGCGGCAGCCCTGTCTTCCCACACCACGACACGCAACCGTGCCGGCTAAAGGGAAACTTGAGCTGCCAGCCGTCCGTTTCTGTGCCCCGATGAACAGTTGAGAGATTTGGGTGATCTTTCCCGATGTAAAGTCAACACCAAATAGTGAGAGGTGGAAAGGAATGGCAGCATGGAATGATACAGTGGCACGGAAACTGAGGGTGATAACGACACAGTGCTCTGAGAGGGCAAAGAATGCAATTGGAGTTAGCACTCAACAAAAGCTCTTCACTGTGCACGTGACAATAAACTGAACTAAAACTGAACTGAGTTCTGCCACTAGATAAGCACGGTTAGTTTATGTCAGATTGCTTAGTTTATGTTTATGTTAGAGACTGAAGAAGGGTTCCGACCGGAAATGTTACCTATTTCCATCGCTCCATAGACGCTGCTTCACCCGCTGAGTTTCTACAGCATTTTTGTCTACCTTAGTTTATGTTCATAAGTGATAGGAGCAGAATTAGGCCTTTCGGCCAATCAAGTCTGCTCTGCCATTCAACCATGGCTGATCTATCTCTCCACCCCGACCCCATTCTCCAGCCTTCTTCCCATAACCCCTGACACCCGCACTAATCAAGAATCTATCTCTGCCTTAAAAATATCAATTTTTCTTGGCCTCCACAGCCGTCCGCAGCTTGATTGTAGCTCTTGATTTGCATAAAACGTGATTGTGCTCAGACCAAACTAGAACTGCAGCTTTTCAGGCCACTGGGGTTGAAAATTGTCTGGGAAACAAATATTAGGTATTGCAGAAGCTTTGATTCCATTTAACGAAATTCAATTCCGCAAATGAGATTCCCATTGAATTCATATTAAGAGGTGCAAATATGCATAGAGATGAACGCAACATTGCTTTCCTTCAGATTGTATGGATTTTGGAACTGTACAGCTCAGTTGTTGTGGAAAAAGGGCACAAAGTGTCTGTCTACGGACCTCAACCGGGACCAATGGTTGGAATCACAGAGGTGAGTTAAAAAGTGCCTTCCTTGATGTCAGAGTAGCTGTGCCAGAGATCCTTGATGCCACAAGAGATGGTACAGAAGGCATATGGAATGCTTGCCTTCACTGGTCGGGGCATTGAGTATAAGAAGTCGTGGTGCAGCTTCGTAGGACTTGGATTAGGTCGCGTTAAGGGCCTGTCCCACTCTACGAGGTAATTCAAGAGCTCTCCAGAGTTTAAAAAAAAATCAAACTCGTGGTAAGCACGTAGAATGTACGTAGCGGGTACGTCGGAGCTCGGGACATCCCTTAGCGGCTCGTAACGCTAACAGCAGGTACTCAGGAAACGCAGTAAGCTCGTGAAGACTCGTGAAGATTTTTCAACATGTTGAAAAATGTCAATAGACAATAGGTGCAGGAGTAGGTCATTCGGCCCTTCGAGCCAGCACCGCTATTCAATGTGATCATGGCTGATCATCCCCAATCAGTACCCCATTCCTGCCTTCTCCCCATATCCCCTGACTCCGCTATTTTTAAGAGCCCTATCTAGCGCTCTCTTGAAAGCATCCAGAGAACTTACGTCCACTGCCCTCTGAGACAGAGAATTCCACAGACTCACCGCTCTGTTTCCTCGTCTCCGTTCTAAATATCTTACTCCTTATTCTTAAACTGTGGCCCTGGTTCTGGACTTCCCCCAACATCGGGAACATGTTTCCTGCCTCTAGCGTGCCCAAACCCTTAACAATCCTATGTCCACGAGAGCCCCGAGTACCTACGAGCATCTATTACCATATTTCTCTGAGTTAGAATCGGGAAACTCAGGAGAACTCTTGACATTGCTGGTACAGTGGGACAGGCCCTTTAGGAGTATTGTGTGTAGTTCCGGTCATGCCAGTATAGGAAGGATGTGGAGGCTTTGGTAAGGGTGAAGAAGAGGTTTACCAGAATGATGCATGGATTAGTGCAAATTACCTACAAGAGGTGGACAGGCTTCAAATGTTTTCTCTGGAATGCCAGAGGTTGAGGGGAGACCTGGTGGAAGTATATTCAATTATGAGGGGAAGGATAGGGTGGACAGTCAGAACTTTTCCCCCAGGAAGGAGATATCAAATACCCGAGGGCATCGTTTTAAGGCAAAGTTTAAAGGAAAAGTGAGAGGCTAGTTTTCCACTCAGAAGGTGTTGGCTGCCTGAAAACCACTGCTAGAGGAGGTGGTGGAGGCAGATATGATAGCGGTGTTTAGAGACACATGGATAAGCTGGGAATGGAGGAGTGTGGATTATGTGCAGGCAGTTAAGAGTTTTTCTTGGCATCAGGTTCAGCACAGACATTGTGGGCTGAAGGGCCTGTACCTGTGTTGTACTGTTCTACGTTGTTTGCAGATGCTGGAGGCTGGAGCGGAAAATTAGTTACTGGAAGAACTCAGTGTGTCAGTCGGCATCTGTGGAGGCAAGCGGATGGCTGCTCTGAAGCTCTCAAGACTACGCCACATTTTGAATGCAGATTCTCAAACCTGTTTTGTTCTTGCAGAAAATGAGCTTTGAAGAGAACATCAAGTTCTGGTTGTTCCTACTTGTAATTGCATTTGGATAATCAAAAAGTCATGTTTTTTTAATTATGTTCTCCTGGCGAGGATACTCAATTTTATAGCAAATCAAGTATTAATAAGGTCACAACTGAATGGAAGAGGATAATAGGATACATATTTGGGGCATTTAATGGTTTTGTTGTTTCCGAGAAAGGAAGGTTTCTACTGCTTTGTTTCGGATATGGGTGTAAGGGCTTGGGTTTAACATTAGGGCTGAAGGTCGCGGGTTAGGACCAGAAAGGGCCATTAAATTACGAGCATGAAGTATGTAGGGAAACGGTAGGTCCAGTTAAGGACAGAGAAGAGATTTTATGTGTGGAGTCTGAGGAACTAGTGAAGTCCTTAGTGGAGTACTTTGCAATGGTATTCAACAAGGATTACAGAGAAGGTTTATGAGGATGTTGCCAGGACGCGAAGGTCTAAAATACAGGGAGAGGTTGATTAGGCCGGGACTCTATTTCTTGAAGCGCAGGAGGATGAGGGGAGATCTTATAGAGGTATACAAAATCATGAGAAGAATCGATCAGGTAGATGCACAGCATCTCTTGCCCAAAGTAGGGGAATCAAGGACCAGAAGACATAGGTTCAAGGCTAAGAGGAAAGGATTTAAGAGGAATCTGAAGGGTAACTTTTTCACACAAAGGGTGTTGGGTTTATGGAATGAGCTGCCAGAGGTGAAAGTTGAGGCAAGGACTAGATAGGGCTTTTAAAAATAGCTAGATAGGGCTCTTAAAAATAGCGGTCAGGGGATATGGGGAGAAGGTAGGAACGGGGTACTGATTGGGGATGATCAGCCATGATCACATTGAATGGCGGTGCTGGCTCGAAGGGCCGAATGGCCGACTCCTGCACCTATTGTCTATTGTCTATATTGCCTATAGCAGCATTTAAGAAGTTAAGGCAGATACATGGATGGACAAGAGGGATATGGGCCAAACGCAGGCAAGTGGGACCAGTGTAGCTGGGACATGGTAGCCAGTGTGGGCAAGTTGGGCCAATGGGCCTGTTTTCATGCTGTATGACTCTATGACTCAGAGGAGAAGGGCATGAATGATGCAAACATCGGAGAGGGGTATGTCAATATTAAGAAGTTGTTGGGTATCTTGACACAATGAAGGCGGTTAAGTTAATTGGGCCTGAAGGCATCTATCCCAGGGTACAGAGAAGCATGAATTGAATTGAATTGAATTGAATTGAATACCTTTATTGTCATTCAGACCTTTCGGTCTGAACGAAATTTCGTGCCTGCAGTCATACATATATAAAAAACAACAATACAATACCACACAATAAACACAAAACTAACATCCACCACAGTGAGCTCACCAAACACCTCCTCACTGTGGTGGAAGGCAAAAGTCTTAGGGTCTCAGTCTTTTCTCCCCTCCTTATTCTCCCTCTGCGCTGAGGGGATCCAGGCCGCCGCCACCGCTAACGCCGGAACACCGCCACAGTGCCCGCCGCCGGAACGTCGCTGGAGCACCGCAGCTCCCGAAAGCCAGGCCGCCGCTGGAGCACCGCAGCTCCCGACACCCAGGCCGCCGCTGGAGCACCGCAGCTCCCGACACCCAGGCCGCCGCTGGAGCACCGCAGCTCCCGACACCCAGGCCGTCGCTGGAGCACCGCTGGAGCATGGTAGGGGCCTTGACGGATATCAGCCCGTGGACGAAATGCCTGAGGATTGGAGAAAAGCCAATGATGTTCCTCTGTTAGCCTTGCACCAGTGATGGAGAAATTCCTGGAGAAGATATTTTGGGACAGGATTTATTTACATTTAGAAAAGCTTGGGTATATTTGTGGATAATCTGCATGGCTTTGTGCCGAGGGGGGTCCTGTCTTGCAAAGATTCATCTTCTTAGGAATTAATGAAGATCATTGATGAGGATAGGATAGTGAATGCTGTCTACATAGACCTCTGTAAAGCATTTGACGAGTCACACTCATGGTAGGCTAACCCTGAAGTCAAGTGGGATCCGCAGGGAGCTGGTAAACTAGATGAATGAATGAATGAATAAGTTTATTGGCCAAGTATGTACACATACAAGGAATTTGCCTTGGTGCTCCGCTCGCAAGTAACAACATGACATACAGTAAACCATTATGAATAAAACATAAAACATTAAGAATAAAACATTATAGTTTAAACATGTGAAGAATTAAATAAAATACCAGAGCAAAAGGAGGCTACAGACGTTTGGTTATTGAGTAGAGCTACTGCTCGTGGGAAAAAAAGCAGTTTTTATGTCTGGCTGTGGCAGTTTTGACAGTCCGGAGTTGCCTTCCAGAGGGAAGTGATTCAAAGAGTTTGTGGCCAGCGTGTGAGGGGTCAGAGATGGTCTTACCCGCTCGCTTCCTGGTCCTTGCCGTGTACAGTTCATCAATGGGGGGAAGGTTGCAGCCAACAACCAGCTTTTGGCTTAGTCATAGATGATAAGAGGGGTGGGGAAGAGGGGTGATTTTCTGACTGATAATCTGTAACCTGTGATTTTTTTTTTTTAGTTTTACGTTTTTAAAGACACAGCATAGAAACAGGTCCTTTGACCCACCAATCATCCATACACGAGTTCTATCCTACACACTAGGGACAATTTACAGATGCCAATTAACCTACAAACCTGCACGTCTTTGGAATGTGGGAGGAACCCAGAGAGAAAACACGAGGGAGAACGTACAAACTCCATACTCACAACACCCATAGTCGGGATCGAACCCGGGTCTGGGGCACTGTGAGGCAGCAACTGTGCCTCTGCGCAACGATGCGACCCTCGGAGCACCCTTCCACTCCTCCTGTTGTGGAGCATTCATTCATGAAGTACCGATACTCTCTGTTAAAATGATTAGCAACTGAGGGCTACGGATGGCCCTGCTGGACAGAGCATAGGTGCTTGGAAAGCAGTCATTTAAACTACGCTTGCTCTCGCCAGTGTAGAGGAGACCACATTGGGAGTACCAAATGCAATCAATGATGTTGAGGGTGGTGCACATAAACCTCTGTCTCGCCTCTAAGGATGTCATTAAGTCGGAAAGGGTACAGAAGAGATTGCAGAGTTAGAGTCGGAGAGCAGGAGGTCGTCTTGTTGAGTCGCATTGTCTGTAACTCATTGTCACCTAGCACACAGCTAACATTGGCCTGTTTCTGTTATCATCGTTACTTTTTTGCACATCTTTCGTTCATTTGTTCTATTTCTCTCGTCATCAATCTTTCCCTTTCCCCTGACTCTCAGTCTGAAGACGGGTCTCGACCCGAAACTTCACCTATTCCTTTTCTCCAGAGATGCTGTCTGACCCGCTGAGATACTCCAGCTCTTTGTGTCGTATCTTCACTAGGATGTTACCTGGGCTTGCAGGGACAGGGAAGAATAATGAACAATGGAGGAGCCGGCGTGGGGGGGGGGGGGGGGGGGGCGTGTGGGAGGGGGAACAATGGAGGACCTGGCGTGAGTGGACCACCGAGGATGGAGGGGGGGGAGAATAATGGAGGACCCAGGGAGGGGGAGCTGGCGAGGGTACTTTAACTTTGCCCGTGCCGTATGTGCCGACTATTTGCTTACCTTGGGTGTGCAAGCAAATAATTTCACTGTGCCTTGTCACATGTGACAATGAAGTATTCCATTCCATAGTTGTAGGCTGTGGCTATTTTTCTTTGGAGTGTAGGAGGCTGAAGGCCTGTCCCACTTGGATGACCTAAGGAGAGAAGGAACGGGTGACGTTTGGGGTCGAGACCGTTCTTCAACTTATCTGGTGAAATGAGGTGGAAGAAGGGGCTCAACCCAAAAAACATTACCCATTCCTTTTCTCCAGAGATCCTGCCTGTCCTGCTGAGTTAAGGGCCTGTCCCACTTGGACGACCTTATCCATGAGTTTAGAAGACCCAAGACGAGTTGAAAAAAATGTCAAAGTAGTGTTGACTCGCCAAAGTAAAAGACTTTCTATGACCTCCTACGACTATGTCTACGACCTCCTACGACTATGTCTACGACCTCCTACCACTATGTCTACGACCTCCTACCACTATGTCTACGAACCCCCTCGACCTCAGTTTTCTACACCTAAGACCAACTACGACTAGCTACGAGTGGAAAATGATCACGTGATAAAAAGATGTCATGTTTGCATTTTTTTTTTCTCAGGTCAGTTACTAACCTACGACTACCTACGACTATCTACGACTACCATCGCGTTGTACTACAACCTACCTACGAGTAAAAAGTGTCCATTTTTTCCATGCCGACCTTAGTTTTATTCGTGGACATTTTTTATCAGGCTGGAAAAAACGCCGCGACCTACTTGAGGCCACGAGTACGCGGAGACCACTCACGAGCATGCGGAAGAGTTACGAAGACCTCATACGATCTCGTGGCGACCATGCTGCGAGTATGAGTCAAACTCGGCAGAGGTCTCCAATTAGGTCGTGAAAGTAGGACAGGGGCTTGAGGAGCGGCCGCATTGAGGAGTACAACATCACGAGGGGCATGCTGAAATCACCTCGAAATGACTCATCTGATTTAAAATTGCTCCTCCTTGTTTTGAACCCTTTACTCAGAAGACGTTTTTACTCCATCTGCAGTGAGATAAATCAATTTGGCCACCCATTAATCTTCTGCATTCCAGAAAATGTCACCATTATTAATATCATTGATCAGAATAACTACGTTAATCATTTAAGAAAGTGGATGCATTAGGACGAGAAACCTGCTTACAGAAGAGAGATGGTTCTATTACAGTGGCAGGGGCTAATTTTGCAAAGAGTGGGTGGTGTTGCATTGATCGTGTTAAGACTGCAAAGCTTATGTAATTTGTTCAGGGATTAGACCGTTTCAAGCTTCTGAAACATTTTCAAGATTGAATGTTATTTTTTGCAAATAGATGTCTGCACATCCTCATGAACACTTGGCTTCGGCCTGTTGGCACACAGAAGGTATAACATCTGGAGAGCTGTTATTATGCAACAATCATGAGAGGAATAGATCGGGTAGACGCACAGTGCAGGAGACTCGAGAACCAGAGAAACCATGGGTTTAAGGTGAATGGGAAGAGATTTCATGGGAATCTGAGGGTTAACTTTTTCACACAGACGGTGGTGGGTGTATGGAACGAGCTACTGGAGGAGGTAGTTGAGGCAGGGACTATCACAACGTTAAGCAATTAGATAGGTACATGGATAGAACAAGTTTAGAGGGATGTGGGCCAAATGCAGGCAGGTGCCACAAATGTAGATGGGGCAATGTAGATTGGACGGTGTGGGCAAGTTGGGCCGAAGGGCCTGTTTCCACGCTGTATGACTGAATAATAATCCTCTTAAAACGTTCAAAGATGTGTGTTTGCTTGAACAATGATAGAGGGAGACATTTCCTCATCCACCAGGATGTAGGAAGGAAAATTGGGCCATGATCCAAAATAAAAAATCTGCTGTTTGATAAACGAATTGTTCCACCACAACTTGAGAAGTCAAGAAAATGTTGCATATTTACAAATTTGTGTGGAATTACAACACCAGGTTCGATTCTGACCACGGGTGCCCTCTGTAGGGAGTTTGTAAGTTATCCCTGTGACCTCATGGGTTTTCCCCAGGGGCTCCGGTTCCTTTGTACGTCTTTGGAGTGTGAGAGAAAACCTGAGCACCCGGAAAAAACTCCATACAGACAGCACCCGTGGTTGGGATCAAACCCGGGTCTCTTGCGCTGCGAGGCAGCAACTCTACAGCTGCGCCACTGTGCCCTTAAATCTGCCTCCTATCTTTACTGAACTGCACCCAGACTGATTAAATCGAAGATACCCAGAATTCGGGACAGATGTTAGAGGGTAGATAGAGTCATCGAGTGATACAGTGTGGAAACAGGCCCTTCGACCCAATTTACCCACACCGGCCAACAATGTCCCAGCTACACCAGTCCCACCTGCCTGCGCTTGGTCCGTATCCCACCAAACCTGTCCTATCCATGAACCTGTCCATGTAGATGTTTACCATCTAAAATGTATTCCTGTGCTAGTTTGCCTAAAGTTATTAAAAGTAGCAAATGTTAGAATTTATATTTCCAACTCAGCTTAGCAAAGCCACATGAATAACTTGTGATTTATCCTTTGCACTAAAATAATTGATATTTATCCCCCATTCTCATTTTTGCTAGCATTATTGATTTGTAAGAGTGTCAGGGGTTATGTGGCGAAGCCAGGAGAATGGGTTTGTGAGGCAAAGATCAGCTTTGATTGAATGGCAGAGTGGACTTGATGGGCCGAATGACCTAATTCTGCTCCTGGAACCTTTGATCATGAACATATGCCATTGTTCCACCTGAGAGGTTATTTGTATGACTTTTAGTTTAGTTTAGTTTAGAGATACAGCACGGAAACAGGCCCTTCGGCCCACCCGGTCTGCGCCAACCAGCGATCCCCGCACATTAACACTATCCTACACCCACTAGGGACAATTTTGACATTTACCAAGCCAATTAACCTACAAACAACCGCATTACTCCTTTCTTGACAATGTGCTCACTATATTCGAAAGCTCCAACTTGGATTCAATTCTTCTATGAATCAGAATCAGAATGCCTTTTATTGTCACTATACACATGTACAATGAGATTATAAGGCAGTTTTAGTTGAGGCAGTCATGACGTAGATATATAAGATGCAATACTTCAACTTACCAAGACTTTAGATTTTAAGTTAAAATTGTCGCATCTACCGAGAAACAATGCAAAGCATCGTTTTGCGTGCCCTCCAATCTGAGTGAATGGGTGACATTTCGGGTCGAGACCCTTCTTCAGACTCTCCACATCACCGTCTATATCTTCCTAACCAGTCTGAAGAAGGATCACCCATTCCTTCTCTCCAGAAATGCTGCCTGTCCCGCTGAGTTACTCCAGTTTTTTGTGTCTATCTTCGGTTTAATCCAGCATCTGCAGTTCCTTCTTACACAGATCAGATAGCACGATCATAAAGACAATCAGGCCAAGCTTTGAGTACACTAGTTAGAACAAGTGGCAAGATACAGAGCGCAGAATATAGTTCTCAGCATTGAATTGAACGGTAACCTGTGACTAGGGTGGGACAATTTTTTGATGATGTCGGCTGCATTTCCAAGGCAGCGTGAATTGTGGAGAGAGTCAATGGTGGGGAGTCAGGTCTGTGTGATGGACTCGGCTACAAATACAACTCTCTGCAAGTCTTGGGCAGAGCTGTTGCCAAAACCAAGCTGTGATGCAACCCGACATAACTTGATGTTGCATCTGTAAAAGTTTGTATGAGCCATTAGGGACATGCTGAATGTCCTCAGTCTTCTAAGGCCTTCTTGTGCCTTCTTGGCGATTGCATCGATGCAGTGGTCCACAACAGATCATTGGTAATATTAATGCCAAGGAAGCTCTCAACCAACCGTTTTCACTTCGGCACCATTGATGCTGACTGAAGTTGAGTTTAGTTTAGAGATCCAGCACAGCAACATGGCCCATCAGCCCACCGCCGCCACGCCAACGATCCCCACACACTAACGCTATCCTACACACACTAGGGACAATTAACAATTATACCAAGCCAATTAACCTTAATGTCTTTGGAGTGTGTGAGGAAACCGGAGATCCTGGAGAAAACCTCCAAACCCATAATCAATCACTTAGAAAGACAAGAGCCATAGTCACATAGAAAATACACCTCACCCTCCACACCTACCCCCAAGATTACACTGAAGTTTTCCATATCCTATTCTGGAAATATATGAGCATTCCTCCTTTGTCGCTGCATAAAATCCCGGAATACTCCGTGGGGCTATCTTCACCATATGCTCTGCAGCAGGTCAAGGTAATCCTCACCACTTTTTTGAAGATAGTAAGGCTGACAATAAAAGCCGTCCGTGCCAGTGAAGCCCACATTCATTGAATGAATTTGAATTTTTTTTCTAATAAAAAAAAAATGCAATTTATATTCAAACTCGCTGAACTTTTGACTCTTTGAAGAATGGGTCTTTTGGAGTGAAAGCAATTTACTGAAAATCGACAGCTTTTAACAATTATCTCTTCTGTTCAGCAGTGGGATGTGCTGGTTTAGCATGTTGTGTGTACACCGCGGAGATTTAAATATACGTCCCAGACTAATTGGTTGAATGTTTCCTTATCTAATTTGTAGCAACAGAAATGAGTTGAGAGCATTCAAGTCGGAGGTTTTGAAAGATGGACCCACAGCACACAATTTCTCCAATTTAACTCTTACGTTGCCTGTCACACATGGAAATCGAAGAAAGTTGTTGTGGGTGAAAATAACATCTTTATATTTTCGCCTTCAATTACTCATTAAGGGGAGCTTTAGTCTATCATTGGTTCTATCAGGAGATGAAGAGTGACAGGGGTCTTAATTTCACTCTGATGGAATGGTGAAAGCAGAAACCATTGCTTCTCAGAGTGAAGTGCATGAAGGAACTGCAGATGCATGGTTTAAACCAAAGATAGACACAAAATGTTGGAGTAACTCGGCGGGGCAGGCAGCCTCTCTGGAGAGAAGGAATGGGTGACGTTTCGGGTCAAGAACCTTCTTCAGACCCGAAGTGTCACCCATTAATTCTCTCCAGAGATGCTGCCTGTCCCGCTGAGTTATTCCAGCATTTTGTGTCTGTCTTTGGCTTCTCAGATCTCTGCCTCACAACACCAGAGACCCGGGCTCTATGCTGACCTCAGGTGCTATCTGTGTGGAATTTGCACGTTCTTCCTGTGAGCGTTGGATCCTACAGGGATCTCCGCTTTCCTCCCACATCGCAAAGACGTGTCTCTGTCACTAGCCCTTGTGTGTAAGGAGTGGATATGAAAGTGGGATAGCATAGAACTAGCGTGAGCAGGTGATCGATGGTCGGTGTGGACTGGAATGGACGAAGGGCCTATTCTCATTCAATCAATCAAATGTTAAAAAGTCTTAAGATGAGCACTTGATTTGCTGTCATCTATAAACTATAGGCTGAAAGTATGATATAAATAAGGAAATTAGAAGAGCATCTAATGGATGTTGCTGCAATTAGGGAGAACTATAATCCACAAAGAGACTGGATGAATCAAATTATTACCTTAATGTTGAGAATAAATTCCTGGAATGTATGCAAGATAGATTTATGGATCAGTCTGTAGAGCTAGAACATTTCTGATTTAGTATGTGTATCAACTAAGGATTAATCTCCCTGTAAACGGCCCAGGAGAAAATGACTGCAATATGAGAGAATTTTGCATTGAGTTTGAATTTTACTTTTTGATGGGTGGTAGAATCTTTTGGGGGACTGTGGAGGATAGAAAGGATTAGGATAAAAATGGGTGCTTGACAAGAGACAATAGACAATAGGTGCAGGAGTAGGCCATTTGGCCCTTCGAGCCAGCACCGCCATTCAATGTGATCATGGCTGATCATCCCCAATCAGTACCTCGTTCCTGCCTTCTCCCCATATCCCCTGACTCCGCTATCTTTAAGAGCCCTATCTAGCTCTCTCTTGAAAGCATCCAGAGAACCGGCCTCCACCGCCCTCTGAGGCAGACAATTCCACAGACTCACCACTCTCTGTGAGAAAAAGTGTTTCCTTGTCTCCATTCTAAATGGCCTACTCCTTATTCTCAAACTGTGGCCCCTGGTTCTGGACTCCCCCAACATCGGGAACATGTATCCTGCCTCTAGTGTGTCCAAGCCCTTAACAATCTTATATATTTCAATGAGATACCCTCTCATCCTTCTAAACTCCAGAGTGCACAAGCCCAGCTGCTACATTCTCTCAGCATATGACAGTCCCGCCATCCCGGGAATTAACTTTGTAAACCTACACTGCACTCCCTCAATAGCAAGAATGTCCTTCCTCAAATTAGGGGGCAAAACCGCACACAATACTCCAGGAGTGGTCACACTGGGGCTCTGTACAACTCCACTTGATGGTTGGCGTGGACTCATCGGGATTCTGTGATTCTGTGATTGTAGTTCTCCCTAATTGTACTTCTCCCTAATTGCAGTATGATATCCATGATATGCACTGTCAAAGCAATTGTTGTTGAAGTCGTTGACATTAGACTTCAGAGCTACTCCACGGAAACAGGTATCCCTTCGGCATACCGAGTCCGCGCCGACCAACGATCACCCCGTAAAAACTAATACTGTCCTACACACAAGAGACAATTTACAATTTTACTGAAGCCAATTAACCTACAAACCTGTGCGTTTTTGGACTGTGGCAGGAAACCGGAGCACCTGGAGAAAACCCATGCCGTCACAGGGAGAACGTACAGGCTCCGTGCTGACAGCACCCATAGTCAGGATCGAACCCGAGCCTAATGCCCCTGTCCCACTTAAGAAACCTGAACGGAAACCTCTGTAGACGTTGCGCCCCACCCAAGTTTTTTCAGGGGCATAAGACGCTCTAAGGCAGCAACTCTACCGCTGCGCCACTGCGCTGCCCTTTTTGGCCTCCACCCTCTTTCACCATTACCTGCAATGTAACAGCAAAAATCACATTAAGAATTAATATATTTTGATAGGACTTGAAAATAATGCATAATCATTTAAAAACATAGAATGCGGGTGTAGGACATTCGTCCCTTCGAGCTAGCACTGCCATTCAATATCATCCTAAATCAGTACACCGTTCCTGCTTTCTCCCCATATCCTATTTGATGCCGCATCTGATTGTTAAGCATACAAATTAGCCAGAAAAAGCATACAAATTAGCCAGAAAAAGCATACAAATTAGCCAGAAAAAGCAGCCTACTAGAGGACTGGGAGAGTCCAGCAGAGAAGGACAAAGTGCTTAATTAGGAAAGGGAAAATAGATTATGACAGAAAACTGGCAGGGAACATAAAAATGGATTGCAAAAGTTTTTATAGATATGTGAAGAGAAAAAGGTTAGTTAAAACAAATGTAGGTCCCTTGCAGTCAGAAACTAGTGAATTGATCATGGGGAACAAGGACATGGCAGACCAATTAAATAACCACTTTGGTTCTGTCTTCACTAAGGAAGACATAAGTAATCTGCCGGAAATAGCAGGGGACCGGGGGTCAAATGAGATGGAGGAACTGAGTGAAATCCAGGTTAGCCGGATTCTGGAGTAGTTTCTGAGGATTGGGGGGTAGCTAATGTAACCCCACACATAATAAGGGAGGGAGAGAGAAAACGGGGAATTACAGACCAGTTAGTCTAACATCGGTAGTGGGGAAAATGCTAGTCAGTTATTAAAGATGGGATAGCAGCACATTTGGAAAGTGGTGAAATCATTGGACTAAGTCAGCATGGATTTATGAACGGTAAATCATGTCTGACGAATCCTATAGAATTTTTCGAGGATGTAACTAGTAGAGTGGATAAGGGAGAATCTGTGGATGTGTTATATCTGGACTTTCAGAAGCCTTTCGACAAGGTCCCACATAAGAGATTAGCCTACAAACTTAAAACACACGGTATTGGGGGTTCAGTATTGATGTGGATAGAGAACTGGCTGGCAGACAGGAAGCAAAGAGTAGGAGTGAACGGGTCCTTTTCAGGATGGCAGGCAGTGACTAGTGGGGTGCCGCAAGGCTCAGTGCTGGGACCCCAGCTATTTACAATATATATTAATGATCTGGACGAGGGAATTGAATGCAACATTTCCAAGTTTGCGGAAGACACGAAGCTGAGGGGCAGTGTTAGCTGTGACGAGGATGCTAGGAGGCTGCAAGGTGACTTGCATAGGCTGGGTGAGTGGGCAAATGCATGGCAGATGCAGTATAATGTGGATAAATGTGAGGTTATCCACTTTGGCGGCAAAAACAGGAGGGTAGACTATTATCTGAATGGTGGCCGATTAGGAAAAGGGGAGATGCAATGAGAGTGTCATGGTACACCAGTCATTGAAAGTAGGCATGCAGGAGCAGCAGGCTGTGAAGAAAGCAAATGGTATGTTGGCATTCATAACAAAAGGATTTGAGTACAAGAGCAGGGAGGTTCTACTGCAGTTGTACAGGGTCTTGGTGAGGCCAACCTGGAGTATTGCTTACAGTTTTGGTCTCCTAATCTGAGGAAAGACATTCTTGCCATAGAGGGAGTACAGAGAAGGTTCAAAGACTTATTCCTGGGATGGCAAGACTTCCATATGAAGAAAGACTGGATAGACTCGGCTTGTACTCGCTGGAATTTAGGAGATTGAGGGGGAATCTTATAGAGACTTACAAAATTCTTAAGGGGTTGGACAGGCTAGATGCAGGAAGATTGTTCCCAATGTTGGGGAACTCCAGAACAAGGGGTCACAGTTTAAGGATAAGGGGGAAGTCTTTTAGGACCGAGATGAGAAGATCATTTTTCACACAGAGAGTGGTGAGTCTGTGGAATTCTCTGCCACAGAAGGTAGTTGAGGCCAGTTCATTGGCTATATTTAAGAGGGAGTTAGATGTGGCCCTTGTGGCTAAATGGATCAGGGGGTATGGAGAGAAGGCAGGTACAGGATACTTAGTTGGATGATCAGTCATGATCATATTGAATGGCGGTGCAGGCTCGAAGGGCCGAATGACCTACTCCTGCACCTATTTTCTATGATTCTATGATTGTACCTTCCTAAATCAGCTCCCAAAGAACCATTCCATTGAAGCAGTAACTATTCCCTCTGTCAGGAGTTTTAAAGAACAGTTGCCCAGGGCCTCATGTTGTGCACATTCTCAGTGTCAGTGCAGGTGACCCTATCTTTGCAGAGAGTTTGTCATCAGATCGTGAATATATATGGGCCTGAGACATTCATTTATACGTTTTACCAAGAATCACTTTTATGTATTGGCATGAACATAAAACATGACTTTTAAATTAATTCAGGAATTTTAAATGTATGTTTTCAGGAAAAGGTGGCACTTATTCCCACCAGAGGACACTTCCTTCCTGTATCCCACCAGAATTCCTTACGAAGAATCCAGTGTATTTAGCAGTGTGAACATAGTCAACCCTGATTTGGAGCGTTTCCCTCGATTCAGCAGAGTCCGGCCGTATGTTGTGACCTTGAATCCAGGAGAGGTAAGATTGCGTTTTCTTCTCAGACTTATAAATACAAGAACAAGAGTAGACTTTTAGCTTCTCAGTGCAGTTCCACCATGCAATATGTATCCGAGTGCTTGACTATCATTGTTGACCAATTCCACATTGTTTTTTTAGCCTTCAGTTGACGTTAATGTTTACATTTATTGTAACTGAATACCATTGCTAACCTCGACAGAATTTTGGACTGTTGCAAGAATGTCCAAATGTGTTTGAGAAGCTGTCCGTTTTTTTTTTAAATGCCATTTAGATGTGTCAAACCTCTTTAAGCTTAAACTGGACCCGTGAGGAACAGCAATTTAAATGTATATATGTATGTCTGGGCAATTCTTTTCTTCACTTTGTAATAATTTTATTATCGCATCGAGATGTCTGTGAATTGCAGCATGCACTTCACATATTAACCAAGATATTTTGTAGTGAAAACAATACTGGTTCAGTACTTGACTTGTACAGAGAGGGCACATTCCACTTTACTGAGGAGCTTTCATTTTTATGCTGATGTTGCAATGGGCTGGGAAAATTCTGTTTGTTGCACAAATTTCACGTTGACCCTTTTCTATGTCATGTTGGAATGTGGTGTGCGTGCAACTAATAGCTTGGAACTTTGAGCACTGGCTTCCAACCAAATGGTTGCAAGTCCAGACTTTGTGGTTGAATTAATGGACCAACTTTAATTGGGATGACTTTTGGAGGGCTTGGGAATTAGCATATAGAAACACGAGGGCGAAATAAAAATAGAAAGTGTAGTACATTGTCTGCATTGTGAGGGGGAGACAGTGGTGCATCAATAGAGTAGCTGCCTTGCAGCGCCAGAGACCCAGATTTGATCCTGACTAAGGGTGCTGCCTGTATGGAGTTTGCAGGTTCTCCCTGTAACGGCGTGAGTTTTCTCCGGGTGCTCTGGTTTCCTCCCAAGACGTACAGGTTTGAAGGTTAGTGGGCTTCACTAAATTGTTCCGGTCTGTTTCCACAACTCATCTTGAAGCTAACCTAAGATAACGTCAAGTGGCATCTGTGGAGAGAAGTGGGAAATGTTAAATGTCAATACTAACATAATAACAAGAAATGAGTTATTTCTGCAGATCAGAGGCATCCATGAAACGATAAACAGAGACAACATATCAGATCAATAATCTTTTCAAATTATGAAATGTTAACTTGTTGTTTTCCCTCCCCTGATCCCGCTGCGTTCCTCGAGCAGATTGATTTTTATTTGAGATTCCAGTATCCGCAATCTCTAATGTCTCCAGGGTCAAGGATAGTTTTGGTCTGAAGTGGAAATTCCATACAAATCACAGCTTGGCCTTTCTCTATGTGCCTTTAGTTTAGTTTAGTTCAGAGATACAGCACGGAAACGGGCCCCTCGGCCCACCGGGTCCGCGCCGACCAGCGATTCCTGCACATTAACACTATCCTACACTGACAAGGGACAATTTTTACATTTATACCAATTATAGACAATTAACCTACAAACCTGTACGTCTTTAGAGTGTGGGAGGAAACCGAAGATCTCAGAGAAAACCGCTGCACCACCATGACCGCCTGTAATACCCTGAGATACAAGGAACACCCCTGTTCTCTTTTACTTTGTTTTATTGAGCTGTATTGGTCTATGGTTGAGGTACATCATGAAGATTAAAGGGTAACGTGTACTGGTGTCTCGCATTCAGAGTATTTGATATCGCCAATAAGGTTAATAACAACCTAGAAGAGAGGAACATCATCAAGAAGTGATACCTCCCTTTACCTTTGCCAGGTCCCACCAGCCCCTCGTCTCGGTAAATCTCCACTTCTCTCCAAATAACCATCTTGGCATATTGGGGGAATATGGCAGAAATGGGAGGCCATAAAGAAAAAGGAAGCCATTGGTTGATCAATACGAGGGTTTTCTATCTCGATGATTCAATTCAATGGCACGTTAGTGTTGCATGTACCCAGGTACCGTGAAATGCTTTGTTTTGCGTGCAACCTGGTATAATCATATAACAGACCTCACCTCAGCAGTACACAAGTGTCGCCACGTTTTGGCCTGACACAGTTACAAAAGTCCACGGAACAGTCCTATCTACTGCCTGTCGCTGCACATGGCAGCAACTCCCCCCCCCCCCCCCCCCCCTGAATCCCCCTCTTTCACCCATCCCAAATGGGGACTAACCTTGACTAGGGGCAGGTGGGACTTATGGGCCTGTCCCACTTGGGCGAACTAATCCGCGAGTTCTGGCAAGTTTGCCCTCGACTCATACTCGCAGCATGGTCGACACGAGGTCCGAGGAGGTCTTTGTAACTCTCCTTTATGCTCGAGAGTGGTCCCCGCGTACTCGAGGCCTCAGCTAGGTCGAGGCGTATTTTTCAACATGTTAAAAAATGCACGCAAGTAAAAAAAGGTGGCCATGGAAAAAATCGATACTTTTTTTGCTCATAGGTCATAGTAGGTCATAGTAGGTCGGCATGTTAGTCGTAGGTAATCGAGGGTAGTCGAAGGTAATCGAAGATAGTCAAAGGTAGTTGTAGATAGTCTTCATCATAGTCAAAGGGAGATCGAAGGAGGTCGTCTTCACTCTCCACTATTCGGTGTCCAATTTTCCCGAAGCTAGTCGAAGCTGGTCTTCAGCATGGTCGAAGGAGGTCTTCAACATGACATTTTTTTCAATCTCTCCTAAACTTTTCTAAACTCGCCAATTAGGCCGCCTAAGTGGGACAGCCCCTTTAGCAAAGGAACAGGGAAGTATCGCTTCATGATGATGTTCTTCCATTCTAGGTTGTTCTTAACCTTATTGGCAATATCAAATATCATAGCAAATGAGAAAATAGGTGCAAGGAGTAGGGAATTTGGCCCTGCAAGCCAGCACCGCCATTCAATATGATCATGGCCGATCATCCAAAATCAGTGCCCCCTTCCTACGTTCTCCCCTTGACGTACCTCAACCATGCTACTTTCTGCCACAAATGCTAATTTTACTTCAGTAAAACCAATAACTCTCGCTTGCCTTCATCCTCAGGCAGTGTTGCATCGTATATCGTGTTGTATTTGTGGTGCTGGCTCGAAGGGCCGAATGGCCTCCTCCTGCACCTGTTTTCTATGTATGCCCTAATATATGTTTACTCTGGGAAATGTGCATAAAGAGAGACAAAAGTAAATGGAAGTGCAAATGGTTTAATGCAAATGTGTCCATTGCCTCAGAAAGCTATCAGAAAATGCCAGTTATGTTTTTAGTTTAGTTTAGCGCAGAAACAGGCCCACCGGAGTCCGCAATGACTAGCAATCCCCACACATTAACACTACCCTACACACACTAGGGACAGTTTATGTTTATACCAAGCCAATTAACCTACAAAACCTGCACGGCTTTGCAGTGTGGGAGGAAACGGAAGATCTCGGAGACGAACCGTGCTAGTCACAGGGAGAACGTAGAAGCTCCGTACAGACAGCACCCGTAGTCAGGATGGAACCTGGGTCTCTGGCGCTGAAAGCGTTGCAAGGCAGCATCTGCACCACCATGCCACCATGTTGACTGAGTACAATCCTGCATGAAGATCTTTGAAAGGGCTATCCAGTTATTTAGACTCTTGTACAAGAGCAGGATGCCGCCTATGCCGGATATCTAAAAAGAAACCCCTGCAAATGCAAGAAAAACTCAGCAGGTCAGGAAGCATCTGCCAAGAGAGAAGCAGTGTTAACATTTCTGAACAACGATCTTTTGCTGGAACTTGGAAGAGTAATTCACAGACTTAAAATTCAAAGTGAGTGTGGAGAGTAATAAAAACTAAAGGGATCAGTCTAGGGTAGTGGAGAAGGCAGAAAGGGATTCATAAGTTCTAGGAGCAGGATTACGCCATTCGGGCCGTCAAGTCTACTCCGCCATTCAATTATGACTCATCTATCTTTCCCTTTCAACCCCATTCTCCTGCCTTCGCCAAGTAACCCCTGACACCCGTACTAATCAAGAATCTGTCAATCTCTGCCTCATAAAATATCCATTGACTTGGCCTCCACAGCCTTATGTGGCAATGAATTCCACAGATTCACCACCCTCTGACTAAAGAAATCACTTCCCATCACCTTCCTAAAGATTAATTCTAGCTCAGTGATCTTCTGGGACTTGAAGACAGTAATGGGAGATCAGTAGGAGTGCTAAAACTCAGCCACCGAAAGTTTAAGACATGGCTTCACTTTTTTTTAAATTTAAGGTAGGAGTTTTAATTATCCAGATACAAAGATAGATTGTTCATGATTTTAAGTTAAAGGCTTCATTATTATAATTGTTCTCTCATCAGAACAAGTTGTCCCAAATTAACCTTGGAGATTTTTGTGTGCCTGGTACACTGACATTAAATCAACCTGATAGCATAACGAGAGTTTTAAATGAACAAATTAACTTTTGTATGTGATGTTCGTCCCTCTCCTCTCTTTTCTGCACAGGTTATTTATTTTCATCCTGTCACATTCCCTCCTTCCAAACCCTCCCCCATCCGAGACATTATACTCGTTCCGAGACGTTATACTCATTATACTCGGTTTATACTCTCTACTCTCTAGAATTTAGGAGATTGAGAGGGAATCTTATGGAAACTTACAAGATTCTTAAGGGGTTGGACAGGCTAGATGCAGGAAGATTGTTCCCGATGTTGGGGAGGTCCAGGACAAGGGGTCACAGCTTAAGGATAAGGGGGAAATCCTTTAAGACCGAGATGAGAAGGAATTGTTTCACACAGAGAGTGGTGGGTCTCTGGAACTCTCTGCCACAGAGGGTAGTTGAGGCCAGTTCATTGGCTATATTTAAGAGGGAATTAGATGTGGCCCTTGTGGCTAAGGGGATCAGAGGGTATGGAGAGAAGGCAGGTACGGGATACTGAGTTGGATGATCAGCCATGATCATATTGAATGGCGGTGCAGGCTCGAAGGACCGAATGGCCTACTCCTGCACCTAATTTCTATGTTTCTATGTTTCCACTGTTTACTTCCAGTTTTCTCCCTTTGTTGTCACCTCTTCCCCAGCCAACAATAGGCCATTATGGGCTCCACCCTTCCTTGGTCATCTGTTGCCAGCCCCGCTTTGTCCTGGCCTTCGCTTAGATCCAGTTTTTCCTCCCGTCTACTTTCAGTCTTAATAAGGGTCCCGACCCGAAACGCCTCCCATCCTTTTTCTCCAGATATGCTGCCTGACCCACTGTGTTACTCCAGCACTGTGTCTCTCCTCGGTATATAACATCATCTGCAGTTCCTTTCTGCACAATGCAGCTTCTACTATGGTGTTTGAGCACAGACAATTTAATCGACTGAGTGCTAGGTAGAATTAATGAGTGTATTGTTCATTTGTGCTTACTTTGCAACAGTGTATGGAAATGAATTTCTGATTTGCAACTGCAAATTGGATCTATTGAATTACAATTTACTAAATGTGGGAAAACAAAGCATCATTTTGCATGTAAACAGGATACCAGAAAACTCCTGATGGGTACAATTGTGAAATATCATGTTTTGGTTTGTGTATTAAGATGATGGATGGAAGTGCTCATGTATGGTAATGTCAGACAACACCTTAATGAAGAACACTTAATTTTGATCAAATTTGACAAATCCTACTTGCTGCTCAGAATTTGAGTGAATGATGCACAGGGTCTCTTGCCCAGAGTAGGTGAATCGAGTTCTGCAGGACATGGGAGAAGGGGTAAAGATTTAATAGGTTGACTTCTGTCTTCTGACTTCTGAGATGCTGCTATCTGCCTCAGTGACGTTATTTGCTAATGTGCATGTAAATAGAGAGAAAAGTAGAGTGCATAGTCATGTGGGCCAGCAGAGCTATATGTCTTGTTTCTCTTTTCACTCTCAGTCTGAAAAAAGGGTCTCGAGCCGAAACATCGCCAATTCCTTTCTTCCAGAGATGCGCTCTGACCCGCTGAGTTTCTCCAGCTTTTTGTGTCTATCTTCGGTTTAAACCAGCATCTGCAGTTCCTTCCTACACATGAAGAAGGGTCTCGACCCGAAACGTCACCTATCTCCTCGCTCCTTAGATGCTGCTGCACCCGCTGAGTTTCTCCAGCTTTTTGTGTAACCCTCGCATTTTATGATGTTATTTTTAAAGACGTCTAGAAAGAGGGGGCACAGTGACGCAGTGGTAGAGCCACTGCCTTACAGCATCAGAGACCCAGGTTCAATCCTGACTACAGGTGCTATCCGTGCAGACCTTATACGTTCTCTTTGTGACTGCGTGGGGTTTCTCCAGGTGCTCCAATTTTCTGCCACATTCCAAAAACGTACAGGTTTGCAGGTTAATTGGCTTCTGTAAATTGTCCCTGGTGTGTAGGATGGGAAACTGGGATAACAAAATTAAAGGAAGGTTACAGTTAACCCAGCTGGACCAAATCAAAACAATATAGACAATAGGTGCAAGAGTAGGCCATTCAAGTCAGCACAGCCATTCAGAGTGATCATGGTTGATCATCCCCAATCAGTACCCCGTTCCTGCCTTCTCCCCATATCCCCTGACTCCACTATCTTTTACAGCCCTATCTAGCTCTCTCTTGAAAGTATCCAGAGAACCGGCCTCTGAGGCAGAGAATTCCACAGACTCACAACTCTCTGTGTGAAGAAGTGTTTCCTCAACTCCGTTCTAAATGGCTTACCCCTTATTCTTAAACTGCGGTCCCTGGTTCTCGACTCCCCCAACATCGGGAACATGTTTCCTGCCTCTAGTGTGTCCAAACCCTTAATAATCTTATATGTTTCAATAAGACCTCCTCTCATCCTTCTAAATTCTTGAATACCTTTCAAACCAACCTGTCCAGGGTTCGAACCTTTCTATTTGCACCTATAAAGCAACAGAAATCTGTTGCAGAGATCCCGACCATGTGGGTGACCAAGAAACTGGCCCTGAATCTGGAGAGATGTGTTTTCAAACTTCTGTACCACCTGTCTGATGGGAGAGGGGAGAGGAGGGCATGATCGGGGTGAGACTGGTCCTTCATTCTGCTGCTGGCCTTGCCGAGGCAATGTGAAGTGTGGATGGAGTCAGTGGAAGGGAGGTTGGGTTGCGTGATGGACAGAGCGGCGTCCACAACTCTCCGCAACTAAGTTAATTGAAGAATTTACACGGTGCCCTATCTAACTCGGTACTTTAAAAAATGTTACCCTTATTTATAATGTATAATTTTGCGGCACGGCGGCGCAGAGGTAGAGTTGCTGCCCTACAGCAAAAGCAGCGTCGGAGACCCGGGTTCGATCCCGACTACGGTTACTGTCTGTACGAAGCTTGTACGTTCTCCCCGTGACCTGCGTGGGTTTTCTCCAAGATCTTCAATTTCCTCCCACACTCCAAAGTGCACAGGTTTGTAGGTTAATTGGCTTGGTAAATGTAAAAATTCTCCTTAGTGTGTGTAGGATAATGTTAATATACGGGGATCGCTGTTCGGCGCGGACCCAGTGGGCCGAAGGGCCTGTTTCCGTGCTGTATCTCTAAACTAAACTAAAAAATCTAGCTTGTACAAAGTAAATTTGCAATGTCTCCATTTCCAGATCCAGATCGATGTTCTAAATAGAGGGGCACTTGTTGGTCACAACACTGAGAACCAGAGAGCTTGCTTTCTAAAATTGTGCCATGGTTTTATATTTAATTTATTGAGAAAAGGACATTGTTTATTGTTTTAAAAAAAAAGGCAACCTAGTTTCTGAAGTGGAGCTGAAAGTCATTTTCATAAGACATAGGAGAATTAGGCCATTGGGCCCTGCGCCACCATTTGATCATGGGTGATATATTTTGCCCTCTCAGCCCCTTTCTCCTGCCTTCTCCAGTCCAACCCTTTCTAACCAAGAAACCTGGGAGACACCCAACTCATGGTGGCACGGTGATGCAACGGTAGAGATGCTGGCATGGCGCCAGAGCCCCGGGTTCAATCCTGACTATGGGTGCTGTCTGTACGGCAATTGTACGTTCCCCCTGTGACCACGTGGGTTTTATCAGAGCACTCCGGTTTCCTCCCATACTCCGAAGATGTACAGATTTGTAGGTTAATCGGCTTTGGTAATAATTGTAAAATGTCCCGAGTGTGTTGGATAATGCCAGCAGCGTATGGGGATCGCTGGCTAGTGCGGACTCGTTGGGCCAAAGGGCCTGTTTCCACGCTGTATTTCCAAACTAAACACGGACTCATTTTATGACTCTTAGATGTTAAATTATTCAGCTTTTTTTTTAAATCTCGTAGACGCACTTCATTTATCTTTGGAGGAATAGTCGTGCTGCTATGATTGCCATTTTTGCATTTGATTTTTCATTTAAATTGTCCTTACTCTGTCACTTGCATTCTTCTCCTTTCCCCCACAATCCCACCTCCACCTCGACATATCCCTTTCACAGATCTGTGTCTTTTGTGTTTCGGGCATCTTTTCTCTCTGGATCGCAGCTGTCAAAGCTCAATGCTCAGATGGGCCAAAAGAAAAATAACAATTTGAAGAGCAACGCCACTTAGTCATTAGTATTTGTGACAACGCTGTCACTAGCTATATTTCAGTTGCTCCTAAGTAATTACATCTGTTAACCCAGTAATCAGCTCATTTACAGTGTGCAAGCTCGGAGCTGTGCCCAGAAAACAATATCTGCAGTCTTAGCGATCACACTGAACTACCGTCACTTTAGCCATGGGAATGTCTAGCGGTGCAAAAACACAGCAACTGAGTAGTTTTCATTTGCTGTTGTAGTCACTCACTGGCCACCCTGACCAGCTATGGTTCAGTCGGCAGGTTGCTCTCTCAGCTCCGAGTCATAAGGTTGTTGATTAAAGTCATGCTCCAGGGAACTGCAGAATAGAGTTGTCCAGCACAGAAACAGACCCTCGTCATGCCTCCCATCGCATACCCATATGTACAGCAAAGATAGACACAAAATGCTGTTGTAACTTGGCGGTGCAGGCAGCATCTCTGGAGAGAAGGAATGGGTCACGTTTCGGGTCAAGGGCTTTCTTCTCACCCCATTTATGATAATCCCATTGATCAGCACTGAGTTTAGTTTATTGTCACGTGTACCGAGGTAAAAGTGGAAAGCATTTTGTTGCATGCTATCTAGTCAGCAGAAAGATTATACATGATTACAATCAACCTACTTTCTATCTTTGTCCCGTCCCCAACCCCGACATCAGTCTGAAGAAGGGTTTCGACCCGAAATGTCACCTTATCTTCATAGATGCTGCCTCACCCGATGAGTTACCGCAGCATGTTGTGTCTACCTTAGAACCTGTCCATGTTCTCCAGAAATGTTGCCTGATCCACTGAGTTACAGTCATAGAGTCTTACAGCATGGAAACAGGCCCTTCGGCTCAACTTGCCCACACCAGCCTAAGGGTCCCATCTACACTACCTGCCTGCATTTGGCCGATATCCCTCTAAACATGTCCTTTTAATTGTACCTGTCTAAATGACAGTACTTTTGGTTAAACCAGCACATGCAGGGTATAAAGAGTTTAGATGTTTTGGAGGGGTACCAGGTATGGTGAAGCATCTTGGTGTAAATTCAGCCTATTTGCTCATTTGTGACATGGATTATTTTTTTGGCTGAATATTTTGCTGAGGCAGTGCGAGCATATAACAGATGGCTGCTATTTAAAACGGATAAAGATTCCAAGATAATTTGCCTTACTTTACTGAATATTTGGAAGCAAAATCGTACCTCCCTTGTTTAGTTGTGTGTAGTTTAGAGTTCTGGGATTTCCGAAAATGCAAGGCACTAATTGACGAAAAAAAAAGTTTTTAATCTGTTCATGCAATTAAATAATCCAGTACTTTAAATCAAACCCCACTGCAGGGCAGCAGCTCTACCACTACGCCACCGCCCTTAATATTGATTGATTATTAAACAATACCACGAGTTTGTAATCAGTGGAGTAATCATGAACTGAATGGCCTAATTCTCAAAGTCAAAGTATCCTTTATTGTCATTTAGATCTTTCGGTGTGAACAAAATTTTGTTGCCTTGCACTCATACATATAATTAAAAAAAACACACACAATGAACACAAATTTAACATCCACCACAGTGAGTTCACCAGGCACCTCCTCACTGTGATGGAAGGCAAAAAGTCTTAAAGTCTTTGTCTCTGATGCTATGTCTTATGGAAACAATGCACAGATATTTCTCACAGTGGATTTAGTTCATCATGCACTGTCTCTTCTTTCTCCTTATAGGTCCTGTTTGTCCCCAGACATTGGTGGCACTATGTGGAATCCTTGGATCCTGTCACCATCAGCATTAACTCCTGGATAGAACTGGTAAAATATAGAGGTTTCCTTTCAACACGGGAATTGTTTACGATACGATACGATAGATCCCAGGAGGGTAAATTGGTCTGTCAACAGTCATAAGACACGAGATACATGAAACATGAAATTAAAGTGAAGAGTGAAAAGGATTGGGGATGTGCAAAGATTTGGGGACCTAGGAGGAGGGGAGTCCATCGACCCCATGACAGAAGGGGGAGGAGTTGTACAGCTTGAGAGCCACAGGGAAGAAGGATCTCCTGTGGCATTCTGTGCTGCATCTTGGTGGAACCAGTCTGTTGCTGAAGGAGCTTCTCAGGTTGACCAGTCTGTCATGGAGGGGGTGAGCTGTATTGTCCAGGATGCTCCACAGTTTGAGGAGCATCCTCCCCTCCACCTCCTGTGAATCCAACACCGCCCCTAGGACAGTGCCAGCCTTCCTGATGAGTTTGTTAATCCTGCTTGTGTTACATCAAGTGCAATGATCAGCATTCTTTGTCCAAAGTGCTGGAGGAAGTCAGGGGAGTCAGGCAGCATCTGCGGAGGAACTGGACCGAGTGCTTTACAGGTCGGGACCCTTCTTCAGATCAGTCAGATGAAGAGTCCCAACCCGAAACATCACCTGCCCATTCCTTCCACAGATGCTGTCTGACCCACTGAGTTCCTCCAGCAATGTTAGAGGAACAGCATCTCATATTTCACTTGGGCAGCTTGCAGCACAGTGGTATGAATATTGATTTCTCTCACCTCAGGTAGCCCCAGCATTCCCTCTCTCTCTATCCCTCCCCCACCCGTCACACTAGCTTCTCGTTTTCACCCTACAAACAGCTGACAATGACCTGTTTCCTTTATCATCGTTACTTTTTTTGCATATCGTTCTTTCATTGTTCATTATCTCTCCACATCACCGTCTATATCTCTCGTTTCCCTTATCCCCAACCAGTCTGAAGAAGGGTCTCAACCTGAAACGTCACCCATTCCTTCTCTCCAGAGATGCTGCCTGGTCCGCTGAGTTACTCCAGCTTTTTGCATCGATCCTCCAGCACTATGTTTTGCTCACGATTCCAGCATCTGCAGTTCCTTGTGCCTGCATTCTTCATCCTTCCTCTAGGTGTCACTAGTGCTTAGTTAGCCTTATTCTCATCTCTGAAGGTTGTAAGTGTTAAAGAAGGAACTGCAGATGCTGGAGAATCGAGGGTTACACAAAAAGCTGGAGAAACTCAGCGGGTGCAGCAGCATCTAAGGAGCGAAGGAGATAGGCGACGTTTCGGGTCGAGGTCTTCGAGTCTGAAGAAGGGTTTCGACCCGAAACGTCGCCTATCTCCTTTGGTCCTTAGATGCTGCTGCACCTGCTGAGTTTCTCCAGCTTTTTGTGTAACCCTCTGAAGGTTGTAATTCATGTTTAGTTTAGAGATACGCCGTGGAAACAGGTTCTTCAGCCCACTGAGGCCATGCCGAACAGCAATCCCCGTACACTAGCACTATTCTGCACACTAGGGACAATATACAAATGTTACCGAAGCCAAATTAACCTACAAACCTGTACGTCTTTGGAGTGTGGGGGGGAACCAGTGCTCCCGGGAGAACCCACTCGGTCACAGGTAGAACGTGCAAACTCCGTACAGACAGCAGCCGTAGTCAGGATTGAACCCGGGTCTCTGGCACTTTGTCATCTGGAGAACATGAATAGGTGCAATTTCTTCAGACTGATTGTGGTGGGGAAGGGAAGACAGGTGGAAGAGAGAAGACAGGCAGAGCCTGGCAAGTGATAAGCCGATATAGGTGAGGGTTTTTTTTAATAGGTAGATGGTTGGACAAAGTCCAGAGGTGAAAAGACAAAAGATGTAAGATAAGGAGATAAGAATAGCAGAGGTGTGAATTGTTCCTTACACTGAAGGGCCTGTCCTACCAGCATCCATGCGATGAGCGCGATCAAACTAGAAGCAGGGGCCGCATGGAGGTCGGGTGATCCCTGTACAGGGCCGTTCCCACCAGCATGCGCCTGCATGCGGCAAGCGCGACCAAACCGGCAGCGAGGGCCGCGCGAAGGTCGGGTGAGTGGCGCAATGCAGCGCAAAGTGAGGCGAACTTGGAGCGAAGTCTTAAAGGTAGGTTCGCCAGGACAGAGAGGGGCACACAGAGAGGGGCACAGTGGCACACACACAGAGGGCCACGGAGCCACACACATAGAGGGTCACGGAGGCACCTACAGAGAGGGTCACGGAGGCACGACGTCGAGACGGTGTGTAATGCGTCGAGGCGACTGCGAGCCGACAAGCCATTGCCGCGCGGGATTTTTGAACAGTCAGTTTTTCGGAGCCCCGCGTGATGTCGGGACGAACTCCACACTATTCCACACGGCTCCGGCGATCAAAGTGGGACCGGCCCCGCGACGCCGGACGACTCAAGCGACCACGTTAGGTCGCGCTCATCGCATAGAGTTGCATGCTGGTGGGACAGGCCCTTAAAGGATAGCACAGTGGTGCTGCAACGGTGGCACAACTAAACATAAAGTAAACTGGTAGAAGTTGCTGCCTTGCAGCGCCGAGACCCCAGTTCGATCCTGACCGCGTGCTGTCTACGTGCGCTGATTGCACGTTCTCCCTGTGACCACGTGAGTTTCCTCCGGGTGCTCTGGTTTTCCTCAAAGACGTTTGGATTTGCAGGTTTATTGCCCCGAGTGTGCAGGGGATGAGAAAGTGGGATAACATAGAAGTCGTGTGATCGAGGGATCGATGGTTTGAAGGGGCTGTTTCCATGCTGTATCTAGCTAAACATGCAGTTTTAATCACCTCCATTTAATCAGTCAGCATCCTTATCTAAAGAGATCAAGCCAGTTCATTTCTTTCTGATGGCCTCATATTTCTGGTATCACCCTTGCAAACCTTTGCTTTATCCTCTCCACTTTTGCCTTATCCTCCCCACTTCTGTTCCAATGCTCGAAACACAAGTAGATAGACACAAAATGCTGGAGAAACTCAGCAGGACAGGCAGCATCTTTGGAGAGAAGGAATGGGTGACGTTTTGGCTCAAGACCCTTCTTCAAACTCTTCAGGATCTGAAGAAGGGTCTCGAGCCGAAACGTCACCCATTTCTTCTCTCCAAAGATGCTGCCTGTCCTGCTGAGTTACTCCAGTATTTTGTCGTCTACGGTGTAATCCAACATCTGCAGTTCCTCCCTACACACTACAATTTTACAAGTAGTGCAGATGGCCTTGATCCCATTGATCTTCATCCTCAACAATGCTGTCGTCACACCCCCATAACCTCAGTCTTGAATGTAACCGAAGCTCTCACAGCCTTCTACGGCAGAGAATTCCAATAGGTCATAGCATTCGTCTCGCTGCTAAATCGTCTCTTATCCTGGTTCTGGCGTCTGCACAGATCTCAATGTCGTTTTACGAATTAAATAACATTATGTCATCTCCCTCTACTATATGGAATGTGAAGTGCAACTCCCTGAGTAGATTCCTGCAGGAGTCAATCAATAACCTGTCTTCTCAGAGAACTGCGCAAAAACATTCTTAAATTACTACACCCAGTCAGACGTCTTCTCCATTGAAAGTTTGACTGATCTGACTTTCTTTGGCTGTGCTTGATAACAGATTTGTTATTTTCCATTTCTCTTGGGGAATATGTTTATTAAAATCTCGTTATGTTCTGGCACAAGCACAATTAGACACTTCAGTCTGTGTTCTCAGGCATGTATCATCTTCCCCTGGGGATTACTTGGCTCCCAACTGCTGGACAGTGGTCTTGCCGGTTTGGGTTCCTGTGTCGAGTGGTTATCTTCATCTTTGATCGGCCCTTGCAATTGAGGATAACAGGCTTCCACTCCATTTTCCATTGGTTCCAAGACTGCTGAGGCCCCTGAGAAGTGGAAGGAGCCCCATGTTTTCCAGAAGAAGGCACAAAGTGCTGGAGTAACTCAGCGAGTAAGGCAGCTTAAGGTTTTAAGGAATGCGAGTAGAATTAGGCCATTCGGCCCATCAAGTCTACTCCGTCATTCAATTGTGGCTGATCTAACTCTCCCTTCTAATCCCATTCTCCTGCCTTCTCCCCGTAACCCCTGACACCTTTACTAATCAAGAAGCATTACTGGAGAACGGATAAGTGACGTATCTTCAGTCTTTAGAGATACAGCGCGGAAACAGGCCCCTCGGCTCACCGAGTTCGCCAGCGATCCTGCTGTCCAACGGCAAATCCTACACACTAGGGACAATTTACAACTTTACCGAAGCCAATTAACCTACAAACCTGCATGTTTTTTGGAGTGTGGGAGGAAACCAGAGCACCCGGATAAAACCCACGCGGTCACAGGGAGAACGTACAAACTCCATACAGACAGCACCCATAGTCAGGATCGAACCCGGGACCCTGGCTCTATAAGGAGGCAACACAGCCACTGCGCCACCGTGCCACTTAAGGACAGGACCTTCATCGGACCTGGTTTTGTCATGATTTCTATCAAAGGAAGTTTACTTGGGGGTGGCCGCATTTCGCAGCTTGCATAGTCAGGTGTGTTGACAACTTAGATCAATGTAATTTAATGCATCAAGGCATTTGGAGCTTATCGGTGATTAAATTAGACTTGGAACACAAGATGAGCCATGACGTTGAATGGAGAGCCGGTTCAAAAGACAATATTGCTTATTCCTTATTATCGTCATGCATTTGAAGACATTGCTACAATGTGAGTTGAAGTTTAGTTTATTGCTATGTACACCGAGGTACAGTAATAAGCTTTAGTTGCGAGGTAACCAGTCGGCGGAAAGACGATACATATTTGCAATCGAACCTTCCACAGTGTACAGATGCAGAATAAAGGGAATAAAGTGAATAATGTTTAGTGCAAGATAAAGTCCAATCAAAGATAGTCCGATGTTCTCCAATGAGGAAGATAATAGCTGAGGACTACTCTCTAGTTGTTGGAATATGTTGAATGGGAAATAAATCTAGGTGCTATCATGCGTTAATCTATAAAGTACATGATCAATATTACAAAACAAATATAAAGCTTTCAATGGACCGAACATGGATTCTTACTGAATCCTGAGCTTTTTTTCCCCACTCGTTTAAAGCAAGGACGAGTCGCACCCAGGCCACTCCCTCTTGCCCCCTCTCCCATCGGGCAAAGGGTACAGAAGTGTGAAAACGCACACCCCCTCCAGATTCACCGACAGTTTCTTCCCAGCTGTTATCAGGCAACTGAACCATCCTACCACAACTAGAGAGCAGTCCTGAACTACTATTTACCAATTTGGAGACCCTCTGACTATCTTTGATTGGGCATTACCTGGCACTAAACATTATTCCATTATCATGTACCTGTACACTGTAAATCTTCTTCTTGCGTATGGCTTGCACAGCCTAAAGTTGTAGGACAACTTGTTCTATCTGATCTTATTTGATTGTGCACGTTGAGTTGGTTGCATTAGTCGAAACAGGGCGGACCACGTGAAGGTTGCAATCTCCCACCCCACACTGTAAATGATTAGATTATAATCATGTATTGCCTTTACGCTGACTGGATAACACGCCAAAAAGCCTTTCACTGGACCTCGGTACACGTGACAATAAACTAAACTGATACTGTATTACTCATACCCTATATAGCAAGGGTTCCCAACCTGGGGTAAATTTACCCCCAGGGGGTAAGTTTATTGATTCCCGATTTGTACATATTTTTTCTCATTGACTGACTGTGTTTGGTTCTGGTTAACCAGTATCGGTTCATCATTAGTTGTTCATTATTAAGTGAAATAAGATTATAAAGTTGCCAGTGGTAAACGGGATGAAAAAAAGTAAGTAAGTTTATTGGCCAAGTATTCACATACAAGGAATTTGCCTTGGTGCTCCGCCCACAAGTAGCAACATGACATATAGTGACAGTTACAGATGACTCAGAAAATACTAAACATTAATAATAATAAAACACTAATGATAAAATACCATTGATCAAGCATGTGAACCAACAAAATACCAGATCAAAGGGAGGCTACAGATTTTTGGCTGTTGAGTAGAGCAACTACTCGTGGGTAAAAACTCTTTTTATGTCTGGCTGTGGCAGCTTTGACAGTCCTGAGTCGCCTTCAAGAGGGAAGTGATTCAAAGAGTTTTTGACCAGGGTGAGAGGGGTCAGAGATGATCTTGCCCGCTCGCTTCCTGGCCCTTTGCAGTGTACAGTTCATCAATGGAGGGAAGATTGCAGCCAATAACCTTCTCTGCTGATCGGACGATTCGCTGCAGCCTCCAGGTGTCGTGCTTGGTGGCTGAGCCAAACCAGACCATGATGGAGAAGGTGAGAACAGACTCTACGATGGCCGTGTAGAATTGGACCATCATTGCCTGTGGCAGATTGAGCTGCCTCAGCTGCGGTAGGAGGTACATCCTCTGTTGTGCCTTTTTGACTGTGGAGTCGATGGTGGCCTCCCACTTAAGGTCCTTAGAGATGATGGTTCCCAGGAACTTAAAAGACTCCACTGAACAACCTAGAGCTCAATGCTCTTAAGACAGTGGAATTGATTGTAGACTTTAGGAGAGCTCCCCCTCTCTTCACCTCACATTGTTGATGGTGTGTGGGGTGAAGAGAGGGGGAGCTCTCCTAAAGTCTACAATCAATTCCACTGTCTTAAGAGCATTGATCTCTAAGTTGTTGCGACGGCACCAGGACGCCAGCTGCGACACTTCCTGTCCCAAAAGGTCGGGAACCCGTGCTTTACAGACTTGAGCTCACCCAAATTCCGACTGCCTCCGACCCCAATTTTGAACCAGGTCCTGTCTACCTGTCGCTGCATTGGTCTCCGGTCCAAGGTACCGTAAAGTTAAAATTCTCTTCCTGGTTTACTAAACCTTTCATTGCATTTGCCTCGGGAACAGCACCTTCAGCAATGAATTCTGCTATAAACTTCCAGAGCCACACGCTGTCTTAACATAGAATAATACAAAAGACAAGGATATTGCCCGACCCGATGAGTTACTCCCGCACTTTGTATCTGTGTCTTTATATTTTGTACAGTTCAGCATAGGCGCCCAACTAAAAGACTCCTAAGTACCACTATCATACCTGCCTCAACCGCCATCCCTGGCAGCATGTTCCCAGCACCCACCACCGTCTGTGTAAAAACATAATTGCGCCCTCTAGTCTGTGACATTCCCACCCTGGGAAAAGGTTCTGATTGCCTACCCTACCTACGCCTCTCAAAATTTAATAGAGGTCTATCCTGTATCTATCAGGTTACTTGATTAGTAACGGTGTCAGGGGTTATAGGGCGAAGGCAAGAGAATGGGGTTGAGAGGGAATGATAGCCCAGCCATGATTGAATGGTGGAGTAGACTTGATGGACCGAATGGCCATATTCGTCTCCTACAACATATGACCTTGTGTATCCCCCTCAACCACCGGCACTCTAGAGAAAGCAACTCAAGTTTGTCCGACCTCTCCTTGGACCTAGTGCCTCCTAATCCAGGCAGGGATGTGGTAAACGTCTTCCGCACCATCTCCAAAACCTCCACATGCTTCCTCTCATGGGGTGACCAGACCTGCAAGCAACACTTCAACTGCCGCCTAACCAAAGTCTTATAGAGCATCATGGCTTCCTGACTCTTATATTCAATGCCCCTGATGGACGAAGGTTAGCATTGAAAGACAACTGAAGTATTTTTTATTTGTACATTTAAACTCTTTTGGTGTCCTTGCATTGCATGCGAAGGAGGCTCAGCGCAGGCGGTACTGCATGCAGTCTTGCACCATTGCATGTAGTTCACGCCCACCCGGAGTACAGCCAGCTTTGCGGAGAACTTTAATAAGGCAGCAGGACACCCTCATGACTGAGGCTGGTATCACATGTTGATATCTTGGGCCACATGCCTCCATAGTCATTGTGGTTTCCTGAATTTTGATACACATGTTTAACTGAGTCACTTCCAACGTTGATATTTGGCAGCATCCGTTAGAGGTGTCACGCAGCTCACTCAGATTAAGATAGGACGTTACTGGCCATCTGCATCCATCTGTCATTTTCACGTTATATGCAGAGGAACATGAGGGGTGATCTTATACAGGTGTATACGATCATGAGCTGAATAGAGCGGTGGATGCACACTCTCTTGCCCAGAGTGGAGGAATCGAGGGCCAGAGGACATAGGTTTAAGGTGAGGGGGAAACAATTTCATAGGAATCTGAGGGGTAACTTTTTCACACAAAAGGTAGTGGGTGCATGGAATGAGCTGCCAGAGGAGGTTGGTGAGGCAGGTACTATTGCAAAGTACAAGAGACATTTGCACAGGTACGTGGACAGGACAAGTTAAGGGGCTGTCCCACTGCGGGGACCTAATCCGCGAGTTCAGAAGATTTTGCCTTTGACACTTACTCGCAGCTTGGTCGACATGAGGTCCTAGGAGGCCTTTGTAACTCTCCTTCATGCTCGAGAGTAGTCCCCGCGCACTCGAGGCCTCAGCTAGGTCGCGGCGTATTTTTTAACATGTTGGTAGAGTAAAAAAAGGTTGCCATGGAAAAAAATCGATATTTTTTTTACTCTTAGGTTGAGTCGAGGTAGGTCGTAGTAGGTCGGCATGTTATTCGTAGGCAATCGAGGGTAGTGGAAGGTAGTCGAAGGTAGTCGTAGATAGTCTTCAACATAGTCGAAGGGAGGTCAAAGGAGATCGAAGGAGGTCGTCTTCACTCTTCACTATTCGGTGTCCAATTTTCCCGAAGCTAGTCTTCAACATAGTCGAAGGAGGTCTTCCACATAGTCGAAGGAGGTCTTCTAAACTTGGCAATTATGTCGCCGTAGTGGGACAGCCCCTTTAGGAGAGATGTGGACCAAACGCAGGCAGGTGGGACTATGTAGCTGGGACATGTTGGCCGGTGTGGGCAAGTTGGGAAGGGCCTGTTACCACACTGTGTCACTCTATGACTCTATGAATGATAATAGTGGAGGAAGGGACTGCAGATGCTGGTTTACACCGAAGATAGACACAAAATACTGGAGCAACTCAGCGAGACAGGCAGCATCTCTGGATAGAAGGAATGGGTGACGTTTTGAGTCGAGATCCGAAACATCACCCGTTCCTTTTATCCAGGAATAATGAATAATGAATAGAGTCTTTCAGCGTGGAAACAGGCCCTTCGGCTCAACTTGCCCATGCCGACCAACATGTCCCATCTACACTGGTCCCACGTTGCTACTTTTGGCCCTTATACCTCTAAACCTGACCTATCCATGTACTAAATGATCCATGCCTAAATGTTTCTTAAAAGTTTTGAATCTTCATGTTAATCTTCGGCTAACTTAACTGAAAGAAGATTAATCTGCTCAGTAGCTTGTTTAGGGGATTTTCTTATGAACACAATTGTTTGCTTTAGAAAAGGTTCATAAGTGATAGGAGCAGAATTTAGCCATTCGGCCCATCGAGTGTACTCTGCCATTCAATCATGGCTGATCTATCTCTCCCTTCTAACCCCATTCTCCTGCCATCTCCCCATAACCCCTGACACTGTACTAATCAAGAATCTATCTCTGCCTTAAAAATCTCCATTGACTTGGGCTCCACAGCCTTCTGTGGCAATGAATTCTACCAATTCCCCGCTCTCTGACCAAAGAAATTCCTTCTCATCTCCTTCCTAAAGGAACGTCCTTTAATTTTGAGGCTATGACCTCTGGTCCTGGTATCTGGTCTTTAAGAAAAAAACATTACATTGTGAAGTGATGATAGGCACCAGTTCCATGTTATCCCACTTTCTCATCCACTCCCCCGACACGCTACGGGCAATTTACAGAGGCCAATTAACCTACAAACCCACACATCGCCTTTTCACACCTCTGGTTTCCGTCTCCCCTGACTCTCAGTCTGAAGAAGGGTCTCGACCCGCTGAGTCACTCCAGCATTTTGTGTCTACCACACATCTCCGAGATGTTGGAGGAAACTGGAACACATGGAGGAAACCAACATAGTCACGGGGAGGTAGACAAAAATGCTGGAGAAACTCAGCGGGTGAGGCAGCATCTGTGGAGCGAAGGAAATAGGCAACGTTTCGGGCCATGACCCTCCTTCAGACTGATGTGAGGGTGGGTGGGTGGGGGGGGTCGGGAGGAAGCGAGGAAAAGGTGGAGCCAGAGGGCTGAGGGAGAGCTGAGAAGGAGGGGAGAAAGTAAGGACTACCTGAAATAGAGAAGTCAATGTTCATACCGCTGGGGTGCAAACTGCCCAAGCGAATTATGAGGCGCTGCCACGGGGAGAATGTGCAATCCCTACACTGACAGCTCCCGTGGTCAGGATCGAATCCGGGTCTCCGGCACTGAGGGGCAGCGGCACCAGCGGCTGTGCCACTGTGCTGATCCTCTGCTCTGGGGCATGGAATCTGTTCTCGACGGGAGCCTGAATGACGAATAATCAGTGTAGGAAGAAACTGCAGACTGCTGGATTAAACCAAAGATAGACACAGAAAACTGGAGCAACTCAGCGGGACCAGCAGCATCTCTGGAGAAAAGGAATAGGTGCCTTTCTTTTGGGTCGAGTCCCTTCTTCGGACTGCAGATGCTGTAATCATGTATTGTCTTTCTGCTGACTGGATAGCACGCAACAAAAAGCTTTTCGCTGTACCTCTGTACAATAAACTAAACTCAGAACTGGGAAATGTTTCGACCTTCAACATTACCTATCCATCTTCTCCGGATGTGCTGCCTGACCCGCTGTGCTACTCCAGCACTTTGTGTCCTTTTGTGATCTTTCTCAAGCAAACAGTGCAGATGGCTGTGATTTGCACATTTCTGTGCCTGGCCAGCTCATTGGGATGAATGCATTGCATTATTTGCATGGTTATTTATAACAGTAAACATTAACAGAAATGCATATTCATGCATATTCTCCCTTAGTTGGCTCCTGTTGCAGCATTGTCTTCTGCATAGCCACCCGTTTAAAGGTCTTGACTTCTAATGAACCTATGTACCTCCAGCTGGCACGGACATAAAAGCTTCATTGTGCAGAGTAATGTAAATTTATTAATGTGACCTTTTTCAAAGTTACCGGCTGCTTCAACATGTATTTAGTTAACTCGGGTCACGTTCCGCACTAATCTATCATAGTGCTGTATTCGACGATATATTTACAAATTCCCTGTTTAGCAACCACAAGTGCAGAAGACAGCAATATTTACAGTCCTGGAAGAGGGTTTATGGGGCCAAGACGGATACAAACGTGAGGAGAATCAGTCTGAAGAAGGGTCTCGACCCGAAACGTCACCCATTCCCTCCAGAGATGCTGCCTGTCCCGCTGAATTACTCCAGCATTTTGTGCCTATCTTCGGTGTAGGCCAGCATCTGCAGTTCCTCCCTACACTAAACAAAGTTGAGGAATTGGCCAAGGAAAAATTACCGCTGTATATTTTTTTCAAAGTTTGCAAATTATGCTGTAGTAGGTAATGAACGGAGACAGTCACATTTTCCAACCTCAGAGAATCTTTGTGTGCAGTGATGTAATGCTAACCGTGTTAACTCCACAACAAAAAAACTCTTCAAAGGAATGAAATAGCTGACAGGGTATAAGTAACAGAATTAAATGGAAATGCTCTCTTGGTCTCTTCCCCTCTCTGTCTCCACATTCCTTGGCTCTCCCGTTCTCTGTCTCTCCCATTCTCTGTCTCTCCCGTTCTCTGTCTCCCTCTCAGTGCCTTACCCCCTCCGTGCCTCTATTCCCCTCCCCGTCTCTTCCCCTCCCTGTCTCTCTGCCTCCCTCCTCCCCACTCTCTCCTCCCCTCCCTGCCCGTCCCTCTCCCTCTCTCCCCGCCTCTCCCTCTCCCCCCAATCATTCCCCCCTCTCCCTCTCCCTCTCCCCTTCTCCCTCTCCCTCTCCCCCCTCTCCCTCTCCCCCTCCCCCCCTTTCCCCCTCCCCGTCCCTCCCTCTCCCTCTCCCTGCACCTTCCTCTCTCTCTTTCCCCCTCCCTCTCCCTCTCCCAACTTCTCCCTCTCCTCCTCCCTCTCCCTGCCTCTCTGCCTACCGTCTCCCTCCCCTGCCCCTCTCCCCCCTTCCCTCTGTGTGATATGCCTGGTGCAGATTTATGTTTTATAGGCAAGGTATAAAATGTGCAGTGGACAGGAGAGAGGAGGTTGTGAGTGTGTAATTTTGATAACACCATTGCGCTTATGAATGAGACCCCGAAGAGTCTTGCTGCGTATGATTATGCTCACAAAGCAGTGTGGCACGAGCTGCACTAAATCACCTCGTGCCTTATTGTGGGAGCTCCATAAATACACCGGGGATAATGTCAACAAACAAGTGAAAAATACCTTGTTTATGCTACTCCAGTTTATATGGTTACTGTGGCGTGGGTTTTAAAGCAGCAGGGATTTATATGGTTAAGATATAAGCAAGGGAGTTC
The DNA here is from genome assembly GCA_963514005.1 of Raja brachyura. The sequence goes on along the minus strand of OY740787.1, from coordinate 7,068,334 downwards.
AAGCTCCAAGTCGAACACATCATCCAAACACTTCCTCAAATATCTTTCATTATTAATGCGACATCTAGGGCAAAATATTTTACTGTACTGTTGAATCACCTTACCTGCTTCGTGTTAAGGAGTTTATTTGTATGTTGGTCCTTTTGTGATTTTATTTGGAAAGTAATAAGAGATTTGGTCTCTGTAAACAAATCAATGGAAGTGAATGGTATGACCACGATAATGGAATCTCAAGGGTACCAGCTGGCAAATTATGCTCCAGTTACAGAGCCACAGAGCCACGCGAGAACCCTTGAATCACCTCGTACAGTGGAACAGGCCCTTTACTGTCTCCGACTACATTTTATCTCTGTACCGCCCACTCCCTGACATCAGTCTGAAGACGGGTCTCGACCCCGAAACGTCACCCATTCCTTCTCTGCAGAGATGCTGCCTGGCCCGCTGAGTTACTCCAGCATTTGTGTCTGCTTGAACAACTCCATATGTGTAGGAAAGAACTGCAGAAGCTGGTTTACACCGAAGGTAGACTCAAAATGCTGGAGTAACTCAGCGGGGCTGGCAGCATCTTTGGAGAGAAGGAATGGGTGACATTTCAGGTTGAGACCGTTCTACAGACTGAGAGTCAGGGGAGACGGAGACATAGAGATATGGAAGAGTGAGGTGTGAAAATGAGAAATCAAAGGGGAAGAGGCTCAAGGAAAATGTAGAATGGATCATTGTTAGCTGAGGGGAAAATGACAATGAGGCATACAATCTAAAATTTAATCCGAAGGACAGTGAAACTAATCGGAGAACTGGGATGGGGTAGGGATGGAGAGTGATGGAAAGCAAGGGTTCCTTGAAGTTAGAGAAGTCAATGTTCATAACGTTGGGTTGTAAGCTGCCCGAGCGAAATATGAGGTGCTGTTCCTCCAATTTGCGCTGGGTCTCACTCTGGTAATGGAGGAGGATCAGTGTGGGAATGGGAGGGGGAGTGTTTACCCAGCGGCCTCGGCATTCCCCCTGTGACCGCGTGGGTTTTCTCCAGGTGCTCAGGTTTCCATCCACATTCCAAAGATGTGCAGGTTGTGTATACACATCCCTATGCTCTGGACCTATGCTCCTGGTAGGGCCACCCATGGCGGTAAGGTCGATGGGGAGGTCTCTGACAAAGAGCAATCCAACCAAGACCTGAACGGTGGAACAGGCGGAGGATGATAGCTGACTTTAGTGGAGCTTCACAACGGCTGGGAAGGCGGATGAAGGGTGCAGCAGAAAAGAGTCCCTGGTCGTCTTGGATTCCATGCCACTGGATCCTGACCCAGATCTCTCAAGGACCATGTGGTGGCTGTCTGTGCAGCAGTCTCCCAACGTTAAACAAAGTCACGCTCAGGCGTCCTCCATGAGAGGGCAGTCATACTCGTTTAGAGTGACCGCCAATGATGATAGAATAGACCTAGTGCACAGGTGATCGCTGGTCGTCGGGGACTTGGGCTGAAGTGCCTGTTTCCACGCTATATCTCTAAACTAAACTGAGCTATAATGCTGTCATTGTTTCTAAATGAAAAATTAATATTTCCAATCTTGGAAGAAGTGAGAAGTGAAGTCAGACAGTAGAACGTTTCAAGTTAATTGAACACAAAAGAGACAGTAAGGCAGAAAGTAAGTACTGGGAGCAGGAGCCAGTCATGCAGTCCCTGGGCTCTGCTCCGCCATTCAATGCTGATCTGAACCTGGCCTCGTTCCATTATGTTTCTGTTCCCCAGTACCCTCGCTGCACCAGTCATCCAAACATGACCTCAGCCCTAAACGTGACTCTTTGGTAGAAAACTCCAGCCTGGAGATTCTACAACCCTGTGAGAGGAGAAATTCCTCCTCGGTTCACTTTTAAATGAGTGGGCCCCTTGTTGTGAAAGACTGTCACCTAGTTCTAGATTCTCTCAAGGAGGGAGTCAAGTCCTGACAGTGTCTAGACGCTAACTACTAGGGTTGGAATCTGATTGGCGTGTTTTTAAAAAAACAAGTTTGTCCTGATACACAATGACGATGTAAGGAACTGCAGTTCATTTTAGTTTAGTGTAGAGATACAGCACAAAAACAGGCCCTTCGGCCCATCGAGTCCATGTCGACCAGCGATCCCCGCTCATTAACACTATCCTACCAACACTAGGGACAGTTTACATTTATGCCATGCCAATTTACATACAAACCTGTACGTATTTGGAGTGTGGGAGGAAACTGAAGATCTCGGAGAAAACCCACGCAGGTCACGGGAGAACGTACAAACTCTGTATCGACAGCAACGGCAGTCGGGGCCAAACCTGGGTCTCCTTGTTTGGAATCTTAAGAAAAATACTACAGAAGGATCCAGACTTAAAACATGTTCTGCCCATGATTTTATTTTAGTTTATTGTCGCGTGCATGGAGGTACATGGAAAAGCTTTTTGTTGCGTGCTATTCAATCAGCAGAAGGACTATACATGATTATATGACAGTGGGAATAACCTTTATTGCAGGATAAAGTCTAAATTAAAAATAGTTCGAGGGTCTCCAAAGAGGTAGATGGTAGGTCAGGACTGCTCTCTTGTTGGTGATAGTATGATTCAGTTGCCTGATAACAGCTGGGAAGAAACTGTCCCTGAATCTGGGGTGTGCGTTTTCACACTTCTGTGCCTCTTGCTTGATGGGAGAGAGGAGACGAGGGAGTGGGAAGAGAAGAGGGTGGGACTGGTCCTTGATGATGCTGCTGGCCTTGCCGAGGCAGCGTGAAGTGTAGATGGAGTCAATGGAAGGGAGGTTGGTTTGCGTGGTGGCCGGGACTGCGTCAACGACTCTTTGCAATTTCCTGTGGGCTGAGTTAGTCCAGGCACTTTGCGTTTTGTTCTGTTGAACGTCCGTGGAAAGAGGCACAGTTTTGCTACTTTTTAATATCATGCCATTGGAGCTGATTCTGATCATTTCTGTTTCCAGGGCGAAGATGATGAAGCCAGAGTTGGGGAGGCGTTGACTCGGACCATAGTCTGTGCTCTGAAGTCCACTGATCATTCTACTGACACTGCCAGCTGGCTAAATGCCACCGAGGTGTGTGAGTCCATGTTTAATTTATCAATGCATCCGTGGTTATCAAACTGAAATATAAAACCACCAGCTGCCGTTTGGATCAAGTATTTGCTTGCACTTAGTTTAGTTGAGAGGTACAGTGTGGAAATAGGCCCTTTGGCCCACCGGGTCAGCGCCGACCAGCGATCCCCTCACATTAACACTATCTATCCTATACACACTAGGGACAATTTTTTACATTTACCAAGCCAATTAACCTACAAACCTGTACGTCTTTGGAGTGTGGGCGGAAACTGAATATCTCAGAGAAAACCCATGCAGATCGCGAGGAGAATGTACAAACTCCGTACAGACAACACCCGTAGTTGGGATCGAACCCGGGTCTCCGGCGCTGCATTTGCTGTAAGGCAGCAACTCTACCGCTGCACCACCCTGAGTGAATTTAAATCCAGAGGAGGCTTACGTGAATTATCCCAGGGGCGATTGGGTTGACATATGATGAGCGTTTGACGGCACTGGGCCTGTAATCGCTGGTGTTTAGAAGGATGAGGGGAGACCTCATTGAAACATACAGAATAGTGAAAGGCTTGGATAGAGTGGATGTGGAGAGGATGTTTCCACTAGTGGGAGAGTAGGACCAGATGGCACAGCCTCAGAATATAATGACGCATGTTTAGAATGGAGATGAGGAGGAATTTCTTTAGTCAGAGGGTGGTGAATCTGGTGAATTCATTGCCACAGATGACTGGAGGCCCAGTCATTGGGTACTATTAAAGCGAAGAGTGACAGATCCTTGGTTAGTACGGGTGTCAGGGGTTATGCGAAGAAGGCAGGAGAATGGGGTTGAGAGGGAAAGATGGATCAGCCATGTTGGGCAGTACCTGAGGAGCGGTAGACTTAATGGGCTGAATGGCCTGATTCTGCACGTATAACTGATGAAAATATGAAACTGAGGAGCCCACAAACACATTGATTTAACCTTTGCAGCAATTTCTAACTGTGAACGCAGACTGAAGAACAGAAGCAAATATTGTGACAACATAAAGGTTTATAGCCAATAAGCATTTAAAGGGGAATACTGCCTCACGATAAGGAGTTAGCCAGTGACTGAAACAAGCAAACAAACATTCTTCACTCAGTAGTTTACTCCTGAAGTCTGTGAATGATCTGTGGTTGAGAATATCACTAGGGGATGGGCCAAATGGCCTACCTCTGCTCCTATATACTTATGAACTTGGTTTCACCGATGGGTCAGGTCGGGGGGAGTTCCCCCCGCCACGGGTACCATGTAATCCCGTGCTACCTGCTACATGGTCGAATAGTCAGCGACTAAACCCTCTCCCCCACCTGGTTTGCCAGGTGAGGCGGGGGCTGTGGACCCCCAGCAGGAACAAAAACAAGACCTGTCAAAGGGCGGATGAGCTCCTAGCGAGCCAACGGCCATCACTGAGGCTTTTCCCGGGGAGCATCAAAGCCATCCACCCAGTAACTGATGCTGTCCTGGCCTGGATGTCTACCCTTGGCCTACAACTTTAGGCTGTGCACGCCATACGCAAGCAGAAGTTCCTTCCTGCCCCATGAAATAACTTCTTCATGGTAACTATCAGGGAAGTGGAGAACTAGCGTGGTGAAAGTTAGTAATGAATATGGTTGGTGTTGACTGGTTCAGCTTCACATAATGCACGATGCAGTTAGGACAAACAGAATGAGACGAGCCACCTTCGTGTGCTGTCTGTAACTCGATGCATCAAAGTGTTGTTAATTAGTCCAGAATTTGTGCTAATTAGGTAATATAAATGATGGCAAAGCTTGGTGCATAATCAAACGCGTATAAATAAAATATGTAACAGATTGTATGCTTCAAGCATATTTGTACAGCACCTGGAGAAAATGAAAAATGTAAATACATTGAAATCATCGATATCCAAAAGCAAAATAGTAAAATACACAATACTGGGAATACTCTGGCAGACAAAAAAGATTAAATATTTCCTATCCGAGTCATCCTGCGTGGAAACAGGCCCTTCGGCCCAACTTGCCCCAAATCAACATTAGTCCCACCTGCCTGCATTAGGCCCATATCCATTTAAACCTTAAATAGATACAAAATGCTGGAGTAACTCAGCAGATCAGATACCATCCCTGGAGAAAAGGAATAGGCGATGTTTCAGCTGAGAACCCTTCTTCAGACTGAAGAAGGTATAATCCAACATCTGCAGTTTCTTCCCACACATTTCCGCTAAACCGGTCCTATCCATGTACCTGTCCAAATGTTTTTTAAATGTTGTGATAGTACCTACTTCAGTTACCTCCTCCGGCAGCTCGTTCATATACTACCACCTTTTGTGTAAAATTTACGCCCCTTCGGTTCCTATTCAACCTTTCCTGCCTCTCACCTTAAACCTATGTTTTCTGGTTCTTGATTTCCCTACTCTGGGTAAAAGACTCGGTGCATTTACCCTATATATTCCCCTCATGATCTTATGCCCCTCAATAAGATCACCCATCATTCTCCGACACTCCATGGTCTGTACTCGCTGGAGTTTAGAAGAATGAGGGGGAACCTAATTGAAACATACAGAATAGTGAAAGACTTGGATAGAGTGGATGTGAAGGTGATGTTTCCACTAGTGGCAGAGTCTAGAACTGGAGGTCATAGCCTCAGAATTAAAGGACGTTCTTGGAGGAAGGAGATGAGGAGGAATTTTTTTTATTCAGAGGGTGGTGAATCTGTGGCATTCATTGCCACGGAAGGGTGTGGAGGCCAAGTCTATGGATATTTTCACGGCAAAGGTAGATTCTTCGATTAGTACGGGTGTCAGGGGTTATGGGGAGAAGGCAGGAGAATGGGGTTTGGAGGTAGAGATAGATGGATTGGTGATAGAATGGTGGAGTAGACTTGATGGGCCGAGTGGCCTAATTCTGCTCCTATCACTTATGACATGGACAATGGTTGGGACGATCCTGAAAGGTTTTGCAAATAAAAATTCTAAACAATAGCTAATTCATAACGATAACTGCTCCTCAGGTACTGCCCAAACTGTGGTACTTCCAATATTATATCACTAGTACTTCCTCAATGCCTTCTCATCGTTTTTTTAAGGTAGAGATAGATAGATTCTTGATTAGTACCGGTGTCAGAGGTCATGGGGCGAAGGCTGGAGAATGGGGTTAAAGGGGAGAGATGGATCAGCCATGATTGAATGGCGGAGTAGACGATGGGCCGAATGGCCTAATTTCCACTCCTGTATCTTATGACTTTACGAATAAAGTCCTAGCCTGCCCAACCGCTCCCTGCAGCTGAGACCCTCGAGTCCTGGCAACATCCTCATAAATCTTCTCAGCACTCTTTCTAGCTTAACAACATCTTTCCTATAACATGGTCACCAAAACTGAACACCACACTCTAAATATCACCTCACCATGTACCTGTCACCTCACCATGCACCATGCACCAATAATGTCTTGTATCCGCCTCAACTTCTCATTCCAACTTCTCACCACCCTCTGGAAGGAAAAACCTGGCCCTCAGGTTCCCTTTAAATGTTTCCCTTTTCATCTCTAATTTCAGACTCCCTCCAACCTAGGAAAAAGACCCAAATCACCCTGCTTATCTTTCTCCTTGTGATTTTGTGGACCGCAATTATGCCCATCTTCAACCTCCACCACTCCTGGGAAACCAGTCCCGGTCCACCTGGCCTCTCCTTATTACTCAAGCACTCCTGTCCCGTTAACAAGCTTGTGAATTCTTTGCCACAGAAGGCTGTGGAGGCCAAGTCAATGGATATATTTGAGGCAGAGATAGATACTTCTTGCGTTTGAGTCAGCCGAGGTTACGTATCGCCCTTCAGTTGTTGTAGCCAGTTCAATGTGCTGTTGTCGAGGGCCGTGAGGTCCACCCCTCCACCAGGGGGGCAGAGGACAGCGCAGTCGAAAATGCCGTGCTGCGCTGTTTGCTGGTCTGCTCCACACATGCAGGCTGCTGATGAACCCAGCCCCCAGCGATGCAGGATCTAGGAATAACTGTGCATAGTTCCCTGAAGGTGGAATCGCATGTAGATAGGGTGGTAAAGAAAGCTTTTGGTGTGCTGGCCTTTATAAATCAGAGCATTGAATATAGGAGTAGGATAGTAATGTTACAATTGTACAAGGCATTGGTGAGACCTATTCTGGAGTATGGTGTACAATTTTGGTTGCCTAATTATTGGAAGGATGTCAACAAAATAGAGAGAGTACAGAGGAGATTTACTAGAATGTTGCCTGGGTTCCAGCAACTAAGTTACAGAGAAAGGTTGAACAAGTTAGGTCTTTATTCTTTGGAGCGCAGAAGATTAAGGGGGGACTTGATTGAGGTCTTTAAAATGATGAAAAGGATAGACAAAGTTGGCGTGGATAAGCTTTTCCCATTGAGGGTAGGGAAGATTCAAACAAGATGGCATGACATGAGAATTAAGGGAGAGAAGTTTAGGAGTAACATGAGGGGGAACTTCTTTACTCAGAGAGTGGTGGCTGTGTGGAATGATCTTCCAGCAGACGTGGTGGAGGCAGGATCGATTTTAACATTTAAAAGTAAAGTGGATAAGTATCTGGACGGGAAGGGAATGGAGGGGTATGGTCTGAGTGCAGGTAGATGGGACTAGGGGAAAATAAATGTTCGGCACGGACTGGAAGGGCCGAGAAGGCCTGTTTCCGTGCTGTAATTGTTATATGGTTTTATGTTGCCGTTGAACCGGTCGACCCCTGCACGGAGCCGGTTCAGGGCGACCCACTCTTTGCGGGCAGGTCCGAGCCGGGTGGGGCTGTGGTGTTCGGTGCGACAGTGAATTGCGGACATGGCGAAGTCTATTCCCAGCTGGTTCTCCACGCTGCTAGTGTGTTGATACTGGAGCCGCAGAGGGTCGCTGTGTGACGGGTGAAGGGGCGACGAGATGACAGGCGACGAGATGAGCAGCAGAAATAGATAGATTTTTGATTAGTACAGGTGTCGGGGGTTATGGGGAGGAGGCAGGAGAATGGAGTTAAGAGGGAAAGATAGATGAGCCGTGGTTGAATGGGGAAGTAGACTTGATGGGCCGAATGGCCTGATTATGCTCCTATCACTTATGAACATGAATCTCTTCTGAAGCCTCACCAGAATAAACACATCCTGCGATATGGAGACCTTAATTGCAGGTGATATACCCGGTGCGGTCTCACCAACATCGTGTACCACTTTAACATAACATCACTACTCTTGTGCTCAATACCCCTACGGGTGTTTGGGCGGGAAGGGAGGGCGTAAAAGTGGAATGTTGTGCATCCTGTATCACGTAAGGTGCCATGAGAAGGCGTGAGAGTTGGCATTAGTGGAATAGAGTATCTGAGAGAGAATGGGACTAAATAGTAAATGTTCATATGTTCATAAGTCATCGGAGCAGAATACTGTCACTCATTTTATATATTCTGACTTTTGTAGCTATGGAGAGGAGCAGTGTGAAAGATTCCATAAATGATAGGAACAGAATTAGGCCATTCAGCCCATCAAGTCTACTCTGCCTTTCACTCACGGCTGATCTATCTTTCCCTCTCAACCTCACTCTCCTGACTTCTACCCGTAACCCCTGACACCATTAGTAATTAAGAATCTGCCAATCACAGCCTCAAACATACCGATTGACTTGGCCTCCACAGCTGTCTGTGAATTCCACAGATTCACCACCCTCTGACTAAAGAAATTCCTCTTCATCTCAATTCGCACAGTTCGACCTTTTTATTCTAAGGCTGTGCCCTCCTGTCATAGATGCCGCCTTACAGCGAATGCAGCGTCGGAGACCCGGGTTCAATCCCGACTACGGGTGCTGTCTGTGCGGGGTTTGTACGTTATCACCGTGACCTGCGTGGGTTTTCTCCGAGATCTTCGGTTTCCTCCCACACTCCAAAGACGTGCAGGTTTGTAGGTTATTTGGCTTGGTAAATGTAAAAAAATTGTCCCTGGTGGGTGTAGGATAGTGTTAATATGCAGGGATCGCTGGTCAGCACGGACCCGGTGGGCTGAAGGGCCTGTTTCCACATTGTATCTCTAACTTAACCTAACCTGGTGGAAACATCCTCTCCACATCCACTCTATCCAGGCCTTTCACGATTTGACAAGCACTGGGCAGAAAGCACACCGCAGCAACACTCGCCTTCGCCCTTCGCGATGCTTTGCTTTAATTTAGTTTGCAAGTGCACAATCATACACTTTTACTATTCTACACTTTAACTGCATTTCTTGTGTGCAGGATGCAGTCACGTCGTATGAATCGAACCTACGCTACGTCAACCTGGCGCTTCAAGCCTGTTTAGACAAGGCAAAGACCAGCTCTCCGGGCAGCAGAGAGGGCAGAGGCCAGTGGATGCACGATTCACCCGCCCTGCCAAAGAAAAGGAAAGGCGATCCAGGAAGAGGTAGACCGAGGGACCTGGCAGAGCCGAGAGATGCCAATTACGCCAACGTCTGCTTTGGGCCCAACTTGGTTCCGGTTCGGCAAGAAGAAGCAGCTGCTGCAGCACAGGACAGAGTGTCTGAGAATCACCCTGTGGACAGCAGCTTGGAAGCGAATCAGCAAGGCCTGCACTGCCATCCCAACCCTGCCAGTGGCGACGGGACTCTGATGTCCACTGATGAGTTAATAAACTGCTTGGTCCACCCGGACGTGATTCACTTAATGACTGAGATTCTGCTGGACAGGCATCGCTCCCATTAATCTCACCATCTCTCACTTACTGAAGAAGGGTCTCCACCCGAAACGTCACCTATTCCTCCTCTCCAGAGATACTGCCTCACCCGCTGAGTGACTGTAGCTTTTAATGTCTATTTTCAGTGTAAACCAGCATCTCACTCACTCACTTACAAAATCACTTGTCAGCGCCATTTTTGGAAAACTTACCACCAATAAGACGTGTGCGTCTCACCGTATTAAAAGTCGTATGGCATGGTTTGCAAATGAAAGTCAACCGTATTTCTCCTGGTCCTCCAACCATAAGCCTGCTCCCATTGTTCAGTAAAATTGTGCCTAACCTTCTCCCTGTTTCCAATCCCGTTGCGGCCCCAAAATGCATCAGCCTCGGTCTTCGGACTTCAGAGATACAGCGCAGAAGCAGGACTTTCAGCCCACCGAGTCCGCGGCGACCAGCGATTCCCGCACATTAACAGCAGCCTACACACACCAGGGACAATTTACAATTATACCAAACAAATTAACGTACACACCTATACGTCTTTGGAGTGTGGGGGGAAATTGAAGCTCTCGGAGAAAACCCACGCAGGTTACGGGGAGAACGTACAAACTCCGTACAGAAGGTTATAATATTTTTAAATTATCGCACTTAATAGTCCCACAGTAGAACTATTCTAATTTTATCTATGATTGGTGCTTATTAAATATTAAAAAGACGGTAAGCTTTTGGAGCAGGTAATTTTCCGTGGCTGCATCGTTACCAGATGGTGTTTCAGCATCTGTGAATCCGATTATGACTGTTCAAAAAATATGATTATAAATGGGCTTGATGCCTGCCCATACCCACTAACCCATTGCAGATAACAAGGGTTGGCACGCCTCAAGTTCCCAAGAGACAGCCTGCGGAAGGAATAGCAATGGGGCTCAGCTGGTGAATCCTGAGGTCCTGCCCCTTAAACATCAGTTTACAGATACAGCATGGAAACAGGCCCTTCCAGACTGCGCCACCCAGCGATCCCCACACACAAACATTATGGGGTTAGGAGGGAGAGATTGATCAGCCATTATTGAATGGAGGAGAAGACTTGATCGACCGAATGGCCTAATTCTATTCCTATCACTTATGACCTTATGACTATCCTAGTCACACTGGGGACAATTTTACATTTATACCAAACCAATTAGCCTACAAACCTGTACGCCTATGGAGTGTGGGAGGAAACCGAAGATCACGGAGAAAGCCCGCGCAGGTGACTCCGCACAGACAGCACCCGTAGTCAGGATCAAACCCGGGTCTGTGGCGCTGTGAGGCAGCAACTCTACCGCTGTGCCGCCCTGACAGCTTGACAGCTCACCTTTTTTCAAAGGTGTTCAAACTATCGTTAAAAGGCTTTTAAGTACCATTCAAACGGAATATATTTTCATGTAAAAATAACACCAGACGGTTTATTTAAAAAAAACATTAAGGTATATTTTCTTTAATTTATTTGACTAGAAATTGCAGAGAGTTGTGGACGCAGCCCAGACCATCACGCAAACCAACCTCCCTTCCATTCACTCCATCTCCGCTTCATGCTGCCTCGGCAAGGCCAGCAGCACATTCAAGGGCCAATGTGAACCTGGTCACACCCTCTTCTCTCCTCTCCCATCAGGCAAAGGGGTGCAGAAGTTTGAAAACGCACAACTGCAGATTCAGGGACAGTTTCTTCCAGCTGTTATCAGGCAACTGAAACATCCATCACCGACTGGAGAGTTCAGTTTAGTTTAGTTTAGAGGTACAGTGTGGAAACAGGCCCACCGAGTCCGCACCCACCAGCAATCCCCGCATGTTAACACTACCCTACACACACTAGGAACAATTTACACAGATACCAAGCCAATTATCCTACAAACCGGTATGTGTTTGGAGTGTGGGAGGAAACAGTAGATCTCGGAGAAAACCCACACAGGTCACGGGGAGAACGTACAGACAGCACCCGTAGTCAGGATCGAACCCGGGTCTCCAGTGCTGCAAGCACCATCAGGCTGCAACTCTACCTCTGCGCCACCGGGCCGCATCTACCACGCATCTAACCCTCCATCTACCTCATTGGAGACCCTCGGACCATCTTCAATCGGATGTTACTGGACCTGATCTTGCACCCAACGTTATTCTCTTCATCCTGTACACTGTAGACGTCTTGAATGTAATCATATCAGGCACGTGCCGTGAGTAATTACTCAGGGTAGGCACTGAGTCTGCTTTAAAAAAAATTTAAACCGTGCACGCGCAGATTGCTCTCTCTGTTAAATAAATAAATAAATACAAACAGTGACATTTCAATTTGCCCTTCCTAGGCTTCCTAGTCCTAGACCAATTGGGGGAACAGTTCCTTTCACAGCGTGTGGAGAGTCTGTGCCAGGGGTAAAGTTGTGGGGAGGGCACGAGTGTTGAGAAGGAGGGGTTCAGGGATACTGCCAGTAACTCACTCACCGCTGCCGCAGCTCTCCGGGCGCGAAGCCACACACTGTAGCTGGGGATAGAAGTAGCTCGGGGAGCTACGAGCGGCCATTGGGTCCCGACAGCAGAACTGGCCGCCATTTCAGCGCCTTCTGCCGGCCCGCTCACATCTGGCAGTGCTCGCCGTTGGAACACCTGTCACCTGCCGTTCGCCAACTTCACTCATGTCAGCGGCTTCCTGGAAATCCTTAAATTCCCACAGCCGAGTAACCTCAATCGCGCCATCGGAATTTAAGGACATGAGTGAGGCCAGCGAGCGGCAGGAGAGAGGTTTATAGACGGAGAGCTGCCAGAGGTGAGCGGGGACCGGCAGAAGGAGCTAAGGTGGCGGCTGGTTCCCTTGTCTGGCCCGGCGGCCAATCAGCCACCCGAGCTACTTCTAACTTCCCTCCCCCCCCCCCCCCCGGGCGCAATGCGGTGGCATTACACGCCTCCGTGCAAAGAGCGTCGCAAGTGGCATTATCCCAATCCCTTCCTTCATAACATTCTTGCCCTCCCCGCAACTTTACCCCGGGCCAGACTCCCCAAACGCTGTGAAAGGAGCGCTCCCCCCACCCCCACACCCCGGGAAATACAGTATTTAAAAACATAAACACAAAATGTACTTACCACATCATTGGTACACGACAAACCATAGTTGAAAACCCCGCCAAGAAACTTGCGCTGCGCATGCGCAGTAGACTGATGCGCATGCGCAGTGCTGCAAAGGCAGAGTTTCTGCTGCCTTCAGCCCCGCTTGAAAGTGACGCTTCAGGCAGCGCTGACGGCACGTGGGCTGCACAGAGCTTCCCGTATTACAAGCGCTGCGGATGAAAGGCACAGAGAATTATGCCTACCTAAGAGATCGGTCTCTTACATAGGCATAATTCTCCCAATGTTATATTACTTATATTTAGTTATTACTATGTTATAATTTTAGTCAGGGTAGGCAGTGCCTACCTTGCCTACCCTGACGGCACGTGCCTGAATCATATATAGACATTCCGCCAACTGGATAACACGCAACAACAAAGCTTTCCACTGTACCTTTGTACATGTGGCTGTGAACTAAAGTAACTGAGTTTGTACGTTCTCCCCGTGACCTGCGTGGGTTTTCTCCAGGTGCTCCGGTTTCCTACCACACACTAAAGGTACGGGTTTGTCGCTTAATTGGCTTCGGTAAAAAATCGTAAATTGTTCCTAGTGTGTAGCGTCGTGCTAGTGAAGGGGGTGGTCGCTGGTCGGCGCGGACTCGGTGGGCAGAAGGGCCTGTTTCTGCGCTGTATTTCTAAACTAAACTATAAACTGTGACAGCAGCCATGGTGAGCCATTGATTTGGGATTGAAAAGTACATCTGAAACTTGGTGCAGAAAGGGTTAAAAAATTGTCTTGTTCCCCTTTCAGTCAATGCAGCTGGCATTGTCAGTTGTGGAAAGATGTACATCAGGGAAACAATTGATTTAATGTCACGGCTCATGAAAGGCACTTAGAAGATCAATTCGCCCTTTAATGCTGTAAATCCTACGTGGAGATTGCATCTAGTTTACCATAAGCTCATACATCCCTCCACCGAGCCCGTCGTCTCCAAATACCAACAGGTTCTGACCTGGGAAAAACAGCGGATCATCTGGGAGGACAAGGAGCCACAGGCTCTGGCTCTTGGTTAATCTGAGCTCAATGGATTTAAGAGAATCTTGCATTAGTAGGGTTTATCTCCTGACTTCAAAAGCATTTTATTCAAAGCAGGGCCCCACGTGGCAATGAAACATTGAGACCAACCGTAGACCCGGCGACCATTTGGCTGAACACTTGCGCTCGGTCCGCCAAGGCCTGCTGGAACTAAGCATTTTAACTCCCCTCCTCATTCCCACGCTGACATTTCTGTCCTGAGCCGCCCCCGTTGCCAGAGTGAGGCCGCACGTAAACTGGAGGAACACACCTTATCTTCCACTTGGGTAGCTTATAACCCAACTGAAGAAGGGTCTCGTCCCAAAACGTCACCCGTTCCTTCTCTCCAGAGATGCTGCCTGTCCCGCTGAGTTACTCCAGCTTTTTGAGTCTACAGTTTAAACCAGCATCTGCAGTTCCTTCCAACACAGAACATTGAATCCTCAAGTTTAGGTAACTTCTAGCTACCCCCTTCTCCCCTACAACTCCCCCCCCCCCCCCCCCCCCCTATTTTCCGCAACCTTCCCTCCACTGCGCCCCACCCAGACCCATGGCAATATGATATTGGTCGCTATTGGAAACATACATATGGAGAACGGTGATAGATGACAATTAAATTCTCTTGACAATTCACGCTTGAGTGTACAAGATCATGAGAAGAATAGATTGGGTAGACACACACAGTCTTTTGTCCAGAGTAGGCGAATCAAGAACCAGGGGACATAGGTTTAAGGTGAAGGGGAAAATATTTAATAGGAACCTGAGGGGTAACTTTTTCACATAAAGGGTGGTGGATGTATGGAACGAACTGCCAGAAGAGGTAGTTGAGGCAGGTGCTATCGCAACATTTAAGAAGCATTTAGATAGGTACATGGATTGAATAGGTTTATAAGTGATCGGAGCAGAATTAGGTTATTCGGCCCATCAAGTGTACACCATCTTTCAATCATGACTGATTTATCTGTCCCTCTGAACCCCATTTTCCCGCCTTCACCCCTAACACCCGTCCTAATCAAGAATCAATCTATCTCTGCCTTAAAAATATCCATTGACTTGGTCTCCACAGCCTTTTGTGGCAATGAATTGCATAGATTCGCCACCCGTGAACCGATTTAGAGGGGTATGGTTCAAAATTAGGCAGGTGGGACTAATGTAGATGGGGCATATTGGTTGGCGTGGGCTAGTTGGGCTGAAGGGCCTGTTTCCACTCTGTACGACTCTATGACTATGATAGTCAACATAGATGTGCCACTCGAGAACAATGAAGAACAGTTTAGTTTAGGGATACAGCGTGGAAACAGGACCTTCGGCCCGCTGAGTCCGCACCGACCAGCGATCCCCGCACATTCGCACTATCCTACACACACTACATACACTTATACCAAACCAATTAACCTATAAACCTCTACGTCTTTAGAGTGTGGGAGGAAACCGAAGATCTCGGAGAAAACCCACGCAGGTCACGGGGAGAACATAGAAACATAGAAAAATAGGTGCAGGAGTAGGCCATTCGGCCCTTCGAGCCTGCACCGCCATTCAATATGATCATGGCTGATCATCCAACTCAGTATCCCGTACCTGCCTTCTCTCCATACCCTTGGATCCCCTTAGCCACAAGAGCCAAATCCAACTCCCTCTTGAATATAGCCAATGAACTGGCCTCAACGACCTTCTGTGGCAGAGAATTCCAGAGACTCACCACTCTCTGTGTAAAGAATGTTTTCCTCATCTTGGTCCTAAAGGAATTCCCCCTTATCCTTAGACTGTGACCACTTGTTCTGGACCCCCCCAACATCGGGAACAATCTTCCTGCATCTAGCTTGTCCAACCCCTTAAGAATTTTGTAAGTTTCTATAAGATCCCCCCTCAATCTTCTAAATTCCAGTGAGTACAAGCCGAGTCTATCCAGTCTTTCATCATGAAAGTCCCGACATCCCAGGAATCAGTCTGGTGAACCTTCTCTGAACCCCTTCTGGCAAGAATGTCGTTCCTCAGATTTGGATCCCAAAACTGTATGCAATACTCCAGGTGTGGTCTCACCAAAACCCTGTACAACTGCAGTAGAACCTCCCTGCTCCTATACTCATATCCTTTCGCTATGAATGCTAACATACCATTTGCTTTCTTCACTGCCTGCTGCACCTGCATGCCTACTTTCAATGACTGGTGTACCATGACACCCAGGTCTCGTTGCATCTCCCCTTTTCCTAATCTGCCACCATTCAGATAATAGTCTACCCTCATGTTTTTGCCACTAAAGTGGATAACCTCACATTTATCCACATTATACTGCATCTGCCATGCATCTGCCCATTCACTCAGCCTATACAAATCACCCTGCAGCCTCCTAGCATCCTCCTCACACCTAACTATACCCCCCAGCTTGGTGTCATCTGCAAATTTGGAGATGTTGCATTTAATCCCCTCGTCCAGATCATTAATGTATATTGTAAATAGCTGGGGTCCCAGCACTGAGCCTTGCGGTACCCCACTACTCACTGCCTGCCATTCTGAAAAGGACCCGTTTACTCCTACCCTTTGCTTCCTGTCTGCCAGCCAGTTCTCTATCCACATCAATATTGAACCACCAATACCGTGTGCTTTATGTTTATATGCTAATCTCTTAAGTGGGACCTTGTCGAAAGCCGCCTGAAAGTCCAGATATAACACATCCACTAGTTCTCCCTTATCCACTCTACTAGTTACATCCTCGAAAAATTCTATAAGATTCGTCAGACATGATTTACCTTTTGTAAATCCATGCTGACTTTGTCCAATGATTTCACCACTTTCCAAATGCACTGCTATCCCATCTTTAATAACTGACTCTAGCAGTTTCCCCACTATTGATGTTAGACTAACTGGTCTGTAATTCCCCGCTTTCTCTCTCCCTCCTTTTTTAAAAAGTGGGGTTACATTAGCTATCCTCCAATCCTTAGGAACTACTCCAGAATCTAAGGAATTTTGAAAAATTATCACTAATGCATCCACAGAACGTACAAACTCCGTACAGACGGCACCTGTAGTCGGGTTCGAACCTAGGTCCCTGGTGCTGCGATTGCTGTAAGGCAGCAACTCTACCGCTGTGCCACCGTGCCACCTTGGGCTTTGCTAACTTTCCATGAATAACAGTGTTTACCCTTTGATCTCTACTTCTAAAATCTGTTTTTGAAAACAGTGGACTTGAATTTTAGCAACGGATTACCAGCAACACAATCAGCATTATAAGGCCAGGACGTCTATTTGTTGTGTAGATCAGATGTGAACTAGAACACTAAAATTCTTACTTGCTGCAGCTGTACGGGCATATTGGGCATGATGCGATACGATAGAACTTTATTTATCCCAGGAGGGAAATTGGTTTGCCAACCATCATAAAAACACACAAGATACTTGAAACATGAAGTTAAAGTGATGAGTGGAAAGTCCAGGATTGGGAATGTGCAAAGATTTGGGGGGTGTGTCAGTCTACTCCACGACAGAAAGGGGGAGAGTTGTAGTCTGACAGCCACAGGGAAGAAGGATCTCCTGTGGCGTTCTGTGCTGCACCTTGGTGGAACCAGTCTGTTGCTGAAGGTGCTCCTCAGGTTGACCATTGTGACATGGAGGAGGGTGAGCTGTATTGTCCAGGACACTCCGCAGCTTGAGGAGCATCCTCCCCTCCAAGACCACCTCCCATGAATCCAACTCCAACTACGCCCCCAGGACGGAGCCAGCGTTCCCGATGAGCTTGTTGACCCTGTTGGCGTCCACGGCCTTCGCCCTGCTGCCCCAGCGCACGGCAGCGAAGAAGATGGCACTGGCCACCACCCGATTGGTAGAACATCTGCAGCATCTTACTGCAGACGCTGAAAGAGCGGAGCCTCCTCAGAATGTGCAGCTGCTCCGTCACTTCTTGTACAGGGCCTCAGCGTTCCTGGACCAGTCCAGTTTACTTACTGTCCAGTTACTTACTCCCTGGTAAACAACAATAAATATACAGTCAATTATTCTGTCAACTAGACCATGATCGTGCTAAAACCAATGTACATAGTGTAAAAATACATTGTCTGAGGAGGGGTCCCGACCCGAAGCGTCACCCACCATTTTTCTCCAGAGATGCTGCCTGACCAGCTGAGTTACTCCAGCACTTTTTTTTTCCAGCTGAAAATCTATGGAAATCTATAATAATAATATTAATAAGAAGAAAATTTTATTATCGTTACACATAAGTGCAACGAGATTTGGTTTGCAACTCCCATCCGATGTCATAACTTAAACAACTAATAAAATTTAGGTTTGGATACCCCGAGAACAAGGTTTGTAAAAAGAACATTAGAACAGTAAAACAGTCAAAACAGACTAAAGTGCGGATGTGTCTTACTGTGATCAATCTGTGTCTATCTTCTGTATCTAGCAGCAACTGCAGTGCCCTTCCACACATACATAGAATATATAATACAGTAACCGGGGAAGCACGCTGGCGCAGCGGTAGAGTTGCTGCCTTACATCGCCAGAGACCCAGGTTCGATCCTGACCACGGGGCTCTGGCTATTTGGAGCTTGTCTTAGTCTACGGATGCTCCGGTTTCCCCCCACACTCCAAAGATGTACGGGTTTGTAGGTTAATTGGCTTCTGTAAATTGTAAATTCTCGTAAGGGTGTAGGATTGTGCTAGTGTATGGGGTGATCGCTGGTCGGTGTGGACTCGGTGGGCCTAAGGGCTATTTCTGCGCTGTATTTCTAAAGTCCAACACAGCATGTTGCATGTTTTTTAAAGTATTTTCAGGTGATTCTTATATATATGTTTCATTTCTTCTGATCCTATTAGTTTCTGCCTTCCACTGTAATCCCTTTTGTAATGTGATCTCCTTCCTTTCATCCACTTGAAAACCTTTATCTTTATTTTTTTCCTCCTGCGCCATCGTTCCGCAGCCTCTGTGCTTGCAGTTCTGTTCATGCTCGCTCTGATGAGGAGTCACTGACCTGCAATGCTAATTCTTGCCTCCACAGATGTTGCTTGACCTGCTGAGTGCTTGCAGTGCTATGCTCGTATTAGTGGCAACATTCGGAAGAGAAATGGGGTTTACTGATGCCCTCCTGACCTCCCCTCTTCATTCCTGTGTGGTTTATACCCTAACCCGTCACCTAAACATGCCAAGTTTCCTTGCGGAAGAAACACTTGAGTTGATGGAGGAGGATTTGAGTTACAGGAGCAAAATTATAGCCAGCCTTGGATGCCAATAATTCAGCCAAGCACGGCATCAGTGACTTTGACCAACTGAGTGAATGCACCTTGATCTACAAATCTTTAGCGTGCCCAGTGCAAAAATAAAATACAAGTTGCTGGAGGAAATCAGAGGGCCAGGCAGCATCTGTGGAGG
This sequence comes from Raja brachyura, assembly GCA_963514005.1. The sequence goes on along the minus strand of OY740787.1, from coordinate 7,049,088 downwards.
CAGAGGGATGGTCAACGTCTCGGATCGAGGCCCTGCATTAGGACTGAAAGGGGAGAGGGTTGGCACGATGGCACAGCGGTAGAGTTGCTGCCTTGCAGAAGCCAGAGACCCAGGTTCAACCCTCACCACGCGCGCTGTCTGCAAGTTCATAAATTCATAGCTTATAGGAGCGGAATCAGGCCATTCGACCCATCAAGTCTACTCCTCCATTCAATCATGGCTGATCTATCTTTCCGTCTCAACCCTCTTCTCCTGCCTTCTCCCCAGAACCCGTGACAACCCGTACTAATCAAGAATGTATCAATCTCCACCTTATAAATATCCATTGACTTGGCCTCCACAGTCTTCTGTGGCAGTGAATTCCACAGACTCACCATCCTCTGACTAAAGAAATTCCACCTCACCCCTTTTCTAAAGGTACGTCCTTTGGTTCTGAGGTGATTGCCTCTTGTCCTAGACTCTCCCACTAGTGGAAACACCCTCACCACATTCACTCTATCCAGGTCTTTCACTATTTGTTACGTTTCAATGAGGTCCCCCCCCCCCCTCATTGCTCCCCTTTTTCTCCGGATGTTCCAGTTTCCTCCCACACTCCAAAGACATACAGGTTTGTAGGTAAATTGGCTTTGGTAAAAATTGGAAATGGTCCCTAGTGTGTAGGATGGTGCAAGTGTACGGAATGATCGCCTGTTTCCGCGCTGTATCTCTAAAATCTGAAGTCTAAAGAGAGAGAAGCGAGGGGCTGGAATGAGACAAGAGCCGGTGGACAACTCTGAGGAGGGGAATGATCGAGCCAAATTGGGGGTTGGGGAGAATAAAGATCGATCGCAACATCTGCAACTCTTCTGTAGGAAGGAACTGCAGATGTTGGTTTACACCGAAGATAGACACAACATACTGGAGCAACTCAGCGGGAACTCAACAGGCAGCATCTGTGGATAGAAGGAATGGCTGACGTTTCGGTCCGTGACCCTTCTTCACCAAGCACGACATCCGGAGGCTGCAGCGGATCGTTCAATCAGCTGAGAAGGTTGTTGGCTGCAACATTTCCCCCCATCGACGAACTGTACACTGCAAGCGCCAGGAAGCGAGCGGGCAAGATCATCTCTGACCCCTCTCACCCTGGCCACAAACTCTTTGAATCACTTCCCTCTGGAAGGCGACTCCGGACTGTCAAAGCCGCCATAGCCAGACACAAAAACAGCTTTTTTCCCACGAGCAGTAGTAGTCTGTAGCCTCCTTTTGTGCTGGTATTTTTTTTTTCATTCACATGTTTAAACTATAATGTTTTATTCTTAATGTTTAATGTTTTATTCTTGGTTGTTTACTGTATGTTGTGTTGTTACTTGCGAGCAGAGTACCAGGGCAAATTCCTTGTATGTGTACAAACTTGGCCAATAAACGTATTCATTCATTCATTCATTCATTTATTCTTCGGACTATCTTCGGTGTAAACCAGCATCTGCAGTTCCTTCCTACACAAAATGGTGGAGTAAATCAGTCAGCATCTCTGGAGGAAAGGAACAGGTGACGTTTCAGGTCAAGACCCTTCAATCTATGGTGTTCCTCTTGAGTGTGTCGATCTCTCCCATCCCAAACCACACCACGGCTTTTCAAATTATGTTTTTATTTCTAAGACACCGTAGTGGTATTGAATTGACAAGGACATATTAAATTCCCTGATGGGAGGGATCAGAGTCATTTACATGCATTCAATAAATAAATATTTCTGGACAAATTGTACCATCTGAGATTAGATCCTGCTCATTGATTTATATTGGAGATAGATGTAAACAGGCAATGCATCATCGATGCATGACGGGTGTCGGGAGTTATCGGGAGAAGGCAGGAGAATAAGGGTAGCAGGGAGCGATAGATCAGCCATGATTGAATGACGGAGTACACTTGATGGGCCGAATGGCCAAATTCTGCTCCTATCGCTTATGACAGCTTTTCAAATGATGGCGGGATTTCGAGAACATTCCTGGACAGTTTCTTGCTTTGAGATTGGGGGGTTTCTACCTGCAATTCCTAACGCTAGCTGCATTATCTTGATGGTCACGGACTCTGACTGCAATAAATGGTCTCTCAACTCAGTTTCCATTACCCGCGAAGATTAAAGAGACTCGGCTGTTTACATTAGTCACCTCCGGCGTACTCGGTATAGTCATTAAATTAATTGGATTTTTTAAAACTTATTTGTAATTTTTCATCTGTAAAGAAGTTTAACTTTGCCATGACGTAGCCTGTGTGAAATGACGGCCGTGACTTAGAGAAGTTGTTCTCAAGGGTGAATCCCGAATGTCTGGGGATTAAAAAGGTGCGAGGGGTCCATCTTTGTTCCTTGGCAAGGCCAGCAGCATATTCAAGGACGAGTCGCACCCTGGCCGCTCCCTCTCCTCCCCTCTCCCATCGGGCAAAAGGTACTGAAGTGTGAAAACAAACGCACACCTCCAGATTCAGGGACAGTTTCTTCCCAGCTGTGATCAGGCAACTGAACCACAACTACTGTCCTGAACTACTATCTACCTCATTGGCGACCCTCGGACTATTTTAGATCGGGCTTTACCTTGCGCTAAACGTTATTACCTTATCATGAAGATAGACACAAAAAGCTGGAGTTACTCAGCGGGTCAGACAGCATCTCTGGAGAAAAGGAATAGGTGGCATTTCGGGTCGAGATTCTTCTTCAGAGGTTCTCGATCCGAAACATCACCTACTTCTTTTCTCCAGAGATGCTGTCTGACCCGCTGAGTTACTCCAGCTTTTTGTGTCTACTGTTTAAACCGGCATCTGCAGTTCCTTATCATGTATCTATCCACTGTGAACGGCTCGATTGTAATCATGTATTGTCTTTCCGCTGACCGGATAGCGCACAACCTCGTTACACGTGCCAATAAATTAGAGCTGAACTGCTTTTCAGAACTGACCACAATATCTTCTCAGGCAGCGACGATGTCTCGGAACTTGGGTGTGGAAGAGGATATTTGTGAAATGTGCTCAGAGATTCTAAGTCCATAACAAGCGATGATTTCAATCTGTTCGCTTTATCTTGGAACTATGCAGCACTATCCAGTCTTGCACATTCCTCCAACTCTAGTCTTTAACTCATTCACTCACTCCCTGCATCCAGACTATTTTCTGCTGTTCGTGAACACAATTTAAACAAGAATCATTCACTTGCAGTTAAGATTTAATGACACTTGATTGGAGCGGCTGTGTGTGGAAAATCATTCCCGCATTGTTTCTATTCACCTGGCTCGCACCATTCTTCAGACCCAAAGGAGACAAAAAGCTGGAGAAACTCAGCGGGTGAGGAAGCATCGATGCAGCGAAGGAGTAGGTGATGTTTCGGATCGAGACCTCTGAAGATGAATCTTTGAAGAAGAATTCATGCCTCACCCGCTGAGTTAACCATATAACCATGTAACAATTACAGCACGGAAACAGGCCATCTCAGCCCTTCTAGTCTGTGCCGAACAACCTTTTCTCCAGCTTTTTGTCTACCTTTGATTTTTCCAGTACCTACAGTTCTTTCTTAAACAATTCTTCAGACCCGTATCGTGCCATAAGCAAAAGGTGCAGAATTAGGCCATTCGGCCCATCAAGTCTGCTCTGCCATTCAATAATGGCAGATCTATCACTCGCTCCTAACCCCATTCCCTTGCCTTCTCCCCATAACCCCTGACACCCGTACTAATCAAGAATCTATCTCTGCCTTATCGGAGGAGGTCCATGAGAAAGGTCCCGGGGTTGATGTTGTTAATGTATTGAGGAGCGTTTGCTGGCTCTGGGCCTGTACTCGCTGGAGTTTACAAAGATGAGGGGAGGTCTCATTGAAAGTTACAGAATAATGAAAGGCCTGGACAGAGTATAGTATGGTACTTTTATGTGTCGCATGTGATGGGACATGTTGGCCGGTGTGGGCAAGTTGGGCCGAAGGGCCTGTTTCCGCGCTGTATCACTCTATGACCCAATAGATGGTGGCGAGGAAGGATAATTAATGTCAATTTCTGCCCAAAAAAAAAAAATTGTTTTTGACTAAAGGACACGGTTGGAAGGTTATTGGCAAAAGAAACAGCAAAAAAATGAGGCGAGTTATACAAATTAAGTTCTAATGATGTGGATTCCACGGGAGGTCCAAATGTCAATTGCTGGGCGATTCCCATGAGATGCAGTCATATTAAGCACCTAATAAAGAAGACAATTTGCTTCATATTAGGAGATCGCTGCGAGCTGCCACTTTGACTTTAAGACCCTTGTGAGGATGGTCACGGAGATATGTGAGTCTTCCATCGATTAGGTCATGCTTTAAGAACTCGCTGCAAAGAGTTGAATCGCTGCCCATAACTTCATACCAGCAAAGGATTTATTGCTCTGCTGTCAAATTGCATCTTTATTTAATTGGCCTGATTATATTTTCCTGTCAACGCAGATGTCAAGCTAACAGTCATCTAGTTTCCAAGATTAAGCATTTGACCTTTACAAGACAGATATTAAATTGAGCAGTCAATATCTTCCAGTCAATTTCGCAGCAACCCTAATGTACAAGGGACGTTAGCAGTTTTCTAGCACTCTTTCTTTCATCCTTCATTTCTTTTCATACATATCAAGGCTTGTTGCCTTCAACAGTGAGATTGCAGAGCTCTCCGTTTATGCGTGACACTACACGTCTCGGTTGGAATCAAGAGATCTGTGGAAAGGAACTGCCCCCGAAGACAGACACAAAATGCTGGAGCAACTCAGCGGGACAGGCAGCATCTCTGGAGAGAGGGACTGGGTGACGTTTCGAGTCGAGATCCTTCTTCAAGTCTCGACCCGAAATGTCACCCATTCCTTCTCGCCAGAGATGCTGCCTGTCCCGCTGAGTCACTCCAGCATTTTGGTGGCTGTCTTCCAAGTCCCAAGAAAACCGGAGGGTCGTTAATTAGTAGCGCCTTTCTGCACCATACATTGTATTTTGTGGCTAAAAATGATATTGTGAGATCTTTGTTAAAGCACACCCCTTAAACTGTTTAAACAACCTTTACAAGACTATTAAGAAAGAACTGCAGATGCTGGAAAAATCGAAGGTAGACAAAAATGCTGGAGAAACTCAGTGGGTGAGGCACCATCTATGGAGCGAAGGAATAGGTGACGTTTCGGGTCAATCCGAAAGATCACCTATTCCTTCGCTCCACAGATGAAGCCTTTACAAGTCTCTTGGACAGATACGTAGATGAGAAAGGTTTAGTTTAGATTAGTTTAGTTTATTTTAGAGATATAGCATGGAAACAGGCCCTGTGGCCCAACTCATCCATGCAGACCTAGATGCCCCATCTAAGCATCTAAGTCCCATTTGTCTGCATTTGATCCATACCTCTCTAGGGCGGCACGGTGGCGCAGCGGCAGCCTCACAGCGCCGGACACCGGGGTTCGATCCTGACCACGGGTGCTGTCTGTACAGAGTTTTTACGCTCTCCCCATGACCAGCGTGGGTTTTCCACAGGATCTCCGGTTTCCTCACACACTCCAACGACGTCCATTTTTGTAGGTTAATTGGCTTCGGTAAATTGTCCCTAACCTGTGGGATAGAACTAGCGTGTGGGTGATTGTTGGTCGACACGGACTCGGTGGGCCGAACAACCTGTCTCCATGCTGTATCTCTATAATCTGTGCTACCAAAATATAATAAGCACATCTCCTGTTCCATCAGAGGCCCAGACTGCCTCGACCACTGATAAACAACCATCAAACGCTGTCCCTCCAAATGAAAGTATCTTTAAACTAATGTCTCTAACTATCCCTAAACGGGTGGCACGGTGGCAGAGGGATCGAGTCCCTGCCTTACGGTGCTTACAGCGCCAGGGACCCGGGTTCGATCCTGACCACGGGTGCTGTCAATACAGAGTTTGTCCGTTCTCCCCATGACCGGCGTGGGTTTTCTCCTGGTGTTCCAGTTTCCTCCCACACTCCAAAGACGTACAGGTTTGCAGGTTAATTGTAAAAATTGTCCCTAGTGTGTGTGAGACAGTGTTAATGTACGGGGATCGCTGGTCGGTGCGGACTCGGTGGGCCGAACGGCCTATTTCTGCGCTGTATCTATAAATTAAACTAAACTAAACCTTTCCCATCCATGTACCTGTCAAAGTGTCTTGTAAATGGTGTTATTTAAACAGTTTAAGGGGCGCGCTTTAACAAAGTTCTTCCAGTATCATTTATAACAAAAAAACACAAAACATTACTAATTTTCCATCACAAGGTTAACCAGGAACCTTTGTGATGACTTCAATATTGACTGACGGAAAGATAGAATTATCTGTCAGCTTGCCGCTATGATTCATGTGGCCCACTTTGTGGACTGGAGGGAAAACTGTCTTACTCGTGAGAGGTAACATGTGATAGAGAGAAGGTTTGTGGTTGCCTCTCTTGAGCGAGTAGTTCAGCCCACACTGACTCAGTGAGTTCTGCTATAGCTTGTTCTGTCTCCACAAGACCCGCTAAATTTAGTTTAGTTTAGAGAAACAGGCCCTTCGGCCCACCGGGTCCGCACCGACCAGCGATCCCCGCACACTAACGCCACCCTACACACACTAGGGACAATTTACAATTCTTACCGAAGTCAATTAACCTGCAAACCTGTACTTCTGTGGCGTGTGGGAGGAAACTGGAGCACCCGGCGAAAACCCACGCAGGTCACGGGGAGAACGTACAAACTCCATACTGACAGCGCCCGTAGTCAGGATTGAACCCGGGTCTCTGGCGCTGTAAGGATGCAACTCTACCACTGCGCCACTGTGCCACCCATTAGTATTAAGATTAGTATTAACTTTTAATATCAAATGCACTAAATCAGCTCCTATTCAAGAGTCAAGAGTGTTTGATTGTCATACGTACCAACAGCAAAACTATGAAATGTTTGCAGCAGCATAACAGGCCTTTTATATACAATACACATATAATAAACAAAACAAAAAAATTAACGATTTAACTAAAAATGTTGTACAAAAACTCAAAGTGCTTAGTACAACCAAACACAGTCCCTAGACCTACCTGATCTCCCGTTTGCCAAACACTCCCCTTCCCATTCCCACACTGATCTTTCTGTCCTGGGCCTCCTCCACTGCCAGAGTGAGGCCCAGCGCAAATTGGAGGAACAGCCCCTCATATTTCACTTGGGCAGCTTACACCCCAGCGGTATGAACATTGACTTCTCTAACTTCAAGCAGCCCTTGCTTTCCTTCTCTCTCCATCCCTCCCCCTTCCTAGTTCTCCGACCGGTCTGACTGTCCTCCTTATTAAATTTTATTTTTATATGCCTCGGTGTTACCTTCCCCTAGCTAACAATGATCCATTTTACATTTTCCTTGAGCTGTGT